>VXBQ01016485.1:209357-299366 GCA_013400175.1 Phainopepla nitens
TTATTTCTCTCCTGGAGGAGCAGGGGAAGAGAGGACAGAAGGATTGTGTGGATTTTCCAGCATCTCCGCTGCAAACATGCACTGCCCAGAGAACCCAGTGCCGCCATCAACTATCCACAAGCTGCCTTGAACAGAAACACACACTCCAGCCTTCTCTTTCAAGGCTGCAAAGCTTAATAAGGAAGAACTTGCTTCTGGGTGCTTCACTGTTTCAAAGTAGCTCTGCAAATTACAGCATTTTTTGTGGCAGGGAGCAGCTGGAAGTGGGGGCCACGCACAGATACAGTGTCCATACTCTTGCTTCAGCATTCAGAATAAGGATCATATCCAATGCCAGCTTAGGCATCTCTGCTGACATTAGGAAAAATAATGAAGAAAGACCCTAAGAAGCACTCAGTTCTCTGCATTTTGCAAATACTGCCCTTGAGGACGTAAGCAATAGCATTACCTTCATCCACTGGCTGCTGAAGCTGAGCAAGCATACAGAGCTTTGATACTTGACTTCCAACTGTGTTTCATCTCTGCTTTAGCAAAATCCTAATCCAGGGATAGGAAACTTGCATGAATAGCCTCATAAATCAGGAGCAGAAGAACGCCATGCACATCACAGCAGACGTGTAGGTGTCCAACAGACGTAACTGCAGAGCACCGAAGCTCCAGGTTCACCACACCAATGCTAAACAGCCAGGTCTGGGCTAACACAGCAAAACTGAACCAATGTGGGCTTGATAAGGGCACTTTGGATGCACCTCTGTGCTCTAATCACTTCACAGGTAGAGCTGAGGAAGGCATGGAAACAAAGACTTCTCTTTTGCAAGAGTGCACAAGTGACCCCTAATACCTTGGTGAAGGCAGTAGGAAGAGAAGGAACCAGGCTGCAAGCAATAAAACTGTTTTGATTTTTACACCAATAATGGCAGCATCAGCTTCAGCAGTTGCACCTGAATAGAAAGAAGAATCAAAATGCAGAGTCCGGAAACATTCAAGAACTGTGCACAATGTCTGTTTAACCAGCACAGGCTGCAGGTTTGTTTTGGCTAATGCTCCTCCAGCTCTAACACCCAGCAAAACCTTGAGAGAAATACCCATGTTCAACACCGGGGTCTGACCTCAGCTAAGGCCTAAAACAATCCTTGAAGATCCCAGGCAAGCCTAGAGATGATGACACTCTCAACATTCACAGTTTCCTTTTTAATATCAGAGGGAATCAAAAGCTGGAAGTCATCAAATAATGAAAAACACTAATGCTCCTGAGGCTTCAGAGAAAAGGTTCATTTCATTGCCACAAACATTTAAAAAGTGTGAGCTGCCTTGTCTGACACGTGACTTTGCAAATACTTCATCCTCTGCAGATCAGAAAGCACCAAGAAGTGGGAACAGACAGGCAGAGAAGGGCTGATTTCAGGAGAGGAACACGAGTGTGCGTGGGAGGTGCAGCCTGGCAAACAGCCTGTCCTTGGGGATGACCTTGAAAGGGAAATACCTGTGAGAAACACTCCTGAAACCGGCTGCAGTTACGTAGCAGGATACCCATGATAACTTGAATCAAGTAAAGTCTTGCTGCTATGATTGCAGAAGTTGTTTTTGTCTAATACACAGAAGATGAACCAAAAAAACTCTTCCCTGTCTGGTGATATTTTTAACTGTCCAAGTAGATTCCCACAGACAGTACAAACTGCCATGCTAATATCCCACAGAAAGGTTAGTAGGTTTGCCTTGCTTTTAAGGTCCAGTAACCTCTGTGTTTCTATATTCCTGCTCAACTCCAAGTCAATAAATAATGCAGCCTTCCCTGGCTGCTAAAAACAAGGAGCAAAACTTTCAGGAGCTGGAGTGGCACATATGGGAGCAGGGGTTTCTCCAACAGGGACCTACACAGGGCAGCAGAAAGTTTCCCTCAGCTCTCCAGGTGGTGGGAAGAGCTGCTTCCTCTCTTCTCTGGTAAAGCTCCTGTGCCTCCCTTGCACACAGGGGCCATCCAAAACCTGGCCACAAGAAGCTGTGTGTCGTGTCCAAATGTCCTTGGACATTCTAAGCTATTGACCCACTGTCCAATTTCAGCCAAATCAGGCCAAGACCTCAAAACAGCATCTGCTGCTGAGCCTGCACCAGGGAAAGACTCCTTTAGCAACTATACATCAAGTAATTAAAAAAGAACTGCAAGCCAAATTTACCCACCCTAACAAGGTATCACATCTCCCTGGTGACCACAGTAACACACAAGAGTTGGGTAAAGTTCCTCATCTCCAAAAAAAAAGGAAAAAGTTGCTGAATTTGAGGCCTGAAGGGTTTTTCCATGATTATTTGATCAGATTTCCCACTTGGCCAGCAGCCACCAGAAAAAATCATGCACAAACTCCTACAAGTTGTCTTTGAACTTGTGGAGAGGCTACGGGTCCCCAGGAGAATGGATCCCACTGACTGCAGGACCTGTGGTTGCCCCAAGCAGCTGAAGGCAAGTGTGTCCAGCTTTAAAAGAAAAATTTTTACGAAATTTAAAATTTGGTTTTCCTAGATGCTGGCGTTGCCCAGCCACTGGATTTTCTCACACATTTGCTGGGTCAAAAGGCTCTTCTCCATCCTCACATCCACAACTGAAGGAATGGTCACAGCAAGCCATGACATCCAGGGGAAAAAGCATCCTGCAGGTCACAAACCTGGGACCATCACATGTGAAAAAGGTGTCAGGCAGGCAGGCAGTGGAGCCACTCCAGGCACAATCTTTCCTGTCCCTATCCCCCAAACGACCTGGCCTAACCCTGCTTTGCTTGGGAGAGCTGACAAGATTGCAGCCGGAGGTGGTGTGGCCACAGGCCAAGTTACATGAGTACTAATAAAAGAGACTTTGTGGAGGAGCCAAGTTAGTTCTTGTCCCCAACCAACTGTGCCAGAGAGTGCTTAGAGAGAGAGGACAGCCAGCACAGCATCTTTCCTTGTCCTGGGAGAGGGGCTTTGGGTGAAATGCATCCTTCTGGAGAATAAAAACACATTTTTAAGCTCTTTCTTTGTTCCTGTAGCCCAGCCTCAGCGCACATCTCCTGCTTTAGGTGTCTGAGGGTGACTCATCTGAACATTTTCCCTGATATTCTACAAACTCATCTGTGACACCTTGGAGTCTGACTGTCCTTTTCTCATCATGTGCTTATGACCAAGTTGTGGATGCACTTTCTTAGACAAATTTGGTGGTGCTATTCGGATATTTATGATCAAAGTGAGTGTTACACACACCATCAAAAACATGTACCTTGTTTCTAACCTGAATGCAGATGAAATTAGGGTAAAACAGATGCAACAGCTACCTGAAAGCAAAGAAAAAGACGGCAAGTAGATGGGGTTTTTTGGGTTTTTTTGGGGGTTTCTTTTTGGCTATTATGCTGAAATTGAAGCCCAGAATTTCAGAGCTAAAGAAAATCTGAATACAAGAAGATCTAGACATGCTGGACAGCAGAACCTGCATCACCTTAACTTTGGCCTCCAACAACACAGTGCAATGAATGCTTACAAGCTGACAGCTTAGCGTGGACACTGCCCTGGCATCCTGATGTTCCCCCTAATGCACGTCCAGGAACAGTTTCACGGCTTTTTCAAAGGATGGGGGAGCAATAAACACCACAAACACATCGCTGGTGAGGACCCAAGGCAGTGGAAGATCCCTTCCATCCGTGGTCACCACGATCTCTCCTCCTCCTGCAAAGCTTGGCTTCCCTCTGGCACAGCCCACAGGCCCTGAAGCTGTCTGACCAAAACAGCCACCGCTTTCTCAGCCAGCCAGAAACCCCCTCTGCAGACCCAGCCACCCAAGGAGAGGGAGCTGCCACATCACCAAGCTGCCTCAGGGACATGGAAGCCCTCTGGCTTTGAGAGAAGCATGGGCAGGAGTGGTAAACGCCATCCAGGGAGCACTGGACAGGCCAGAGGGACTGTTTTAAAGCATCCCAAACAAAACTTGGCTGATGCTTTTGCATCTCTGTCAGGCATTCATGTACAGAAAACACCTCTGTTTCTAATACCAAGTTGGAAGCAGGTTGAAACACCAGTTTAATACTTTAAATGGAATTAAACTCCCAGTATACTGAACTGCTGGACAACAGCCCCTTTGCCTTTATTGGTGGGAACAGAAATCCCTCTGCTCCTATTACCAATTTCCTCTCCTAGAAATCTCCCAAAGGCTCTGCTGAGTGTTGTGACCCTTGTCCCTACAGGGATCTCAGCCTAGTTCCTATGAAGATCAGCTTGAACGTCACTTTTCTTTTGGTCCATTGCAAATTTGTAATAGAAATAAATTAAACACAAATAACACTTTCATTGTTTTGTTCTTATTGCAGCAATAGGAGAGAGTTCAGCTTGCCTTTCCCGGGTCCTTAAAAACACCAGTGAGCAATAGATTCGCCTGAGGAGTCATCCCTTTCCTGCAGAAACAGCCTAAAAAGGTATTTTGGAAAATCGAGCGCTTGGGAAACTCGAGAATAACTTTATGCAATACCATGGACTTTCTGGAGTTGGAGAACTACCAGAGGTGAGCATCTGGTGAAAAAAGGAGGGGGAAAAAAATTACACACATAGCGGGAACATCTCATGTGCAATCCGATGTCTGCACATGACAGCAGAGAAGTAACAGCCTGGTGCACACAGCCTGGGGGCCTCCAGAGTGAATCCTGGAGGCATTCACCCACCTTGAAGGGCTGGGAACAACTTAAAGAGTTTTCCAGAGGTACTAAGACCTTGCTCATGCACTCACTTTAAGTTCCACCGGCCCTTTCCTCAGCAGTCCATAGGCGGGTGCTCCCAGTCCCTCGCAGCCCAGCACTCCAACCTACAGCTCCTCAACCCATTCCCCTCGCACATCCCCCGTGGCAGGGCAAGGGGAATAACTTCGGATCAAAAATAAAGAGCGAGTAAAGGCAAAGTCCATTGCCCAAGAGCAGCTGCAGTTCCTGTGGCCAGGGCTCGCTCCCGGCGGTGGGCACAGGGGTGTCGCAGCCCCAGCGTTGCCTCCCTGGGTAGCCTCCCTTGGCTCATCTGACACAGCTTCACACGATTATGGTGGGATCTGTGTCACAAGGGCAGGAGACAGCCCCACAAGGCAAGGAAATAGCCCTCTTCAAGATTTTCTCAGGGGGTGTTTTTATGTTTGAAAAGCAATTTTTTTCCCCCCGACACCTTAATAAAAATTAAATTGGAAAGACGCTTACTTGGTTTGATCCTGTTCTTACAATGAAGAGATTCAAGCCACCACACACAGACACAAACATGCATCTGTCAAATGATCCACGAAACTTCAAAGCAGAGTGCAGCGGTTTGACCCAAGCCTGCAAAATTTCAGGCAGCCCGGTTTGGCCGTGCAGAATTTCACAGCACATAAAACCACAGGACAGCTTCAATCACAAACACACGGGCACTGTAGGTTACAGCCACATCCGAGCTAGGTTAAACACGTTTTTAAATTCCCTTTACACCCCCCCGCTGCCGCCACCGTGGGATCGGTTCCCCCACCTAACCCAGAAGGCACAGATTTCAAACGCAAGTAAAATACTTACTGCCAAAGCCCGCAGGAAACTTAATGAAGTGAGGATAATTCCCATACATGTTTAATCTTCAGTTCATCGCTCGCCTTTCTCGACACAACCGCCTCCTCTAAACTTCAAAGCTGCCCGGAGCGCAGCGCAGCCCGCCGGGGTCGGGGCATGGCTCTGCGGGAGCGGAGGCTCTCGGAGGGTGCCCGGGCAGCCGCCTCCTGCCGTGGGCTCATCCTCGCCTCACGCCGGCCCGGCCTGAGCCATCCTCTCCCTCGCCGCCCTGCTCAGCGCCGGCTCCCGAGCTCCGCCGGCTCGGCTCCCCGCGGGTCCCCGGCGCACCGGAGCATAATCGCCCGGCTAAGACGCCAATCAGTGCACGGCGGCTCCGGTACAGATCAGGAATTGGGAGGAGGGGGAGAGGTTAAGTTGTTTAGGGGAGGAGCATCGCGGGGAAGGAGGGGGGTGCTTTGCTTTTCCACCGGTGTATTAGTTCCAGCAGCTCCGGGCATGGGGAGGGTGTCTCTGGTCAGGCAAAGGACCAGCCCTCGCCCGGAGGAGTTCCACATCCACATCCCGCACCAAACCTCCCGAAATCACGCCCTGTGGTGCTGGACTGCAGCCACCCCTAGGAAATGCAAGGCTGAGGAGGACCAGGACCTTCCTGGGGTCAGCAGAGCTGGAAGCTCAGCTCTCATCCCCATCCCCACCCAAAGAAGTATAGAAGACACGCAAACCACACCAAAAGCATCATTAACCAGTTGCTAAAGCTGTGCGGGGTGAGAAGAGGTGCGACACAGGACAGAGCCCGGGGGGCTCAATCCATGCTGCGTACACCCAGAAAAGTTCACAGCCAGGGCAGCAGAGTGCATCAGGCTTCAGACAGCCCCAGACATACATCCACAACTTCAGTCTAATGCCCAGCCCTCCCGACGATGAAGTTCTGCAGGAAACGTGTAAAAATAAGCAGAAATGAGCAGCCAGTTGCCAGGCTGGGGCAGAGCCACATGCAGTCCCCAGCATTGCCCCCTCCAGTGCCCAGTGCCTCGAATCAGGAACAGTCCCAGTTCCATGACTGGCAAGCCCCCAGCCAAACCCATGCAGCTCTGGGGAGAGGCAAGGATGCAGCACAGCTCACTGTTTCTGGTGTCTGATCTGGGAAGCCTCAAGTGAAGCCACCTCAAAGGAATGGAGGAGGGAGGAATTTCGCAGGAGTTCTGCACTTACATGTGTGCTGGAGGAGAATGTGGCTTGCAGACCTGCCACTGGCACCAACCACACGGCAGAGAAAGGGGGCTCGGGGCTAGCAAGGGGCTTTGCCTTCCCAGGGAGACCATGAACCACAGGGACCGTGGGGAGCATGGCACGCAAGCCACAAGACAAAAAGAGGGAAGAGCAGATTTGGATGTTTGGCATCCTACAAGGGCCTTCTGGTACTTGGCTCCCTCCAGGTCACCCCAGGACCCATTTTGCCCTATGGCACAAAGCATGCTGGAAGGGGAAGGCACGGGATCTGCCAGCCCAGAGCTGTTCAGAGCACCCAGCAGCAGCTCAGGCAGATGCTGACTAAGGTGCAGTCAGCCCTGAGGTGGCACGTCTGCAGGAAAAGGAAAGGTTACCCTTGTTAGCTCTGTTTCTTCCTTTGCTCTCAGACATTGCCACATCCATTTATCTCTGGCTAGACTTTAAGCAAGGGAAAGGGTTTTTCCTCTCCCTTATATTAACAACCTTTAAATTATTTTTAAAAGGTGATTTTATTTCCTCCAATTTCTGCTCTGCATCTGCGCGTGAGGACTTGGTAATGTGCAGTACTGGGAGGACACCATGACATGGATGCTCCTTGTGGGCAGCAGGTACATCAGATCAGCTCCAGGACTTGGAGTTTACCTGGGAATGGGAACCTAACATTTGGGAGTGCATCTCCACACAGCAGAATACATGGATAACCTGCCTGCTGTCAGGAGCAAGGAGGTTTGCAGGCAGTAGTATCAGCATTCTGTATAGCCCATTAGCCGTGGCCTAGGTTTACACACACTTTTTTTTTCCCTCACGGTTAAAAAAAAAAGAAAACAAGGGATCAGTATTCAGAGTAGGTTCTACTGAGGCAAAAAAATCACCAAGCAACTGCAGTCTTGCAGGGGAAATACAAACAGCAGAGATCACTCTTGTGTTTTCTATCTGGCCACCTTTCACATCTCATTTGTTTTATTGCACAAACATTAATGGCGCTGCAGAACTGTTTTTAGAGGAGAGGCAGCTGAGCACCAATGCTTACACATCCCTCTCTCTGGCCACATGTTTTGAGCTCTGGGGAAGGGAGATCAAAGGGTTTGATGACCACGAGAGCAGAACCCAGCACCATCTGACTGTGGTGCTGTGTCCTGTCCCTCTCCCGCTCAGCTGAGCTTGTGTTCTGCCCTGCCACCACCCCAACATACAACAAGGCCATCCCCAGTGAATGTCCTCAGCTCAGGCCAGTCCTTCAAGTGTTCATAGCTACATCCAGGTGCAGGAGCTGTGGGCACAGCTCCTATTTCAGTGGAGGCTGCCCCACACTCCACCCTGTCTAAACCAAGTGGAGTCAATCCCAGCAACCACAAGGATTTCTAACCTGTTGCCAAAGTTTGCTGTTTCAGGATAACACTTGCTTTGCCTCCAATGCTGTCCTTTAACAGCCACGCTGGGGATCCTTGTTAGGGACAGGAAGCAAATGCCAGGCACAAGGCAGGGATACCTCAATGCCTCGCAGGCAGAAACCCAGGGCACTGCTGAGGAACAGGCTGCAAGGTGGCTTGTTTCAATCTCCTCATAGAAAATTGGATTTCTCAGCAGGGCAAGTTTTTTTCCCTCTGTCACAAGACCGAAAGAAACATTTTTCAATCAAAAAAGCCTAGCAAACAATCTGCTGTCAAAATAAGTGATTTTTCACACACACACACAGACAAACACACGCTTAATAAGATCCAAAACTTCCACACAAGAGAGGGACTTTCTGCAGCCCCACACACGACCTGCCAGAAGGATAGTTCTCTGATCATGGGAAAGCTCTGACATGATGGGAAGCCTGCCTGTCCAGCACTCATGCAGAGATGTAGTGTGGTCTTGTACCCCTGGTCCCCAGGTGCCCACCAACACTCACAGCTGAGGGGCTGTTTTGAGACAAATCCACTCTTGCACAGTAGTTTTGCTTCCACCTGCTGGAGTCACACCTCCCTGCCATCCCAGCCTGGCTTGTCTCTTGCCCTCAGGCTGATCAGGAGGATTTGTGCCCTTGCCAAGCAGGCGTGGCACAGAGCAGGGGCAGAGGCAGCTGCATGCTCGGGGCGGCTCTGGGAACGGGGAGGTGTGAGCAGCGGAGCAGCTTTGCGTTCTAAGCACCGGCCGTGCCGAGGTTTAGCAGTACCATTAATTCTTACCCACCACGCGGGATCTCAGCGGCTTTAATTCCATGCTAATGAAGTTTTAGTGGGGAATTATTTTTATTGATCTGCCCAGAGCAAAGAGCCTGATTTTAGACCAGCTCTGTCAGCACCCCCTTCCCCACAGCTCTTTTCTTTCTTTGGGAGAGGAAAGAAGACAAAACAGCTCTGAGCTCCTTAAAAAGGTTGGCAGTCCCAAGCAGTAAGTGGATTACTTTATTGATTTTTAGCAGATCTGGGTTAGTGAGTGCTTAGCACTGCAGAACACATGCACACACAGAGCAACTTCAAGGAAATCCCTCCAGGCCCTTTCCTCAGGCAAATCAAGTGGCAGGCAATTAATTTAGGAGACCACCATGGATTTTGGAGCGTGGAGAAGTTCCAGTCCCCACACCCAAGTCAGTCTGTGACAGACAGACTCCAGGAGCCAGCCCAGCCTCTCTTAAGCAGTACTGCAGGACCTTACAGAGGCGGCCCCTCAGTTTCTTGTAGAATAGCACAATTCCCAGCTTCAGAGTATTAAATGTTTTTTATTCCCCTGCCCATCCTCGTTGTTGTGTGACAGAAGAAGACATTACCACTGCCACAGCTAATTTAGGAAAGAAAACTATTGTCATGCTGCATCCAGATGGGATTCAGTGCTGCTGGGGGCATCCAGCAGCCACACCTGGGGGCATCAGTTAGAGCAGGACTCCTGACAAAGCAGAACTGTTCAAGCCAACCAAGATGCTAACATTGTGTTGGGATCCCCAGCTCGCTCACTCACTCACTCACTCACTCACTCACTCACTCACTCACTCACTCACTCACTCACTCACTCACTCACTCACTCACTCACTCACTCACCTCCCAGTTAGCTTTCTAAGGCCACTGTACTGCAGAGAGTATTTCTGCAGTGTGCTAGAATAGCACCTCAAAGAACTCCTTCACCAGTAGTACCCCACCAAGCCTTTTAGGATGCTGGTCTCTGGAGCCTGCGTGCATAAAGGCCTACAGGGGAATAATTTTATCCCACTCTGCGCCAGAACCAGGAAAGCTGGAAAGTAAATATGGTCCCTTTTCCTTGAACTAGGAGAACCCCAAATATGTTCAAGAATTCCATCAAACCCCACCCCATCTTTGTTTAAAGGCAAAGGCAGTCAATGTATATACTGATGCCATAGATATGACGAAGTGAAAAGGTTGCACTCTTATAATCCCCCAGCTGCACATTCATCTTCCTCCTGCCACACTGCTCCAGAGTGACAGAATTCCAGAGAAAACCCACTTCCCGTGGGGTGCTGGTGTGAGAGCTGGGGCTCCCTTCCCATGGCAAATGAGGTGCAATAAGGGCTACCAGGCTGAGTGCCCCAGGAGCCAATATGCCCATTCTCCTCCCTGCTGGCCTCTGAGGGTGACACAGACACCAGGTGACCTGCTCAGGGCTGAACAGGAAGCCAGAGCAGGGACTTGAAACTGGATTTCTCCATGCCAACAAGTGGATTGAGCCAGCCTCATCCATCTGTTGCACTGGCCCATGGCATTGGCCTGGGACAGGCAGCAGTCAGCAAAAGCAAGTTGCCTCCCTGGAGATGGAGATGGAGAGGAAGGGAGCTGCTGCATCAGCCCTTCCCCATCCATCCCTGCCCTTGCTCATGTCCAGCAATAACCACAGACACCGAGCTAATGAAATTAGGCTCAGAGCCCCAGCGGGCTAATGCAATTACCGACAGCAGCACATTCAAGCAGCAGCACCACAAACACACCTGCAGGAGCACAGCCCGCCCTCTCCTTCTCCCCAGGGCTTCCCTCTCTCTCCCTGAGCCCCACAGCTGCCACCCTCTGCGAGTCCCATCCCCAAGGTGTCGGGGCCAGGGCCACCATCCCCGTGCCAGGCTGCTCCAGGGAGGGCACTGCCTACCTTGCAGAAAGCACCGTCCCATGCAGCCAAGCACAGCCTCTGAGGGCAGATTTAAACAAGCCTGGTTAAACCTTGGGAGACCTGCAATTACCAGCACCATAATGAGGCCCTCGACACTAATCAGCGGTGTCACCGAATCCTATTAGGCCTGCCTAAGCACCTCCAGCAGCTTTGCTGGTTGCAGAGCCCAGCTGCCCAATCCTTCAGGGAATTACCTCCTCAGACAGGCACCAGTGGTGGCACTTGGATATTTTGACACAGATGAAGGTAAAGCACTCCTAGGCATTTGTGCAAGGTGACAGAGATACCTGACAAGGCCTCTGCCCAGCCCAGAAGGCACCTAGGCCAAGCCCACACTGGAGATGCACTGGCGTTGATGCCTTAGGATTTTAGCTTTTATATTTTTCAAATCCTGTACTGCTTTAGTGTATAACTCTAAAACTCCACAACCTGTCAGTGACTGCTTTCCCATTTTATTCAGACAAAATTCTTCTCTAGGCCTGAAACTCAAGGATACCTTATTGTTTCAGGCCCCGAGAGATGTAAACAACAGTGAATTGGGGGAGCAAACTTGGAATAAATTACTTCATTACCTGAAACTGTAATTGGAGGATTAACCCCTGATATGTAAATGGACCAAACTTACAATTGTCTGAAAAACTCTTGACCATCGTCCACCTTGGGTGTAACCCCTTGTGGAGACTTTGACTGCCCGAGGTGTACCTATTGAAGCCTTCAATAAATGCCTGCCTTTATTCTCTTAATTTTGCTTAGCCTCTGTTTTAGGTAGCCACTCCAAGGCATCAGAGTGAACAAATCTTGCTAAACTAGCAGAGATATGTCCGTGCTAACGCTCCCTGAGATGCAAAGGGCAGATTTACGCCTGTCAGCCGCACCCATCAAGCCAGGCTCACACTCTGGGATGCTCGAAGAGAGTTTGGAGCCGCTGGGTGAGGCTGGCAGGTGACCCCGTCGCGCTCCTGTGCACTGGCAGCGGCTCACGGGGTGACAGGCGGCTCCCTCGGCGCATCCGCTCTGACTCACGCTTTCTGCTCCAACAATGCACTTTTGAATATCATGCAGGCAGCAAAAACAACAGGTCCACTATAACGCCGAGATATCCTGAGGCAGAAAATCCATTCGGAGCCCAGCTAGAGAGAGTCGAGTCAATTAGACACTTTCTGGGGCGTCAAGCTGCCAACAATCCCGGCCTTTGTTACAGTGAAGAATCACTGCCTATGTGCTTCCCAGAGACTCCCCCTTGCCAGAGCAGAAAGGTCAGCAGCAGTAGCGTCATGGAAAAGCATGCAACAAAGTATTCCTGGGAAGGTGGATCCAAAAAAGTGGCCATTTGGATCCTCTGGAAAATAACGCTTTGTCAAAAGCATTGATTGCTTTGGGTTGGGCTTGCAAGGGAATGAGCAAGCCCATGATGCAGGAGAGTTGTGCTGCACCACAAAGAGGTTTGGGCATGCATTGTATCCTGAAGCAGTCAGGAGAGTGGAAGCTCAGGGTTTGGGAGTTCACAGCTCCCTGCCTGCTTTCAGACAGATCACTCCACCTTTTTACCTTTCCTGGAATAAAGATGAGAGAGACAAAAAAGGAACCACAGTATTCCAACTGGGAGAGTCCCCCATCCCTCACACTTCAAGGTAAGCACCTTATTTCTCTTGTCCTTGGTACAAGACAGCAAACTGTGCTGTAAAACCAGGATTCCAGGTTGGATGAGCACTGAACGAAGTGAGGATTTCTATGTGCAAGTGCTGAAGTCCCTCAGACCCAAAAGCAGGTCTCTGACAAAAGATCCTTGTGTCTAGAAGAGATTTTGTTGGGAAAAGTACACTCAACTCTTAAGTTCATCTTCACAAGTCATTTGGTCTTCAGCAAGGGATATTCAAAGGAGAGGTGAAAAAAGGTTCACTTGATACCTCCTTGATACCACCCTGCAATCAAACTTTCCACCTCTCAGAACACCTGAGAGCACACAGGTTGTCATTTAAACACAAGCCCATCTTTAACCTTGCTGTTCACATGATGGGAAGTTGAGATTTCTGCAAAATGCCTGAAAACAGTTAGGTTATCTTCCTTCAAAGAAAATTACACCCTGACCAGAATTTCCTCATCTCCTGGGTAAAAAAAAAAAAAAGAAAATGAAATTTAAAAAAAAAATTCTCAGAGAAATCTTGAAAGACACAGCCCATGCAATATCCCAATTTTCCCACAACTATTTTTCAGACAAAATATCTCAACAGAAGATGTTCTTTATCTAGGGTAACCCTCCATTATTGCTTGTAGGGACAAGTACTTTAAAAAAATTAAAAGGCAACCCTCAGTCATAAATAAATACTGATTTAGAGGCTTCTTTGACTACCTAGAAACAAAGTACCTAAGTGAAACCTGGTCCCCATATCTATCTCTACAGAACTACTGGAAAACTTTCAACCCCTCTTTTTTCCCCCTTGATCCTGCTCCGTTCTTCATTCTCTTTTTGCTGGGAAACCCAGATTTCTGTGAGCAGGCCTGTTGGCGAGAGGCTGAGCTGAGTGACACACATGGCATCTGCTGGTCTTGTCGCAGCAGTGCCCTGCTCAGGGCCACCAAGGGCCCCCACCTGCATCCTCCCTGGCAGGTGGCACAGCCTGCTGTGCAGCTGGGGGGCTTTGCTTGCTGTTCTCATGCTGTGCATCCCCACGTTGATGCTTTTACATTTCCTCCTGCTTCAGCAAGTGCAAAACTCCGGAGACAACCTGTCAATCTCCATCACATCCGGCTGCTTCAAATGGTCTATTTATACCAGACAGGCAAACATGGCTGTCCTGGAGTTCAAGGTAACAGGGGTTGTTTCTGCTTGGAGTAGCTCCTTTCTCAGGGGAGGAAGGCTGGAGGCATCCAAGAGGAACAGCTTCACATCAAGGGCTAGCACCGGTACCTTCACGGCCAAGGGCACCGCCATGGGTCCCCCAAGGCCCTAAAAGCCCAGAAGGTTGATGTCCATCATAAAACATCTAATCCCAGGTCCCTCTGTGTCCTGCCATGGGAGAAGGGTGCTGAGCAGGTAGTTTTGGATTTCTGATTCATATTCTCTCCAGGAAAGGCCACAGCTTCAAGCTTGTTCACATTGAGTTTCTGCACTGAGCTCTGCCTGGATCAGGTGTGAGCATCTGAGTGCACGCTGTCAGATTAATGCCACAGTGAGGGCTCCAGCTGTTTCTGAATCACTCCTGTCTCTCCTTACATGTCTCCAACAGAGTTTATTCTCTGGCAGCCAGCAGATCTGGTCCAGGATAAAGCCTGCCTTATCAAATTTGCCCCATTAAAATCATTTGGAAACATCTGAGGGAGGAGAGGGCGTTTATGCCAGATTAGCACTATCGGTCACAAGGCCACAGAGCTTTAGATCTGGACCAAGGGCCCAAAAGTCACATCCACCAAATCACCAAGGCACAGTTCTAGTCAGCACTTCTCAGCCAGCTGTCTTTGGAGTCTAGTCCTTGCTCTAGTCAATGAGGCATTTTCTATTAGCCACAGTGGGAAGCTGCCCCTCTCACAGGGTGCCTGGGGCTCCTCAGGAACCAGACAGCTCATCTGGATCCCACCTCCACTTCATTTCTGCAGGTGCCATTGGCATTTTAATCCCTTTTACAGTAGATTTCTTCCTGTCCATTGGGTCCCCTGAGAGCAGGGAAGGAAATCAAACACCACAAAAACCCAAGTGTGTGCTCAAGAAGGAAGGAGAGGCAGGTTTCTCTAGGCTTTGCTGTCTCCTCTTATGCACAGTTATCCTGTTTCTGTAATGACACAGGATTCCTGGGGATGGCTCTACTGAGCTCCGCTCAGAAATTTCAAGCCTTGGAACAAGTTTCCATTGCTCCAAATACCCCAATCCAGCAACCCTGCCCATGCAAGCCCCCAGCCCACACCTGTGATGCCTCTGAGTTATCAAGGAATAAAACAGCAACCCTGCCCAACCAGCAAACGCCATCTTTGCCCAGAGATACAGCCATGCCCATGCTCTTAGGTGCAGTTATGCCTATGCAGCCTCTCCACAAACACCAGATCTAGCACAGCCCAGGCATGGCAATTGGAAGAAATGAAGCACAACCCAAGCAATGAGGCATAAAATGATGTATTTAAGATGAGCAAACCCAAAGAATCCCTTCATGAACTGGCAGTAAAAAAAAAAAAAAAAGAGAAGGAGGAAGTAACATATGTAATTGAGTTGTCTCAAATCAAAACCTGTATTCAAGTTTAAGTCTGGGCCTGTAGGCACCAGGTTTTGAGAGTTTTCTGTGCCTTGATTTCCCACAGAGGGATATAAAGACCTCAGCCCTCACTGTCTCTGCCTCCACTGGTGGCTCAAACCACTCCACTCTTGGTAGTTTGTGTCTGTCCTCTAAGCCATGCAGGCATTTCCATTTCACAGAAAAGCAACAGGTTCGTTTTGAGGTCATCTCTTTACAGGTACAACCAATTTCAGCAGACTCTGCCAGCCCAGTCTGTTCGAGATGCAGAAGACCAAGCCTCCCCTTTGCCTTGCCTGCACAGACACACAACTCTCAGCTCTCCTTCCCCTGGGACTCACCTTCCAGTGGCAGCCAAAGGGAGACAAACATAACATGAAACTCAGCCAAGATGTTCTCCCACGAGAAAGGTTCCTCTCAGTGTTTCCCTGCAGGAGATGTTTAAATCCCTTCGCTGCCCTGTGGAGCCAGCTACAGTGAGCATCCCATTCCTCATCTCTGCCCTCCACTGCCTTTCATGTTCTCCTCTCAAAAGCCACATATTCCCCTGTACCAAATGGAAAATCCACTGGTATTTAAAGCCGTGGGAGCATGACAAAATTCTTCGTGTCCCAAAGAAAGGAGCAGCCCTGGATCAAGGCAGAGACAGACCACACCACACACGACAGCCTGGCAGCAAGGAGCAAGCACGTGAGGAATTTGCAGGGATGTGGAATGACATTTGCTGTCAAATATCTGCTCTTTGCCCCTCAACCCCTTCGCAGCAGAAAGAGAGGGAGAGGAAAGAGCACCAGACACATATTTTGACCCTGTCCTTTTGAGCCTCTGAGCAGAAGGAACAGCCTCTACACAGCAGAAGCAGAGAAATGACCTGGGATGATGTGGAAGTACTGAAGTACTGGCATTGCACTGATGTGCACTGACTTAAGTCAGCTTATTAAAGCTAGCCCTGAAGATCAGATCTTCTCCACAGAGCTGTCTCCTCTACCAGACAGACATATCCCTGGAGCCTGGACCCTTTTCAAGCCTTCAGTTTTCCAGACCAGCAGCACACCCTGAAAGGTTGATAAATTCACCAGTCCTAGGGCACAGTCCCAGGGTCTGTCCTGGTGGTTGCAAAGACTGGCACTTCCCATCAGATAGTTCCCAAGCACAGTTTGGGAGTCAGCACAGGCCAAGGGATGTTCCCACCAGGAACTCTGGACATTTAAGAGCCAAGCCATATCCACATAAATTAGTCTCCACGGCTCATTTAAGTAATGAGGCTTTTAAATCACACCTATCTACTAAATCTTACGGCCCTGGCACCTAAAATCCAGGGCAGCAAGGACCCAACACTTCAAGCATGCCATAAACTGTGCTAGATACACCCCTCAGTGCCCCAAGTATTTCCCTGAATTCCCCCAGGTGTCTGTGCCTGGTGGAAAGCTTTCCTGAAAGGAAAGATGCCACATGCAGAGCAGACCCAGGAAACACATTTACATGCCATGCTTTGGCACACATAACCTCCAGCCTAGGATGACCCAGCAGCAAGGGAAGAGGAGTATTGATGAACCCGTGGCTAGGTGAAATGGAAGAACTAAAAGAGTCAAGGGCCTCAGCTGACTCCAAGAGACACACCTCTCTGCCAAACAAAACAATCTCATTTGGAATGGCCAAGAACAGCCCTGGTGGGTTTTCCTGGATGGATACCAAGCAATCTGTGTGGCCTGGCTCCCAGAACCCCAAGCAAGGAGACCCAAAAGCAGAATCTCAGTCAGTGTTCTCCACCTCTCCCACTCCTCTAGGAATTTGCACCTTTCTGTGCACTTCCATCACCTTCAGGAAAAAATTTCCCAGAACCTCCCCCATCATCTGTAACCCTCCTTGGAGAAGAGCCTTGCTCATGTCTCTGATGAGCACCTTGCACAGCCCCTTCCTCGGAGCAGCCACATTCCTGGCCTTTGCAACAAGTCAGCAGCAAGAAAAGGTCATTTACATCTGCCACCATCTGTGTGGCAGTGAATGAGGCCAGGACTGCCAGAGAACAGCCAGGCCAAGGCCAGACGTGCTCTGCAGGGATGTCTGTACAGATTTCATTACAGATTTGGGGGCAGCCTGTCCTGAATCCACGAGGTTATCAGTGATGGGAGATGCTGAGCAGCTCAGGGCAGAGGCTGTTGGTAGGTACCTGCTGGAGGAAGGATACACTCTGCTCCTATCTTCCCTGGATGCATCCATCATTTTCAAGATGGATGGACCTTTGGCCTGGCTCTGTCTGAGTGCTTTTTACATCCAGGACAAGCTCTCACCTGGCCCACACAGCTCTGACCTACCCCAAATCCAAATCCCAGCCTACACACAGAGGGTGCAAAAAAACAACCAACCAACCAAATAAATAAATTCCCAGGCGCAGGTTCAAACCCCAGCATCCCTTTTTCAGCCTGGAGAGGAAGGCAGGGAGGATGCTTGACGTGAGATGTGATGTGACCACTCCCTGCCATCCCAGCGAAGCCACCTGCCCCATCCCCTGCTGAGCAGGCACGGCCACCCCCGGGGCACGTGTGGCCCTGTGCGTGCGGCCGGTGACGGATGGCTCCCCAGCCAGCACACCAGCCCTCCCCACGGGCTGAGGCTCTGCACGAGATGCCTGTCAGGGCCACCGAGCATCGCCCAGCACAGGAACAGCACTGAGCTCTTCCCAGCTCCCTCTCGCCGTGGGTCAGCAGCGCCCAGACGTGTGTGACATGGAGTTAAGTCTAACCAGGGTGGGACAAGGCACTTGAATCACCAAGGTGCTAGTGCAGCTGTGGAGGAGTCTGTGTTGCCCAGCTGGTGATTTTCCAGGGCACAGGTCCACAAATACACCCCCTCCTCCCTCAGCTGCACTCAGTGCCGTGTTTCACCACCCAGAGCATTGGGAGAGGGGAATATTCACATGCTCCAGGGTCACTCTTGGCTTCTCCGGTCACATATCCTTAAGAAAAGCCACCCTAGAGCACATGTGAGGCCCAGGCTGCCCGCAAGCTGCTATCCCCCAAAGTCAACCCCATATCCTGGCCTGAAAACCTGCCCTGAGCGCCCTGCTGTCCCCTCCTTGCCTCGTGTATGCCTTTAACAGTTTGCTGGATTACCCATTGCAACTAAAATAACAAAGCTACAAAAGAAGAGGGCAAACAGACACGATATTCTGCAGCAATTAGGGCTAAACAGGGGAACAGGGAGCAGGGAATGAATGGACAATGGGGAGGGCAGGGACATGGCAGCCCGGGCCCCGACCGGCTGGGCACGAACTGTCCTCAAGAGGCCAGGTCCAAGCCAGGGAGCAGCGAGCTGTACCTAAGGAAAGCAGGGAGATGAAAAGGGTTATTTAAACAAGCACGGGGCAGTCCCCACTGGGCCTCCCTGTCCACTTGGCTTCATCACAGAGTGTCCAGGGAAGAGCAGCTCCCGCTTTCCCCCCTCTCTGAACCCTTTCAGGTGGCGGGGGGACGCTGGCAAGCTGCGGTGGGCTCCGCTTAGAAAGGAAGGAATCCATTAATCTCTCTGGTAATTACTGCCACATATGGATTTGCACAATTACACTTCGTTAATTGGTTATTACAGGCAAGCCAGACTGATTGGGCAGAACGGCCGAGCTTTAACCCCTTCGCTGCCCCCAGGGGCCAGCCAAACATCGAGGCAGCCTTCCTCCCAAAGCAGTGCTGTATTCTCCTGTAATCCTGCTGGCTCCCAGGCAAAGTACCAGCAAGCACAGCTCTCAGCACCCAGACAAGACATCTTTGCTCCCGTGCCTTCCTTTCCACTGGGGATCCCAAAGAAACGGACCCAAGAGGAAAGGGGTGAGCCTGCACCTCAAAACAGCCCAACTCCCCAGACAGCTTCATCTGCTGTGGGTTTGCAGCAGGCGCACCATGTACTCCCCAGGGTGCTGAGGGATGGCAGACTCAGATTTTGTTTGTTTTTAGAAGGAGACTGAGATTCCTTGTGCACTTCGGCTTTGTGCCCTCAAGCCTAGCAGGGTTGGTGCCAATGACTGAAGAATCCACCCCTGAGTCTGTCTCAGTCTCTGAACTCAGCTTCTCCTACAGGATTTGCAGTGTAATGCTTTTCTTCCTCCAAACACTGAAAACAGAGGCTTTACTCTAGCAACAAATACATACATAACCAGAGCAATATAAGCTATAACAAAAAATACAGATAAAGCCCTTGTAAATCTCCTGACAGCACAGGACTTCTGCAGTTGGGAGTGGAGGCAGCCTGGCTTCCCCACAATGCAGCCATCACCTCTGCCACCCTCACAGGTAGGTAATGGACCATCCAAAACCTGGCCTCAAAATGGGTTTTTCAGGATCCGGTAATGTTTCTGGAGAAAGCTCAGAAGAGGCAGGCCAAGGTGAGAGCAATTTCTGCCAGAACTGTATCAAAGGCTTCCCTTTAAAAAACCTGTAATAAGAAAGGAACCAGGAGCTTTGCAAAATCCCCGCAGGGCAGAAGGGCTCATCTGACAAGAGAGCTGTGCTCAGCAACCACTGACAGACATCAAGGACAGAGCAGTCATTGGCATCCTGGTCCTTCAGAGCTGCTGCACTGCCCCTTGGACACAGGAGAGGGCACAGAGGAACCCACTCCAGACAGCTCCTGGCTTTCCCAAGGGCAGCCCAGTGAGGCAGTGCCTTCTGGGCAGCAGGATATTGCTTAGCCCAGGCAAGGGGCTTACAGAGCCAGGCATCACACCAGGCACTTGGTGAAAGCTTTCAGCTCATCTTCTGAATCACCCCAGCAAGCTACTGCAGCAGGCGCAAGGAAAGAAACCAAGACCACAGCAAGATGAGAGAAATCTATTTCCAAACCACCCTCTAGCCTCATCCTGTGGGTAAAAAAGTCCTTGGGACTTCTTCTGAAGCACAAAGTATCTGCAACAAACACATTCCCACCCTTTCCTCCACTGCTGTCAGTGCAGTGATACCTGCTACAACACTCTAAGTTTGGCCTAGGAGTAACCTTCTCATTAGCTAATTAAGATGTTTTAATGTTCCGGCTCCACTACAAGGAGTAGCCGAGCAAGAAAAGTCTTCTCCCTCGGAGGTCACTGGAGTTACATGAAAGTTGCAGCAGGAGTTGTTCCTGTTGTTCCAGTCACCTGTGGTTTCCCAGCTCCCTGACTTCACTCAGACATTTCTTTCTCATGCAAAAGCCAGCTCCAAGCTCGCTGTCTGGAGGGGAGCACAGCAAAGGCAACATCTCCCAGCTCCCTGCGAGTGTTTTTGGGTGTGCGTGAGCTCGTCTCCGAGGAAGGGAAAGGCAGGCCAGCCCAGGAAAGGTTGCAGACCTCTCCCCTAAACCAACTACCTCTGCAGCATTCAGAATGAATCTTCAGAGCTGTCAGTAGGGAGATCGGGCAGAACCTGCAACTGAGCTTAGAAAGGTCAGCTGGGAAAAGCCAGCATGGGAAGGATGCTCACGTAACTGACAGATGCAGAGTGGAAGGGGCCAGCCTGTGAGTACCTGTACTGGTTTGGGCAGCACACACTAGGCTCCATCTCTGGGGTCTGCTGGCTGAAGCTGGTGGCAAATCCTCTGTGCATCACTTCCAGACAACAGAGTCTGGGGTCTAAACCTGAAACTGAGACTGGGGCTCAGCACCAAGCAGGGATCTTGTGCAGCCTTCCTTCATCCTTAAGGGTGAAAGGAGGCTGACAGTTTTTTAGAGCTCAGAGACAAGAAGATAATTTTCTCTGTCCTTTACTTACACATCTGCCCAACACAGGTTGGTTTGGATTCCCAGAGTTCAGAACTGGTGCAAAGATTTCTTTACATCTGGCTGGATCAGTTCTAGTGCTGTGCCACTGATATATAGGAATCAGGCAAATAGTGTGCCTGCTGATGCTAATTAAACTTGATATTGATATGCATATGTGACATATTTACTAATAAAGTAGCTGGTTTATATTTCATGTGACTTGGAAATATATAAAGGCAAGTAAATATATTCCTTTTGGTCAGAATATTGAAACACACATATTGCAAAAAGCTCATATGCAGCAGAGGTGGTGAAACACATTGAATCAGTTCAAAACCCAAACCAGGTTCAAAGAGATCTGAAATTAATTAGGCCATTAAGACCATTTTCCAGTGGAATTCTCTCTCTCTCTCTCTCTGTACATACACACATATATTTAATATATTTGACTAAATCAATATTTATCTAGGGAGAGTTCAGTTTTTAGTGAACCATCACTTTGTTAAAAGTATTATTCTCATAGAAAACTCTTGTCTAGTTCTAGGAGTAACTGCCACCTGCTCTTTTTTAACCTTTATGAGCTGATTGCCAGAACTCCTTTGGTATAAGCCATCAATAAACACAGACTGAAAACTTTTCTTTCCCTCTGCTGCAGGAAGAAAAAACAGACTCACTGTCTGGAAGAAGCACAGAGGAACAAAAGCTCAGCTTGCCCATCTTCCTGCCCCAGATCAGAGACCTTCAAGGACAGAGCTGCCACCTCCTTCCCGAGCCCATCTGTCCCATCACACCTCTACCATTCCAGTTATACAGCTTTTCCCAGTGTCTGAACTCCCCTGCAGTGCAGAGTGCAGCACAGTGTTGTGAGGGTTTCTTTCCAAAACCTGCACCCGAATTCAAGTCCCACAGAGACTCTGTTCAGCTGGCACTGATGGCTGAAGGAGCAGCATGCCCAGGAGGCTGGGCACACCCCAGAGCTCTTGGCAAAGCTCACAGTGGTGTCCCGTGCAGCCTCCCAGCCCACAGGTGAGCCCGGGGTCAGGGCAGGACTTACAGAAGTGAGGGAAGGATCCCGTCTCCAGGGAATAAGGAGCCTGCGTGCCCGGCTGCATTTCCAACCTGTGTCCTGGCTCTTCAGCAGACTCAACCATGAAGGGAGGTTTGGGATCAGCTCCCTCAGCAGCTCTGGGCTGTTGGAGAAAGAAAGGAATATTTACATATTACAGAGCAGCATCTTCACAATCTGTCCTAAGTTACAAATTTACCTCTCAGACCTTGACCGGGGCTGGGGTTTCCTGTGTTTGCTCTTTGGGCTCCTGCCTCTTTGGAAAGAGGGAGATGTTGCAATGCCAGGGGGAGGGCTGGGGAGGGCTGGGCTGCCTGGGAAGGGCCCTGCCACGCCAAGCAGCTGGTCCGCAGCGGCTCTGCTGACAAAGTGTCTCCTGGAAGAAACTTCTCTTCTGATCCCAGCTCCTAAAGGAACGAAACCAAGCCAGTAACTGCCATCCATACGGTCTGAGCATCTGTCTTAGTTCTGCTTTCCTCCTTCTCTCTGCCAGTTGACTGTTTTTTCTCATCTGCACCAACTCTATCTGGTAACAAGCATCAAGAAGGTGGCAGTGTCAGCCACATCACCACTGGGCTCCCATGGAGACCAAGCAGAGCTGGTTTTGCCTCATTGAAGCTGTCTGAAGACAACAGGGGCAGGTGTGAAGGCAGCAGTGTTCTGTACACGTTCCTGGGCAGTGTCCCTAGCTCTTGCAGGTGACCTGGACAGACCCTTGTCTCCAGGAGGCCTTCAGAAAACAACCAGCCTGTGCTGTGACTGGTTTTTCTGGTGCTGAAGTTAGAGCCCCTGGCTTTGTTCCTGTGCTCGCTTATCTCTGTTACATTCTCTAACCATGCATAGACATCTTCGTGTTTGGATTTTGCCAGTCCTGATGGAGAAGAGCTACAGGCAAACAACATTCCTCTCCCCTGTCTGAACTGATAATCTTGGTATCTCATCTCCTTTGCGTTCCCCTTCAGGCTGTGTCAACACCCGCCGGGGTTGTGAAGGGCAAGATTGCTCTGCCTTCACAGCCCCAACCTGTACACTGTGTGCTGCCCAGCCCAGCACAACTCCACCAAGAATTCCTCTGGGGTGCCAGTCAGACCTGCAAGGGGGTTTTAACCACCTCCCTCTGCTAGATTCCTCCACATTTACTGCAACAAATCACACAGGTCCCAAAGTGCAGAGTGGTCTCAAGACATTGCCCTCCAGAGACTTTGAGGATCTGGAGCCTCTGCACGGCTGAGATCAGCAGCCAGAGCACTGCCAAGGCCAAGTTGGGCCACATAGCCCTGTCCACATCAGTGCCAAGTGCCAGGACATCTCCTGCAGGAGAAGTAGCCACAGGGAGTCTAGGCATGCAGAGCTAGCAAGGATGCCAAATAGCTGGTTTGGTTTTGCTTTCATTTTCAGGAAATTCTTAATCCGAAACTGCAACAAATTCCTCAAATTCAAGTTCTCATGGAGCTGAAACCCTGCAGGGTAGTTCTGGATTGAAGCCAGGAGGTGAGAAAAGAGCCTACTCTTTAGGAGCCATAGAAATGTGCTTGTGCTCCGTCAGCCACGAGCATTGCCCCTCTTATGGCCTTGCACTGCTGTGGATAAAATGGATCCAAACTCCTTCTTTTCTTTCTGAATTTTGTTTTTACCCAGGAAGGGCTGCCCAGCAGTCAGATCACTGCTCAGGGACTCCAGATCCCCTCAAACCTGCCAGTGACCTTTCAGATCCACTCGGGCTTGCCTTCCCAGTGCCCACAAACAGCGAGATTTTCTGAGCCCTGAGCTGTGGTGCTCAGATCCCTCTTCCCATCCCTTTCCCTTTCTCAGACTAACACATTACAGCAGCTGCCAGAGCATGGTGCTGCTCCAGAAATGAATCTCCAGTGTGACACAGCACGGCTTTAATTACACGACAGGAGCCATAAAAAAGGCTGCGAAACACGGCTCTCTCAAAATCTTAAACCTCCACTTGAGGCACTTTGTGTGGCTGCAAGCAGCAGTAGCAGGACATGAACTCTCCAAGCACACAAAAGAGCTGAATCAATGTCCTGTTGATACAGTCCAGCCAAACAAACTAATGATGGACAGGACTGTGGGTTTTCGTGTGTGAGAGAAGGATTTACAGTGATACCAAAGGAATTATTTCAGCCCCATGGTGACAATACCCACCCGCTTCCTTATTATATTTTATTGATCTTGCCCTAAATACATGTGGCTGGAGGAAATGATGCATAAATTACTAACAAGTTAATTTCTTGCTCCGACACAGACTCACAACAGCCCTTTGAAGGGGAACCAGGAAATACAATGTGTGAAAGGATAAAGGCAATGAGACGAGCTTGGATGTAATAATCCCATGTGAATGATTATTGCTGCAACTAATGTAATCTAATAATGAAGAATTTACACCAGATGTCCCCCAGAATATGCCAGGCAGGCTCGGGATTCAGCAGTGGATCCATTTCTAAGGAAACCTTGTTAGGAGGGAAAAAAAATGCTGTTGTCTGTTCGTCAAATGAGAGGTTGTAGACTTTTATAGTCTGAGTCATAACAAAAGCCTGCCTTGCAAAGCTTCCTGGAAGGCTGTTCAGCAGATCTGATTGTCCATTTGTTTTCAGGTGAAATTTAAGGGCTTGGGTTTGGCCTAGAAAGCTTCTAACAGTCTAGGAGCAGCCTGTTTCAGGGCTGACACCAGGACCTCCCCTGTCTCTCCCTGGAACTCAGAGGGAGCTTCTGGGACATCAGTCTCCAGGACAGGTGATTAAAGAATGGAGAATCAGTTCTTTTTATTTATTTTGAACTTGAATCCCTTCAGCTCTCTCAAATATATCCTTAAAAGAGTGCTCCATCCCTGTCCTGGACATCCCTGTCAGCCACCAACTGGGCATTGATTTCCATGGCATGCTTGGCAATCAGCCAAACCAGAGACCACAGGTGTCCCCCTCATTCAAAACTCACTCTGAGCTAAGTGTAAAAACAGGCATAAGCCACACTTTTTACTCCTCTCCTTGCCTCTATTGCTTATTCATCACCTCTTTGAAGGTATTTTGTACGGGTATTCCAAACATTTCTTCCGGCTGCACTTTGGGGCTTGAACTGCTGTTCATAATTCCTGTTTAGTAACCACTGTTATTCAAGTAGCTCGTGGGATGAGGGGGGAAGGGAAGCTTTAGCAAGATCTAGATCCACTAAAACACAAATCACTACATTCAACTTGAAAGATTTGTTTAAGCCCCATTAACTTAATTGGGACTTAACACCTTGTTCATTGGTCGTTCTTTCAGAAGACCTAGAGATCTCAGCAGTGAACACCTGTGACACCAGCACTGACTCGTGGGGACTGCGTGAGCACGGTGTGATTGTGTCGAAATTGCATCCCTTGTGCTTCTCCTGTGATCCTCCTGTGTCAGGTAGTTGGGTAGTGGAGGCTGCCTGTCTGTTGAGATCTATTTCACAGGGGCTCTCTGATCCGAGCCTGTGTGCTGCTGCTCTGTCCTGGCAGGCACGCAGCTGCTCCAAAGGACTTTGCAAACAATGACACAAACATAGCTGCACTTAGGACTTGCAAACCCTGATTTTTGCCAGTTTGTGTGTCAGGCATCACCGTGCCTAGAAACCACTTGCAAACAGGACCAAAGATCAGGCCTAATTTTAGTAAGCCCTTAGGCTCTGCATCCCCTGACTGGGCTTGCTTTGATGAAACACAATCATGGGATGAAAGAAAGCAAAAAACCCAGCTGGCACCTGCTGGGAGGGCGGGGAGAGAGAATCTGGCAGACAGGAGGTTCCTACAGAGATTGCCAACACTACTACACGTCTGATTTGCTTTTTTGGGCAGCATGGTGAACCCAAAGGTGATAAACATTTGGCTTGGCTGCCCAGACAAGATGTGCCCGCATCGGACACTGCACTCGCTCTCCTCTCTCACTGGCATCTCTGCACCTCTCAAGGCAGCTCCTTCTGCTGTGCTTCACATCTCCAGCCCTTGAGTTTCAGCAATGATTGAGGCTCTGCTGGAGTGAAACACATCAGTGGGAATAGCTGCTCCCTTGCAAAGAGCCGTCTGGCTGGCCGGGCTGCTCGCTACCAGACATCTGGACAGCCAATTTCACATTTCAGTTTGCAGCACAACACAAGGACTGTTGTTAGAGGATATCTTTGGACCTCAGGAAACTTAGTTATCTGTAGTATTTTTAGGACAACAGCTTTATTTACAGCTCAGTGCCACAGAAAGACAAATGTTTAACCAAACTGGGAATGACTTTGTTCTCCAAATACTTACAGTGAGGAAGAGTGACTATGAAGTGAGAAAAACCTTGCTGTTGTCTGAGCAACAAAAGAGGTTTGTAAAGATTCTTGACTACCCTTTCTCTAGCTCTGAAGTCATGAAGAAAGTGCTATAGCCCAGCTGTGCTCTTTAACCAAAGAGCAGTTTGTGTTCTTTTTGCACCCGTTTCTTTCTATAAATACCCAGTGGTTCCACTGTGCCACAGAAAATGCAGGTTAGCTGGCTCAATACACTCATCAGCCAGCCACCTGCAGCCTGAGTGACTCAGTGGCTTGCAGCAGCAATCATCCAGCCACCTCCTCTGACACAGGGCAGGCAGACAAGCCACAGCTCCGGGCTGTGATAACCCTTGTGGGCTTCCCAAACCCATTCCTTGCCCCCACTCTCTCTCCAGAGAAGCCCACAGCACCTCGATAGAGGGGTGGGCTGTGGAGAACCTGCACCCTGGGCCCACCAGCTGGGTTTTATGGAGGTGTCAGCCCCGCAGGGCCCCTTGTGGGATGGAAGGGGCTGCTGAGGGCATTTCTGTGTCTGCTCTCTGTCACAGGGAACCATGCTTGCCTGCTCCGGAAACCACGCTAGGAAAACATGCAGACCTTCGTGGAAGCTACAGCAATTAGGTTAATTAAGAGCTGGGGCAGGCCCATATGTTTTCTGATCTGTTGTTTTTTAGGTCCCCTATTGCACCTGTTCCCACAGCATCCAAACACCCTGAAGGCTTAGGTTTTCCCACTGGACACATGGGAACAGAAGGATGGCTGTCCCAGATCCCAGCAAAGGCCTGTTTGCCCTCCCATCAAGCAGCAGAAAGAGAAGGCAAGGGGGTGAGAATAGACCTGAGAAGGTCCCAGAGCTCTCCTCTAAGGACTTGTGCATCATTCTGTTACCATGCCTTAGGTACTTACAGAACGTGTAGATGTGGCACTTTGGGATGTGGTTCAGTGGGAGCTGGCACCCAAACCCCTGGGAACATCTTTTCAGACATGGGGTGCCACTGCAGTGGGGGCTACCCAGTTCCTCTCAGAAAGCCCCTGCTTATAGCCCAGGGTGCACAGCACCAGCTTCCACCTGCAGAATAACCCAGTCTGAGACAGGGGTTTGAAGTACACAGCTTCTCAGGGCTCTTCAAATCCTATTTTCTAGGCTCCTCAGTCAAGTTCTTTCCTCAAGTGTAACCTCAAGGAGAAATCTGCTCTTCAGAGTAAATTTTGCTCATTGAAAAATCTGGAGTAGCCCACATTCCTAAAACTCCTCCAGATGATTCATCCTTGCACAGTGCACTTCTCCAAGGTAGAATCACTTTCTAGAGCTTCATGGAAGTAGAGCACCTGCTGTTTGCAGCCATCTCCATTTGCCCTGCTCATGCAGGAACATGAATAAAGTACTTTCAAAGTCTATGGAGTCTCCATCACAAATTTCTGCCACAAAAAATGCTGACCTGTAAGACTGTCTCCCACTTAGGAGTCAGGGAAGGATGTTGTGGGGGTTCGTTCACCATTTAATGGGCTGAGAACCAAAATGTGCCCTGTGTGCATGCAAAGAAACAGGAAGCAAAAATGACAAAACAAAAGCTTTGACTGATCATTGTGAGCGTGTGTGTGTGTGTGTGTTATCAGCTTTGTCCGGCAGCATTTGAAACACTTTTGTCAGAGACTAAAGGAACCACTTCTGAATTTAATGCAGCCAAACTGGACAAAGAGCAGTCTGGAGAAAAAAATGGGGATCTGTATCTGATTTCTTTTCAGCAGTCACGTGACTTCCAACGCTTGTAAGTAGTTGCAGTTACTTTACAAGATACTTTGTACGTCTGGTAAATTTTAAAAACACAGATTTTAAACTCAGTCGTAGGAAAGGCATGGATTAGAAGACAAAATAGAAGAACATCTGCTCCCTGGCTGTTTCCAGGGGCTGCACTGATCAAAAGTGATCTGCTGTGAAGTAACAGAGATCTTCTCCATGCTGTGACAGTGACCCAGCAGTTTGTAAATTACCTGCAGAGCTTTCCTCTGCTGCTTCCAGCAGAAATACAGTGAGGACTGGAGAGGGCCCTTTCTCTCTGTCTTAGGATAGGACTTTCCAGGACAACCCCCACTGTCTTTCTGCTCAAACTGTATCATTTCCCCACGGGATATCTTCGTTGTTTGTGTAATGACAGCATTCTACCATGTCTGATTTTCATGTTTTCTGGATTGTTTGCACTGACACGAGATGAGGTAAAGCAGGGACATCGCCTTTTCCTGCTGTGTGGGCTGTGTTGCATTTTCCCCTTGGTTTGGGCCAGGCTGAGCTTGATTTCCCAAGATCCTGAAGTGAATAAATCCTGCCTGATTGCAGCCCCTCCTTTCCAGAAATCATCCTATGGAATAAGCCCTGAACAAAGCGTTTCCTATCTCCCCTTTAACCCTTTTTCTTCCACCCAAGTGCTCCATGGCCCAAGGCCTGCTCCAGGAGGTATGAATTCAGTGTGATTCCCTCATCCTGCCCACTCAGAGGCTGTCAAAAGCCAAAAATGACAGCACTGGAGTGCCAGAAGCGAGCAAGTCACCTGCAATTTCACACCTGCCATCGCTGCTTTCATGGCAGCTGGCGAGGCGAGAAGTTGATGAAGGTCCCACTTGGCCCAGGCTGAAAGTCATAGCAACTGTTGGGCTTTTCAGGGAATGTCCTTCCCTGAAGTAGGAAGGCAGGTAGAAAACTTGCTGGCAGCTGCCCGGGGGCATCTGCTGCCTTGCTTAGGAGGCATTTGTGCTTTTTGTATGCTTTCCTGTTCTTGGCAGCAGCTTTTCTGAGCTGGAAAAAGCACTGGCCATCATCAGCTGTGGAAACTTCCTGGGCTGCAGATTTCTTTCTGTGGATCACAGCTGAACTGTATTGGCCAAGTCTGCCTCTCCTTCTAAGTGAGGTTTGATAGTGCTAGGTGAGTAGCAAAAACCGTCCAGTAGGCTTTGACTTCACTGGTCAAATCTAACCTGCAATTTTGATTGTTTCTTCCCACAGGTGTGCAGAAGAGAGGCCACAGACCAGGCTAGGGAGCCCCACAGGACAACTGTGCAAATCCTGTGACAGGCTGGGCTCTGGTACCTGCTTTCCTGCCTTCCACCAATTTCCAGTTGCCCAATACCAACAAGAACCTGTCCTGCCTGTGGCTGGGCAAGCCCAGGCTGTATTTCTTATTTGATGTGAGTTATGGCTCCCAGGGAGCAGCAAACTTGTGGACTTCTCTGTCCCTCACCAAGGGCTCATCACAACAATTTGCTCCTCTAGGTCTGTGGACTGAAGACCCCTCACCAAACACCCACCACCAGCCACACAAGAGCAGGGTGCTCAAGCTGAGGGAAGGGAGCCAGCCTCCTGCAAGAACCAGAGGAATTCAAACAGCAGCAAGACTCAGGACAGAAACCAGACTCACAGAGGCTCAAGAATGTTGCATTGCACAGACACTGTGTTCTGCAGTCTGGCCTCCTGGCCCTAATATCCTCTGACAGCTCCCAGAGCAGGTTATAGCGCTTGGATCATGACACCAACTCCTGCAGGAGCTGCTGCTCCAGATCCCCTCTGCCAGGCCTCAGCACAGCACGCCACGAGCTGCAAGGATGAGCAGCCTCCAGAGTTTGGAGCAGTGACTTATCTTCACAAGAGAAATACTGGCTAAGTGCTGGGTCCAGCCCAGTCCTTAAAGACTGGAGTTTTGGAAGGCAACTCCAGCCAGACCCTGGTAAATGACTGCTTGTTTGGTGGCTAATTGCTTATGAAAACGGGAGGCACAAACCAAATCTGTGCCTTACACTCTCACCAAAGCCCACAGAAACACCCACCCCAAATCAAACACTGCCTGTCTGAGACTTTTAGTGAAATTTTGTTTCTAAGTCTCTGTCTGTCAGGCTGCAGAAGTGAAAAAGCTGAAGCCACCCCGGGTAGCTCGGTTCATCAGGAATATGTTAAGTTACGCAATGAACTCCAGCCCCTTGCCAAGCAGCAAACACACAGAGCTGCAAAAGGACAGGCGTGCCTCCCAGCTAATGTCACCTTCACAGCTTCCCTAGGTCACAGCACAAGCAGACATCCACACCAAAACAAGATGCCAGGCAGAGCATGGACCCGATCTGAACAATGCCATGGGCCCGGGGAGAGATGAGGAATTTAGGGGAAGCAGAACAACAGGAAATAAGGAAAGTCCCTCCAGCAAAGATCCTGTGGCCCATCAGTGGCCGCTCACAGTGACACAATGGAGTGACTAAAGGCCTGCCTGGCAGCCAGCATTCCCATGGCCATTGTTGCCAGCACGGGAGCTACACAGATAGCAAACAAGAGCTGTGTTCCCAGGCACTGGCAGAGACACATCCACTACAAATAAAATGACTTCCTGAAGCTCCTCAAGGCCTGGACGCACCATGCCACCATAACTGGTAAATCATATCCTGAGGCAGGAAAAACTGTGCCAGGAGGGGAAAAGAACCAAGCAACCTGGATATGCACAGGCTGGGTTTTTGCCTGTGTCCTGGACTAACATTAATTATGAGGAGAGATGTAACTTGGGAGTCCCTGCGAGGAAGGAGATGCTCTTCAGAGAATCTTTGTCTGGCCTAAGGGATATATGGGAGAAGTAGAGGATGAATCCCACCCAAATGTGATCTCACTAGAAGAGCATTGCCTCTAGAAGTTACAAGGCTTGTAGAGAGAGGAGGGATAATTTTATAGTCTCTTTTCTGGCAATAAAGCCTCTGTAAGATCCCAGGGAAAACTGCTAGAAGCACCAGCTCTGGTGAGGAAAGGAGAAGCTGCCCTGGGCAGCAGGGTGGGAGCCATGCTGGATAAGCAGCTCTCTCCAGAGGATGCTACACGCAGGCCATGCATACAGAGGACAACAACAAGGGCAGGCCAGGGGATCCGTGTGGTGCTTTAGCTCTCAAAACAGCTCCTGCAGGGATTCAGAGCAGGGCGTCCAGGGCTAATCTCTGTGTCCCCTCAGGGAACCTGAGGATTACTGCTCTACATCTGCTCACAGGGTTGGGCCCCACCTTGTCAAGGCAGCGGAAGTGCTGACAGCCACTCTCGGCTCTTTAATCGGTTTGGGACAAACAGCAACGGGCTCTGTCCCCTGTGGTGCAGCACCTCTTAAGTGACTCCCTCACTCACAGGCCTGATGGCTTCTCTGAGCCTTGGCTGGGGCAGGAATGCACCTCAGAGTTTGTCAGCAAGGGCAGGTTCCTGGCAGCAGCCTCAGAGCTCCCGTGCAGCATCCCTGGTTATCTCAGGGGCTGGCAAAGGGTGACCCCAGCAGTGTCTGGCCACCACTGGTACCTCCCAGCAGCAGCCATGGCAGGGTTTGGCTGCAGCCCAGGCCAGGGTGGGATGGAGGTCCCTAGGCAGCAGCCAGAGCTGTGCTTTCAACTGTAGACCGGTGGTAACTCTTCCAACTTCCCAGCAGAAAGGGCTGCAAAAACCTGGATGGGCTCAGGTGTTTGTGCTGTTACTTATGCACCAAGATCAGCTGTTTGCTCCTCTTGGTGCTCTTCTCTGCCTCCTGCACATGCCTGCTGGAGCCCACCGCTGGCCCAGGCACCTGGGAGACGCCACTGATCCTTCCTCCTCCCTTTCCGACCTGGGGATGCTGGTCTGGGATCGGCTCTGGCTATGCCAGGCCCAGGCAGTCAGCCCCATCTGCTGGCTGCTCTGTCCTTGGCTGCTAGGGAAATACGGAAAGCTCCCCGGGAAATTTAGGTTGGACGTTAGGAAAAAGGTTTTTATTGGAAGACTGATTAAGTACTGGAATGGTCTGCCCTGGGAGGTGGTGGAGTCACCACCCCTGGATGTGTTTAAAGAAGTATTGGTTGTGGCACTCAGTGCCATTGAGGTTTACTTGAGGTGGTGTTAGGGCATGGGTTGGACTCAATGATCTTGAAGGTCTCTTCCAACCTGGTGATTTTGTGATTCTCCAGTAATGGACAGCCTTGCTTTTAGCCAGTCTTCTCCCTACCCTCACATTCTGCTGTTAAAGCCACAAGTCACAGGGCTGACCCAAATAATTTAAATGATTCACATTTACAAATAGAGAGTGTTAACTTGAAAACATTTTATTTTGAAAGTGTTACAAATAGGACAATACATAGTGGGTTAAATGAGAGATTTTTAATTTATAATCATAACTTAAACATAAATTAAGAGAAACTCTCATTTGAAGACTTTTAACAGCTAAAAAATTCATGTTTTCAATACATAAACATACAAATCTCAGTCTTGCTTTCCATTTGTAAACACTCTGCAGGCATACAATCCTTACAAACACCTCCAATTTGTTTTAAAATAAATTCTGATCAATTGATCAACAGCCACAGACCTACTCAAGAACAAGTATTTTACAATACATGTGCAGTTAAGAGCACAGAAATATCCACAGTAAAAGCTGCACAAATAAATATGTATGTATATACACATATTACAGTACACAATCCCACAGGGATGAGATAATTTCAGATCTACCTGCTATGTTCAGAAACCAGAGTACCTTGTGTAAGCACTATGGCTCCTAGTGCTGTTATAGTTTAAAGAAAGGTATCCAAGTTTTCTTGAAACTCAGAAACCCAAATAATTGCCCATATCGCTCCAGGCATATCTATTGATTGGGACATCTTCAAATAAGCTGACTTCCACAAACCAGATCAATAGTTTCAAAGCTGTTCAGCGAATACTTTTTCATCCTGATTCTTCTGTTTTTCTGCAAGCATAACCGCTGTGACTCCAGAGGAGACACCTCCAGCAGTGTAGTAGGTGATGTGAAATAAGGCCTGTCTTCACCTCACCTCGGTACCTTTGAGTGGAGCAGAGGAGGAACCAGCCTCCTCTTTAGGCAGCAGTGCACTGTTTGCTCACCATCTGGACGGGAGATGGCAAGCTCCCAGTTTAGGATAACTACGTGGCTGAATGTAGGCAGGATTTGGCCAGAAGGCCAGAGTTTTCTGCTTGTCTTCAATGGAAATAGCAGACAGCTTGAGTTCAAGATTTCTGAATCATACACAAGGTCAATCATCTTGTCAGCAAGAGGTAAAAACATCTGGACAGCTGCTGATTTGCAGGCAGTTTCATTCTCCAGAAATCTGAGATGTAAGTGAAGGTGGCTGCAATCCCTGCAGAGAGAACAAAATTCCTCCATAAATCAGGAAACTGGCAGAGATTTGTATTTTCTCTCATCTGAGAGGAATTTTGTATGCAGCAGGTAGCAGAACTGCACAAAAGTGTCCCTAATACCATATGCAGCTGGACAGAATGCTAAGCACAATCATCCTTAAGGAGCTGAACAACCACTTCTACAGCAAAAAATCCAACAGTCTTGTTAGGAACTTCCATACAATGCCAAGATGCAGATTAGGTATCCCAAAGCACATATTGCTGTGTCAGCAATTGTACAGCAATTAGCAGCTCTGATTGATTGCTTGTGTGATTAAAAGGAAGAGAGTTTGTGAGTGAAGCCATCACGTGTGCTTACCTGAAACACCTGAGTTAGACATTCTCGCCAGCACTTTGGAAACTACCTTCACTGGCTGTTTCCTGCCAGTTCCTATAAAACAAAAAGTGAAAAGTATTTTAATGACAACAGGTTTCTAGCAAATGGATTTTAGCAAAGTAATGGCAGTGGTTTTTTCATGTTGCTTTTTGAGACACAACTTACCTGAAAGGAATAAACTTCTTTGCTGCAAGAAGAATAAGAAAAGGTATTAGTATTTCAAGACAAAAGCCCTAATTCTTCTTGTCTAAATGTTTGAGGTTTACTATTTTTTTACTTTTTCAGATGTTCATCCAAAAGCCAAACATGGCATTTGGGGAGGGCTCTTGAAAATAATTTTGGGATTTATCTAAGTATGGAAATTACCACTTTTTCAACAAGCAAGGTGTAGGGCTTTGGAGGTTTTGGGTTTTTTTTACCTCCACTGAAATTTTTTCAGGAAGATAAATAAAATAAATAAATAAATAAATTTTATTATTAAAGAATAAAGCAGTGGAGCCAGAGCAAGCACTCACCTTTTCTCCGGAAGCGCCTTGCAAGCCAAAGGAGGAATGATGCTGTGGACAGCAGAGAGGCAGAAGTAGCTGCTATGCCCACAGAGATGTAGCTGGCTTGGTCAGAGGCTGAAAGGATGAAAAGGTTTCAGTGAGGTCAAGGGGCACAGATGATCTTTGAAGCCCTCTCTCCTTCTTCCCTTTCCTCGAGCTCTTCAAAAGGAACCAGAACTGCAGCTTGTAACACTTAAGTTTTCTCTTGATGAAACAGGACTGTTCCTGTACACAAGGTGAAAAGCTGAATGCCAAAAATTACCTTATCCATTGCCAAAGTAATGGCAAGACAAGAAGCTCCCTACACTGGGGTCTGTCTCTAACCTCCAGCCTTGCACAGCAATTTGTGCTCCTCTTATTTCTCATGTTGCAGATCATATTTTAACTCCCTGTGTGCTATCTCCCTCTTGGAGCAATCCTGCTGAGATCAATGAAATTGTTCAAGGATCTAAATTCTGTTCAAGCAAATGAAAGTGGAATCAAGCTTTTAGGACCTCAAGCTAAAGCATTCCAGGCAGGCCAGAGCTGTTCCAGCTGAGAGCAGTGACACAACTCTTACTGCCTTGAATGAGAACACAAGGCTGAGCTTTCTGTCCTTTGAAATTACAGCCTCTGAGAGAAAAGCTCTGTGAGGTCTTTTGGCTGAGGCGTTCCTCCAAGAAAATATCAGACCAAAATAAAAAAAACAATAAAATTTTCCACTGAGAAACAGACTTATAAAAACAGATTTCCCCACAAGGTTCTGTTTCTCTAGAAAACCTTTGGTCTCTATTCACATGAATAAAAACTCATCATGAGAAATATTTTGTTTAAAATCCAAACAGAAGTAATTGAAATCCAGTTGCAGGGTTTTTTTAATATATAAGAAATCAACATTTTCCACCAAGATCTTTTAGAATTTTCCCCCTCTTCTATTTTCAAGCATAATGAGTGATTTTGTTGGGCTTTTGAATTCATGGACCTGACGACATCTTCTAGTTCACTGGTTGCTATTACCACCACCACCACCGTTCCACGCCTCATCTGACTAAAAATCCAGTGCAATTTCTCTGTGGCTGCTCACAGGCAAAATACCTTCACATGTGGGCAGGCTGGCACTCCAGTTTCCTGAATGGCTGCACTCAAGAACACGAGAGCCATTGAGACTCCGTCCTTCAAGGCAGCTGAAGTGGCAGGAGGTGTTGTAGGTGAACATCCCAGCCCCATGGGAGCAATCCATGGAGCCTTTCTCAGGAGAGCTCAGTGGTTCACACTGTATGACTGAAACACAAAAGGATTTGGTTAAGGGTCACTAAGGACTTTCCTGTATTTGGCCCAGTTTTTTGCACTAGTAGATGTACAGTTTATTTTCAAATTCATTTGACTTTGGGATGGGAGCTGCTCAGAGCCATGAGCAGGCATTCCAAGGCACAGCTGGAAACTTGGGAGCACAGAGTTTAGTTTGGAGCCAGGGCCCTATAGGAATATGGATTTCTGTGTGTTCCCCAGTGACCAGAAAACTGAAAATTCCAGCAAGTCTTACCTTTGCATTTGGGCACTGGCTCTGACCACTGTCCCTGTGGCAGGCACTCAGTGCTGGACGAGCCCTCCAGGACATATCCCTCACTGCACTGGAAGTCGCAGCGTGAGCCAGAGGTGAGCTCTGCGGGAGCGTGGTCACAGCTCACAGAGCCTTCTGCTGGCCGCGGGACAGCCTCGCACCTCACAGCTGCAGCACAAGGAGCACAACAGCAATCAGCACGGCTGCTTCGGGAGAGCAACACGGCCATGCTGACAGCCCTGAGGGCTCAGGGGAGCAGGGATAAGGAAACTACCTGCACAGCTGGGCTGCTGCCTGTCCCAGGCCCCAGAAGAGCCACACTGCAGTGTAGCTGGTCCTGTCAGGGTGAATCCTTCCTCACAGGTGAACTCACAGGTGGTTCCCCAGGTTAGCTGCACGGAGGGGTGGGAGCAGTTCACAGCCCCGTGCACAGGCATTTCCAAGGCAGGACAGGTCACAGCTGAAAGGCACAAGAGACAGCATACAGCTTAGCTTGGAGTAGCTCAGGATAAACCCTCTGCTAGAAGCTGGCAAAAAGACATACCCTGCCTGGAGCTGTCCCCCAGAGAGCCATCATACCTTCCTTCAGACCTAGCAGTGTCTCAGAGATTTCAGCAGGTTGCACAGTGCAGCCAGAACCCTTAAATAGGCACTCAAAGCATACAAGTTATCCTGGGAATGGCTTCAGGTTGCTCTCCACCCTGGACTGCATAAACCAACACTTGGTCCCATTTGTGGTTTAGGGAATAAAGAATCCTTGCCAGGACACTCCACTCTATAAAAGTGTGTTATTGTGGGCGCTGGGGACACTGCCCCAGAGTGTTGTTTGTCACCCTGCACTGCTGTTCCCTCACTAATACACGAGGCTAAATGACCCCACCTTGAGATCTGCTTATGAAAAGTGCTACAGACGTGGTGGGAATTAATGTCACTCTTCGATTACACTTGATTGAGAAAATCTCTTCAGATTCTTCAAATTTTAATGGATGGCTTCCATCCCAGCAAGCCTTACCTTTGCATTTGGGCACTGGCTCTGACCACTGTCCCTGTGGCAGGCACTCAGTGCTGGACGAGCCCTCCAGGACATATCCCTCACTGCACTGGAAGTCGCAGCGTGAGCCAGAGGTGAGCTCTGCGGGAGCGTGGTCACAGCTCACAGAGCCTTCTGCTGGCCGCGGGACAGCCTCGCACCTCACAGCTGCAGCACAAGGAGCACAACAGCAATCAGCACGGCTGCTTCGGGAGAGCAACACGGCCATGCTGACAGCCCTGAGGGCTCAGGGGAGCAGGGATAAGGAAACTACCTGCACAGCTGGGCTGCTGCCTGTCCCAGGCCCCAGAAGAGCCACACTGCAGTGTAGCTGGTCCTGTCAGGGTGAATCCTTCCTCACAGGTGAACTCACAGGTGGTTCCCCAGGTTAGCTGCACGGAGGGGTGGGAGCAGTTCACAGCCCCGTGCACAGGCATTTCCAAGGCAGGACAGGTCACAGCTGAAAGGCACAAGAGACAGCATACAGCTTAGCTTGCAACAAACCATAGAAAGTTGGTGTTTTTTTCTTTTCTGAAACTTAACAACACACCCACTAAACAGGAGCACCTTTAGAAAGGGCAGCTACTATGCTATCATCTCAGAAAGCAGACAGAAGGGGAAATATTTTAAAATGGGAAACTGGCTCTTAAGAGAAGACTGTTAATTCATCTGCAGCTCGTGACAACAAGTATTTACAATCCAAAATGTCCCTATTTTGATGCTTTTATGTGCTTAGTAAAGTATCTCATTCTAAGCCAAACACCTCAGAAAATGATTCCAACAGTCAGGAGTAACTGCTCTGTTGAGAGCAGTTTCACAGCTAGGTCATCTCAATTCCCTGTTCCCACCTAAGAGCTGGAAAAGTCGTTCCCTGCAAGGAACAAGGCCAGCACATTCATGCTACTCATTTCACCTCCTCAGGAACCTCAGCCCCTGTGTGCTGAAATAAAATAGCACCTACACCACGTAATGTGTTACAAAGGAATTGGCCAAAATTCCAATTTTATCTACTGCCACAGCAGCAGTAAGGTTTTAAGGGCCATGTACAATGCAGAAAGCTCACCTTTGCATGCTGCAAGGGGGGCAGACCAGAGCCCAGAAGAGGTACAGTGAACAGATTCCAGTGCAGTCAGCTCATAGCCCTCCTCACACTGAACTGTGCAGGATGAGTTGTAGCTGAAATCCCCCAGTGGATGGTGGCACTCAAGGCTCCCGTGATCAGGTTTCTTTAGTGGATCACAACTCTTAACTACAAAGAAGCACAAGAAGGTACACAGTCAGTCACTTTGGCTGAGCAGGTAAACCAAGAAGCCAAACTGAACACTAGCTAGCATGAGCTGGTCAAAAAGCAGGATGAAATAATCTTACCAAACTCGCATTCAGGCCCATAGAACCCTGGGTTGCAATGGCAGGTGTGGTTGTTGATAGTCTCTATGCATTCTCCACGGCCACTGCAGAGAGATGCGTTGCAAGAAGCTGGAAAAAAAAAATAAAGCAAATTATGAAAGAATCAACAACAGCCACTAATGAAACCTGGCTAGCACTTTGTTTATCCTTCTGACACTAAAGAAGCCCTTTGCATAGCAAAAGAGGGTTTGGTATTTAGGATTATCCTGTCATTTCACAGAAGAACTTCTGAAATGCACACCTTTTACAAACTAGCTCAAAGTAAAGGGATTCTGCTGGCTGGAAACTCCAAGACCACTTGTTCTGAGGTAAATATTAGATGGAGTTAAACAACTCATCCCAGCCACCACCTCATCTCCCCACGGTCACACTGGAATGACCTTTATCGTGCCATACCTGTGTAGCACAAGGCAACCTTCTTTTTCTCACACTGCTCATCGTTCCATTTGCCATCATCCTTCCCTCTTTTGATGTAGATCTCAACACAGTCCTCGTTGTTCCCTTTGCCATTTGGCTCCCCTGAAGCCCAGTTTCTTGCTTCTTCTGTCAGTTCTTTGTTAGTTCCAGTCCAGGTCCACACATTATTAATTTTTCTGATTCCAATCCAGTAGTAACCCGGATTGAAGGGTAAGAAGGCATTGAGATGCTTGATTTCCTCCTTGTTCTGGATGGCAACCAGGTTAGTATACTTCTTTCTGCACCACAGCTCTGCTTCCTTGTAGGTCATGTTTGTGTCTGAATAATGGTATGTCCATCCATTCACCCCCTGCAGCACTGTAAGTCCTAGAATGAAAAGATATCCAAAAGTTGGTGTCTGACTTCTCCCCTCCTCTCTCTCTACAAGAGGACATTTAAGCTCTATAAACATTGCAAACTTGTCAGTATCCGAAAATGCATAAAAACTAGTGGTAATTATTTTATAAACAATCACCTGGCAAACTTCAAACCAGGCAAGTCAGCTTCAAGTACAGGGACTTCAGCCTGTGAAACTCTGTCTGATCACACAAAGCTTTGAGACTATAGGAGCCAGTTATGGCTTTGACAGGCAAGCAGGGAAAACGTGCCATTGCATCCAGAGGTTTTTCTGTGTGAACACAGCCTCAGCTTAATTAGGGCAGGTTCAAAAATTCTGTTTGCTGCTGAGCTCAAAGAGAACAGTCACACTAATATTGCCATCCCACTAGTTTTCTACACAGAGAAATACACTTACCATAGGTAAGAAGATATAGGAACTGCAAGCAAATCATGTTTCTGAGAATTTTCTCTCTTTTAAGCAGATGGCTATGGGAAATCAAAGAAACACATTTGTAAAAAACAAATACTGCGCTGTCAAGATTCTGTCCATGCAATTTTTGCTACGTACTTTTAAACAAGACTTAAGTAGGATTTCCACTTCTAGGAAATTACTCATTTTAAAACAGTTTTTAATATCAAGGTACTTTAAAATGTAAGCAGCTTTTAAGGAACACGAACATAGATTTCCAGGGTCTAGTTCTCCTTAAACTGGGCAGTGAAACAGAATAGCAGAGCTCATTTCTACTCACAATTTGTAGCTGCAGTGTCCAGGTGACAGAATTCCTCTGCACTGCTTCTCAGAGACTGCTTTCCGTGGCTAGGTGGATGAACTCAGCCTTGAAAATCAAGTTCAGCTCCGAGTGTCTGGACTCTGTAATGCTCTGCCTTTTATTCCCTCAACTAGCCTGTCCTCCACAAGACTGGAAATTCCTTGTGGAAAAAGATTTCTTGGAAAATCCCAGGATCTGACCCTCCCACACGTCAAGACGGATGTTTCCCCTTGCCAGATCAACCCTCCCAGAACGACGCACTCTGCTGACAAACTGCCAAGTGCCACATTACAAACTTTTACTGACAGAAACACACAATTCCAGGATATCAAGGAGGAGGATGACAATTAGCTGAATTTAATTGCATGAACAAGTAGATTCCAATTTTTCACCTGGCAAAATGTTTTGCAGCAAGGAGGTGTCAGTTCTTCCGGTATCTCGGTAGGAAAGGCACCAACACTCAAAGCTGGTTAACCAAGTTGGAGTAAAAATGGAAACTGCAGAAACTTGTGTTGGATGAGCTCTTCCTTGTGGACCTCAGCTGTGCAGAGCTCTCGTTTGTGGTCAGGTTTGCCAGCCCCAGGATTGCTGGAACTCTTCACAGTACAGGTTCATCTGTCACTGGTAGCAGTCAAGCTTGAAACGTGGGCCTTGCTTTGAAGAGTCCCTTGGACCACATTCTTCAATGTCCTGATCTCAATGGAGTTACAGCTCCTCAACAGGTGCATATAATATTTCAGGTGGACAAGACAATACACTAGGAATCCATGCACATTTATTGTGTATACCCTGATTGATTATACTGCTGCATAAAGGTTCACCGTTATGGATGGGATTTAATGAGGCTGAACACAAAAAGCACTCCACAAGCACTGGCAGCAATAGAGGGCCACGGGGTAGCACCCACTTCATATCTGTAAAGCATAGTTAGAGTTTATACAGTGCATGTTGGAGCTCTGATTCTGGAGCCTCAGCTTGTTCTTACAGAATAAAAATCAGTGGCTTCCGGATTCCAAGCTAACATCAACTGGTATCGCCCTTTTTTTCACCAATAAAAAAAAGAAGGAACTGTCAAGTATCCAAAGACCTCTGCCCATCAAAGAAATCATCTCAGAAAAGAGCATAAAATAAAGAGTATATTCTAAAACAGCCTCAGTTACTAACAAAACAGGAGAGTTGACTAGAAATTGCAATGAAGTCTTAGAAAGCAAGTCAGTTACTGAAGAGAGCGAGGATTAAAAACTGAATATTTGTAGACAGAGGAACCCTTTCTAGCAAGTGTGAAGTAGCAAAGCTAGAAACACAAATGGACCATCAAGAAACTCTGGAAAGCTGAGGTTAGCTTTTGGCTGGCCTGAGCAAGCCTTGCTTAGAAGAACCAGACTTTGTGAGGCTTCCAGGCAGCATCAGATCAGGACTGCTGTTTATTTAGCCTCAGTGTGGGAATGAAAACTTTTCCTGTTTGCCAGCCTTGCTCTGCTAGGAGGCTTTACCACCTGAAGAACACAGACAGAAGCTAGTATTTTAATGCACCTGTACGTCACATTATGCAGTCCTAATTTCACTGGGGTTCTGTAAACATTATTCTACTGTGAACTAATGTTAATCAGTCTTGACAGGGCAGGGTTTTTATTTTGGTTTTTTTTTTTTTTTGCTAAAGCATTTATCAGCTGTTACAACTGTATGCACAGAAAATTTATAGACAACTTCAGGACAGTTTTTATGCTCCCAGGCGCCAAGAGGCAGAAAATGCTACACCTTTTCCTGGAGATTCCCTTTTCCAAGTCTTTTAATGAGCTTCTTACTGGTAAGCGCTCATCCTTGTTTGGCAGAAATTCTGAAGAAAGCTCTGAGGAAACTTTATCAGAATTCCCTTGCCAATGGAATCTCCGGAGGAAGGAAGAGCTTTTTTCATAGTTTACAGTAATCTTCCTTTGCAGGCGCTGTCTGAGACCTCTTGTCTGCAGCACATAAAGAAAGGCCCAGCAAAAATAACAAACCACCAAAAGCTACAAGCAAGATGCTTGTAAAAACTCCAGCCTAAAAAAAGACTGCTTCTTTTTGTTGGCTGTATTCCCTCGTGCATCACTGACATGGGGTTCTTTTTGGTTTTTCCCAGGGAATTCTGCTATCCACTGATGATATTCTTATTTCCCTATAATGTACTGGAAGATGAAGGCAAAATTTTCAGGAAAAAAAGAAAGCCTGAAAATCATTCTCAAAACCCCGCTATAGAGGTTTAAACCTCATTATTAAAAGTCAAAGGCACTTAAAAACTTCAGGGGGACTGGGATTCCTATGAGCTAAAGCTCCTGTTGGATGCTAAACTACATAAATATTTCAGGGAAAATACCTGAAATTACTGAAGTATTTAGATTGAACTGGAGACAATCAAGCTAAAAACGCCACGCAGCCTGACCTTAGCTGCTTTCTGTGTTACTTATTTATTTTCTTCTCAAAGTTATTTCACATTCATGCTTTTTTACTCTTTTGCCCATCGATTTGGGAATGTAAGATCCTTGTTTCTTGTGCTGGAAGAAGTTGCTCTCTTCTTATGCTACATGAGCACAGACATAGTTCCTTAAAATTAATACAATTCCTCTCTGCCACAAAAATAGGAGACATAAAGACAAATTTTCAGAAATGCTGAACACTTCTTGTTCCTATACACTCCAGACTCTCATTTGCACAAGTGAAAGCCCAGCTTTTTATAGGGAGCACTCCAGATCACCTCTTTTCCCTTACAAACAGAGGTGCCTTGATAATTATGTAGCCACAACTAATTTTCCAGTTGGAAGGTTCGCTTAAAATGCCGCTATGAGACATAAAGGGTAAGAAAGGGCTATATAAACATATTAGAAATAAAAACCAACAAAATCCAGCCAGGTCTGCAATTTAAAGGACAGCAATTGACAGAGGACATGTCAAATGTCATTTCTTTCCTATATAAAGGAAAGTTACTATTCACTGCCATAGTGTCATGCATTGGGAAATGAGAACAGGTCAGATTATGGAGTGAAAACTATTTAGGTTGGTTACAACCAATCAAACTACAGTTAAAAGATCCAAACCCTCAGTAATTAACTTTGAGAGTATGAGAAAAAAGGTGTAAAAAGGTGGACAAAGAACAAATATTGCCTCTCTGTATCTCAGAAAAGAAGATCAAGGTAATTAGAAGCCGGGCCTTCCATGTGAGCACCTAGAAAAGACACTAGAACACTGAAAAATGTTAAAGAAAACCATTGAAAAATCAGCAGAAGGCTGCTAAGCTGTCAAGAACAGCTGATATTGATATGATTGATCTGTTCCTGGCAGATCAACCTGGCTTGTGCCTCAAGGCTGTGTCAGTAATGAAGAAACAACAGTGCACTATGGTTTGTTATAATTAAGATTTTTAATATCATCCCATGAGACATTCTTCTGAGGAAACAAGTGAAACAATGCTTAGCTGAAATCACCATAAAATGAGCACACAAGGGATGCAATCACTACTCAAAGGGCAGTTTTGCAAAGAACCCTGTCTGTCCAAGAGAACTGTTTTATTCCCACTCCACCGTAAAAAAGAGCACTGGAGGAGAGAAATCTTTACAATCTTCCAAAACCAAGAAGACTTTGGGATGTTTAAAAGTTTTTTTAAAGTTTTTTTCTAAATATTTTAAAGTGTTTTAGAGTACTTAGGAGGCACAAGGTCAACAATGTTTCACATCCACGTGGTGCATAACAAGTAGTGGTAGACTGCTTTGTAGTGATCAAGTTTTAATTGAAAATTTTCCAAAGAGGCCAGGAATTGCTAAAACAGGGGGTTTGTAGAGTCTGCCTTTCTAGTGGAAATGTTCAAGTCTTGGTTTGAGAAACATTTTTTTTCAGTATCTCTATCAGTATCTCAAGAAAATTCAATGCAGTGGAAAATTACTTTACTTTATCTGGAACTCTGTTGAGCTTGAAGAAACCACAAATCCAAGACAAATACAGGGTGTGGTGGGATCTCAGGTAAAAAAAGTATATAGGTGTATATGTGTACATATAGAAAAAGACAGAGATTAATTTCCCATGTCTTTTAAAGACTGGTTCTTTAAAGAAGATTGCATCTGCATTTACGTATCAACAGACAAAACCAGACCTTTAAGTGCCTCTGAGTAATCCAGTTCCATCTCTCTCCTAGAAGATATTTTTGTCATTTCTAAATTAAAACACTTGATAAGTATTTGTTTCAAAGTACTTTGTAAAAAGGACATTTATCTCATGGCAAAGAGTCATAGAACCACTTGAAATTTTGAAATAGTGGAAAACCCTCCAGCTTCACCCACAGTAATACTCACTAGGAGAGGAAAAGTAGGAGATTTAGCCAGCCTTGAGGGGGGAAAAGGAATTCTAGTGCCAGTAGTGAAGGTGTTTCCTGTTTGGAGAGGAGCTTGCAACATGTAATTCTTTAGAAATTAAGAGACAAAGGCACAAATTTTCCCTGAGGTCCAGATGGGAAGAAAAGATAATTTCTGAAAACATACTCATCCCTCAGCCTCTGTGTGTGATTAAGTGTGAGTAAGGTAGGCAATGCAACTGCTACAAAGACGCTGGAATTTCTCAAGGCTGCCTAAGGCAGTCTCCACTCTGTCTGGAGTGGAACCCCAGGAGTCAGAAAATCTTATCTCCACTTCTCATTTCGGGAATTCTGATGTGACTCATACTGCTCAATTTCCTCCAAACAGGCAAAAATATATATTGAAGAACCTAACCTGAGGCTGGGAGGTCACTTGCACTGGCCAGGTGTGATTCAGAGCATTGAAACACGAAACAGAGCCAAGGAGCAGAGGAAACAACAACTCACACCTCGAGGTGAGATAAAAGCAGGACTGGCCTTAACACCACACACTGGCTGCCTGCAGTTGCAGGTGAAACTGATCCCATGCAGAACTTGATTATTTCTAATTCCACTGTTGGAAATGGTGGCAGAGAACCTTGTCACCCTTCATGCACACACAGAAAGAATAAGTATATAATGCATGCATTGACTGTCCATTTACTGCCCAGCTCTGTCCCACAGCCCCATGGTCTCAGCAGGGGAAATGTCCCAGGAGTGACACTGACAGGGGATGCTGGCTCTGAAGAGTTACAGCTTTTGGCAACTGAGAGGAGTGAGAGCAAGTTTCGGGATTAGGAGATGAAGTAGGTGGTTGAGACTGTAAAAGTGGTCATCATGAGATATGGTTTTGCTTTGCAGATCCTTTGCATAGCTTCTGCCTGGCTTTGTTGCAATAAAATATTGTTTTGACTTATCAGAGAGCACGTGAGCTTATCAGCAGCACTGGAGCGCTGACATGACCCACCATTCTTCATTTGCTGTGTCAGGAGGAAGAGGTTACAAAAAGGAAGAAGATGCAGCAGCTTCACTTTCTTCCTAATCCATTTCACCATGAGTTTATGAATTCCAAGCTTCAGGTCTGTTCTCTTCAGTGCTCAAGTTCAGCTTCAGGTACATCATTTTTATACATCAATGGGCATGGCACTTAACACGTTCCTTAACAGGTAGTCCTTAACTACAGCAGTATTCAAGAGCAATCATTAAATCATTAAACACAGCATTCATTATAACAAATACAACAATCATGAAAGGTTCATCACCAAAACTGCTGGAACTCTGTGGAATGAGAACTTGCCACTGGGTATCTGAAACTTTTAAGGCAGACGACCAATGCACAAGGGACAACTGTAGAGCACTGAGAAATAAAACCTGACCCAAGAACAGCCATCAAAGTGTGTCATTCATACCACTCATGACTTTCCTCAGTCAACAGACCATGAGAGAATAGAAGTTCTTGTATTAAGGACTCTTTGGGGAGCTTTTTTTGCCACAACCATATCATCTGTGAATTATTCAGGGGAAAAAAATTATTTCCATCAGCTGGATAAGAAGTAACTTTTTAGGACAGCATTTTAAACACAAGATCATTGGTGAAGTGTATTTTACTTGCTGCATATAATTGTTGTTTCAGGAACAAAGAACTTATCACTAACATTTAATGGTGTTAAATTACTTAATTTTATCGCTTCCCAGACAAGAAAACCCCAACAAACTGGCGCCACGAGGCCTTTTAGAGTTCCAGTGAACTGGTATCAAGAAAATTAGGACTTTCCTTATTTCCAGGGCTTGAAAAGAATACTTTAGCTTTTCCAGCAAAGATTTTGCACTTCCAACACTTTTACATTTCTTGACTCATCAGGAAGGATGATCTGTCACCTGTCCTGAAATTGTTGCACTTTAATGTTTGAGCCTAAAAAGTGATCCACAAAGTGAGTTTTCTCAAGTGCTGAGCCCCACCCCACAGACCCTGTTAATAACCCTTCATGTGAAGGGTTGTCAAGCACTGGAACAGCCTGCCCAGGGAACTGGTGGAGATATTTAGGTGCTTAGGGACATGGTTTAGTAAAGAATTTGGCAGTGTTAGGTTTCTATTTGGATTCTGACCTTACAAGGCTTTTCCAAACAAATGATTGATTCTGTGATTCTGTATTTATCCTTCCTGGTGCATACCAGTTGTGGTTTTTTTCCTCTCATTTATCTATAGGCATTTACCCATCATTTGTAGTCACATGACTACAATCAGTACCAGAGTCTGGTTATTTGGCCCACAGAAGTAGTATCACTCTCATAACAGGTATTGTATCAGCAGGAAGAGAAGGAATTGCCATTTACCAGCTATAAAATAATACTGGGCCTGCATACAACATTCTTACTTCACGCAGTTAAGAGTTCAGTTAATCTAAATCCCCACAATGAGGGCACATAAATACAGTGGGGAAGCTACCCCAGTGCCAAAATAAAATTAAAGATCCAGATTTATGCCCACCTGAAGATAAGTGAATTCAGAGTGCACTTGCTCTATACCCTCTAGAGTCAAAGACAGACAAAGGTTTATCTTAAGGTTAAGACAAAGGGCATAACTTCAGTTTATATCCAGAATTATGCTAGTAAAACTTCATACCATTACTCTCCCCATCCACCATCTTTGTTGTGATGTTTTTCTCCCAACACCATGACAAAGGAAGGGCATGGTTTCCCTGCTGAGTGCCTCCAGCCCTAAATCTACCAATCAAAACCCCCTCATATCTCTACTCCATGAATGCAAATGTGGGAGCTTATCTTGAAGAAAAGCAGCTGAAAGGCCTGTCCTGATATTCAGGATGTCACATATCCCACATAAATGAACTCTGATCAATTTAACAGTTCATTCACACTGTTTGTCTCTGCAGACCACAAAGGAACAGCTGGGCCTCGGGAATCATCACCTGCACTCTGCTTCCATCATGCCCCCAACATATGGTGCAAGGCACGGACACCAAGAGCAGGGAAGGACAACCAAAGGACAGCAGAGCCCTGGAAACAAACCTAGAGAGCTGTTTCACTGAACGAGGGGATTCTGGGCATGTCCTATGTTCTCTCACTTCAAACATCAACAATCCTGTGACAGGCAGGTGATGTTTGTGGTCATCCAGAAGGAGAGCCAGAAGAATGACACCTCCTGGTAGGAAAGTCCAGGCTTTTCAAGGAATGGATACATGCTATGAGGTCCCTTCTAAAGAAATATCTCTCCAGGAGCCTGTTAGAAATTTGTGTTTAGGCCTGGGGAAGAAGAAGCAGCTAGGAAGGCTCTGAAAAGTAAAGAAGGTGCTGAGAAGTTTTCTGTATATAAACAGATACAGCTGGTACAAAAAACCCCAAATGGATAAAAAAAACCTTTTGTGAGTGAATGTAGACCAGAAATTAGAGGGAGTTTTTAGCCAGCAGAGCAATGGGGTTATAAAACTGCCTTCTATGAGGAGCAGAACAAAACTTGGTGTTCCCCAGATCTTGTTCAGTTTCTCAAAGGGATCATTATTTATGAAAGCAAGATATGAGGAGTCCAGAAGAACCCTTCATGCTCCAGCATGCTGGAGGTTACCCTGGATTCCTAAACTTCAGCACACAAACCAAGCCTCTGGCTCCTGAACTATAAACACACAGATGCCAAAGATGTTAATCCCAAGAGAGATAATGTTATTATGCTGCATTTGTTCTGGCCTCTTTGCTAATCTGAGGAGCTGCTAATCAACAGCTGTAGAAGAAGAATCTTGATTAAATCCTATTAAATTGAATGGGCCAAGCAGCAAAGAAGACCTGTGATCTTTGATGTCCATGGCAGAATTTACAATAGTGCATCTCCTTTGCACAAGTGTATTATGCAGTTTTCTGATCAATCCCAGGGTTACTCCTGCTCTGGAATAAAAAATAAATTTGCAAGTACAGCTAAACATTAGCCTTCATTTTACTTTCTCTGTTGTGTGAGGGTTACATGCGATGGAAAGCACCCACTTCAAAAGCCTTTCCTTAATATTTTCCTGTAATACAAGCACAGGCGAAATGTATCCTTACATCTCGTGCCCTCTGTCAGAGAGCTCAATAAAAGGAGAAATTTATACACCTGGATTCAAAGTGATTGCTTCCCTTTTCCTGATTTTAGTAGCCTGGATTGATCCAATGGCTTGAGAGAATCTCATGTTGAGTTTCACTGCAGCACAGCGTATAGTTAACAGCTTTGCAAAATAATAATATTACTTTTCTAGTCACTTGCTACTGAGAGTTTAAATTGCTAAATAAATGAAGACGTTTTGGCATTAGGGTAATCCTGGCTCACAGGATCTGATGATAGGAAAGACATAAACAGAGCAATTTTAGTCATTTTTTGGGTGCAGTCCAAATCCTGCAAACCACAATGCAAACCAAGACCCAAGCAATGTTTTTTAGGACTCTGCTACAAAGAGACAAGATGTCACTTGACCAAATAAATTTTAAAAAACCTTAATTTTTTCAGAAAACAGTGCCAAGCTGCGTGCCTCAGTTAGCCATGAGGAAGCCCATGACAAAAGGAAAGTCCCTCTGTGCAGGTTGGTTGGAGACAGGCAGTGTCTGGTTGAAGACCCCTGTCACCCCGTGCCATCCTCTCTGTACCCCTGAGGCTCACAAAGTGACGCATCAACAATTCCCACCAGCAGCGGGGAATTTTTGTCTGCAGCCTAAAAGCCAACAGGAAGCTCCTATACCTGGGCATGGCACAGGAAACTACTCTTGGATAAGATGGGTGCCTGGGAAAGGAACAGCATTAAAAAAAAAAAAACAGGACGAAGCTCTGCTAGGACTTATTACTAAGTCACAAAGTTGTCGGCTCAAACTCATGTCAGGTGAAGCCTGATGCATGTCCTCCTTGCTGAGAGCAAATTCCTTTCAAGTGAAGCTTCTAAGGTATGCCACAAGTATTTCCTTTGCCATCCTTACCACTATTGTTTGTTGCTAGTTCCTTCCATGCATCATAACTGAAATGGGGCAATAAAGGTTTTCACAGCCACGCAACAGACTCCTGTGCTTGAGGAAATGAAGGAAACCATTCCAGTGAAAAAGAAAAAAGAGAGTTCGTGCAAACAAACAACTTCCATAAAGCTTTGTTAAGGATTGATCAGAACACGACCTATTAGGGTAGACTGGTAAACAAAGTAACCAAAGAATGAGCTAAATGCACAAAACTAACCACAACAAAACCAGACTTTCCTAGATTACTGGAAACAAATTTACAGCACTAATCCTACAGGTCTTTACTGCTAGACAAAGCAAGCTTAAGCAACCACCTCAACTCCACAACACTCTCTAAGCCTCATTATCTTAATTAGGCACAGATTTTATCACTTTCTCTGCCGGTCTTGAAAATCCCAAACAGCTGAGGCAGGAGGCATGGTTTCTACTTAAAGCCCTTCACACCTCTTCATCTCTTAAATTTTAGAAAGTAAGGATTTAGCTCCTGAGGGCTCCTTTTTTCCTCCCAGGTTTGCTGTTGCTCTGCGCACAGACAAGGTAACAAACAATAGTCTCTGAAAAAAACAAAATGCTTGGTTTTTTTAAATTAATATTTGTTATGGTTAATAAAGTAGCTCAGGAAGCAACTTTAGTTGTAAAGTAACAAATCCCAAAATAGTCTAATCCATCACCAATTTACATTTACCTTTGTAGTATCTCTAAATTCTGTGTTTAGATTATATGTACTCTTCCTCTGTTTTACTGATGTTTTTCATTATATCTTGAATTATATAGCATTTTGTTTGTGTGTTCAGAGGGAGTATTCAAGTACTAGTTTTAGATTTTAAAGCTATTATTGATGGAGAAATTAATTTCAACAATAACTTAATATTTGTATGCATGAAAATAATAAAATAATTCAGTTAGAAGTGATCTACAATGTAACTTAAAAATTTAGTTATGTTGAAGTGCAAGTTCTGAAGTTTTGAAAAAATTTTTTAGTCTTTCAAATATGAAATTTCCCTGATTTTGGAGTAAACACTTGATACAAGATTGTGCTCTTACTTCAGCACTGCATGAAAACAATTATTTTTTTCATCTGGTAAATATTATAGATTTAGTCTTCAGTGAAGTGGTAACAAGGGGGGGATGGCTTTAAACTGGAAGGAAATAGGTTTAGTTTGGCAATGGGGATGAAATTCCTCACAACTCTGGCACAGGTTGCTCAGAGGAGCTGTGGATGCCCCAGCCCTGGAGGTGTTCAAGGCCAGGTTGGATGGGCTTGGAGCAACCTGGGATGGTGGAAGGCATCCCTGCCCTTTGTAGGGGGTTAGGAATAAATGATCTTTAAAGCCCCTTTTAACCTAAACCATTCACTGATTCTATGAAATTATTCCTTCTACACACCTGTGACTTTATGAACAATTTGTGAGGCGCTTGCCTAAATCATCAGGTGCACCTATAAAACAAGGTAACCACGAGTTAGATTTGTATTTCTTATTCAGTGTCAGTAAAATATAACCTGTGGAATATTGGCTATTAGGGCTACCAGCTTCCTTGTGGCCCTCTTCTCTGACATAAACACCTTGCTTTACCTTGGCCCTGCAGGTGCCATCTACAAAGTCCCAGCTTGAGGACAGGTGGATAAGAGTCCACAGTTGCAAAGGGAAAGATGCAGGACAAGAGCTCTCTGAAGGACACTTTAGTGTTAGAGGCAGGGGTCAACTCCTGCTCTTGTAGTCTAAGCAAAATACTTTGTTTCTCTGCTTTTGGTGCCTTGATGGTGAGCATCAAGGAGGGGCATCGGGGAAAAGCACCGCTTTACTGCCATGGGAGCTTCTGTCAGGCAGAGACCCCGAAGCTCAGTTGACCTTATCCCAGGTCAGAAGTTAAAATATTAATTGTGTGGGTTTAATGCTTCTCTTGACTTGAAGCTTTGTTGTCAGACTCTAAAACAGAACCACCTTGGTGTTTTATGGAAACCAGAGAAATAGTCATTTTGAAGTACTTCTTTTGAAGTAGATGTTGCGCTGCTATTTTTAAGGCTGTACGTGGTTACCAAGGCAAGAGCGAGCAGCAGAAGGGTTGCTTTGCAACTTGACCTAACGACATAACTCGGCACGTTTTCATCGGGCGCCTTGAAGAAGCCGGCAGCCACTCCCGCTCGTCCCCTCACGGGCAGCTGCCGCCTCACGNTCTGTCAGGTGCCCTTTCCGAACCCAGTTGAAAGGAATGAGGAGGTGTCTTTACGAATAAACTGTGGGCCTTGATGGTAGGTAAGGCCAGATACTGAGAGGTGAAAGAAGCAATGGAGGGGGAACCATAAATTCCATTGGAATTCCACTAATTGACACAGACTGTTACTCACTCAAGATAGTCCTAAATCCTTGGATTTACACAAAAAGAACAATGACACAAGGAAAAAGAAGNCCCGCGGCGGCAGCGCCATGGCGGCCGTGCGGGACGTGGAGATCGACCCCGAGGGCACCTTCAAGTACATCCTGGTGCGCCTGCAGCGCCCGGGCGGCGGCGAGCAGCGGGACATCGTCCGCGGCACCAGGGCGGCCGAGTTCCACAGTGCGTGACGGGGCGCGGGGGCGAGCGGGCAGCGGCCGGAGCGGGGCCCCCCCGGCGGCGGGACGCGGCTGCCGGACCCCGGCGGGTCTGAGGCGGAGCGGCGGTCCCGGCCTGAGGAGCTCATAAGTCTCCTTCTCCCCGCTTTCTGCGTCCCCCATGTGATAGGAAAACTGGGGCAATATATCTGTCAGGTGCCGTTTCCGAACCCAGTTGAAAGGAATGAGGAGGTGTCTTTACGAATAAACTGTGGGCCTTGATGGTAGGTAAGGCCAGATACTGAGAGGTGAAAGAAGCAATGGAGGGGGAACCATAAATTCCATTGGAATTCCACTAATTGACACAGACTGTTACTCACTCAAGATAGTCCTAAATCCTTGGATTTACACAAAAAGAACAATGACACAAGGAAAAAGAAGAAAAAAAAAAGGCAGGGGAGTACACATTAGAAAGGGGGTCTGTTGTGTTTTGGGGAAGTCTGTAGTTCTCAAGTACCTCAGCCAATGGGGAAAGGAAAATGTGGCCGGGAAATTTGGATAAAAAGGAGGCTGTGTCCTCTAAAAAAATTGAGATACCCCACGGGAAATGCCCATGACCTCTCCCTTCCTTTGAATAAAGTTACATGACTCCTCTGTCTCCTTTTTGGACATAAATCTTGGGTGTTTGTGGATTAATTTTCTGTTTGTGGATTAATTTTCCTGACATCAGCTTCATTTTGGAGAATGATATATGTTAACGAAAAAACTAAATGGCTTTAACTGCAGCTGTTTTATTTCTCTGAAGAGAAACCTCCCTCTCTTGTAGGTAAAATAAGAAAGTAGCTAAAAATGAATTCTAGACTATGTAATGCCTAGTTCCTGTTCTAATGGCTCTCACTATTCTTCTTGTGCAGATCATATATTTGAAAAAGTAAATCCCGAGATGGAAAAGCTGGGATTTGAGTGCAAATGTCTTGGAGGAGGGAAAATTGAACATAATAGCAAAGACAAGAAAATCAGAGTATTTGGGCTTTCAACAGTAAGTGCATCTCTCCTTTTCCTTCAAATACCTCTGATGCTCTGGGATTTTTGGTTAATTGCATCTTGGCTTTTGGCAATTTGCATCACGTGTAAACATGAACTGGAAAACTTGCCTGGCTCACTTATGAGATAGATTATAAAAACAATACTTTTAGGGACAGGAGATTATTGATCTGTATTATTGATCTAGCTGCCAAATCAAGTGTTAGAGGCAGTGGTCAACTCTTGCAGTCTGAGAAATATACTTTATTGTCTGCTTTTGGTGCCTTTTTGCTCACAAAGGAGCATCAGGTAAAAGCACAGCTTTACTGCCATGAGGGCTTCTGTCAGGCAGAGATCCTGAGGCTCAGACAACCTCAGTCCCAGGTCAGAAGTTAAAATATTAATTATGTTTAATTAATTAATATTAATTAGGTTTAATGCTTCTCTTGACTTGAAGCTTTGTTGTCAGACTCTAAAACAGAACCACCTTGGTGTTTTATGGAAACTAGAGAAATAGTCATTAACTTCTTCTGAAACTGTGCTGCTATTTTTAACACTGTATGTGGTTGCCAAGGCAAGAGTGAGCCGTGGATCTGTTGCTTTCCAAGTGACATAACTATATTATCTGTTATATTTGAAAAGCTTGCCTTTTATAATGTTAACTTGAAGCTTTTCAGTTTAAGTGCTTGTTTATTTAAGCTGTTCCTCTTTGGGGCCGTCACTGATGACTAAGACTATGTTTTGTTTGATAATACAACCCTGGGCTCTTTGTTTTCAGTCTTGTAAGTAAACTTTTGCATGAAATATTATGGGAAAAAATAACCTGTGAATCACAGATTTCTATCACTGTACTGCACTGTTGTTACGTGTAGTTCTGAAATAAGAAATCAAGATAACTCTGATCATGTAAGACAATAATGGAAAGGCCACTTTGACCACAACTGCCTTAAATTTCTGTGAAAGAGTAACATTGTGACCAGTGATTTTTAAATGAGGGTTAAAACTCACATGTGTCATCTGACCTTACCTTGGAGTTGCAATGGCTGAAGAGCACAGATACTTAAAATTGTGCTATTATCAGCTAAGGCAAGATGGGAAATAAATAAAACATGAAGAGAGTGATCTCTGTGGTGGCCAGAGTAGTGCTCAGATGCTCACACTTGTTTGCTTATTCCCTTTCCCTTCAGCTGAGCCAAATCAGCTGTTTGTGTGCTCACACATTAAAGTGGCTCAATGCAATCTCTGTGGTTTAAAGGAACATTCCATAAACACAGTGGCTGATGGCTTGGGAACATTTTAAAACAAGCTTTCTGCTGGAGAAATTGTGTGGAAAATGCATTCTCTATTTGACCCCATCTCATTTCTTTTCTAGAACTTGAATTTGGGGAGTGTGGGGGGGTGGGAATTGGAGATGATAATAGAAAAATAAAACATGATACTGCAAGAGTAACTTTTTTAGAACTTGTATTTGTTTTGCATGTGAACAACTCGTGTTGATAAGAACTGAATGGTTCTAAAGACTTCATGTCCAATTTGTTCTGTCTTGCAGGGCTATGGAAAAGCAGATCACTCAGTGACTGTAGAGATACTGAAGAAAGAGTATACAGACTATGAAATTACATGGTCAGATGACAAGAAATAAACTTGTGAACACAACCAGCAGTTCCAACCTGGTAACTGTGAGCTGTACTTTGATAAATAAAATTGAACGTGCAGTTTATGTGTGTAGCCATAAATCTGGAGTAACTGGACTCTACCATAGTTTATAATAGGGTTGGTAATCCTCAGATATATCTTATTTTTTAGATCATTCCTTTGTGCAGAATCTGAAGTTCTAACCATTTTTCCTTTCCTTTTGATGTGCCCTTGAGTTAAACACTCCCACACCATCTTATCTCTAATTTGTTTTCATCCAGTCCCATTTCACTGATTTATTGTAGGATACCTAAGGATTTACCACCAGCTTCAAACACCACTGGACCCAACTTGTCCACTGGTTTTTTGACCACAGTGTTTTCAATTTATATTACCTTTTAGGCTTTTCATCTTTCTTACACACATTTAAAAAAAAATGGTGTGGAGGGTGGGGTTGACTGTTACAGTCCTTCACCAGTGATCCAAATCTTTGATTTACTCAATGATTTTAAAATCTAGTATTCTGCAGAAGTAATGATCAAAAAGAACCTTCCCTATAGCAGACTGATGGCAATGTAAAATTCTGCCAATGCTTCTTTCATTCTGATTCCCCTAGACTGCTTTGATTTGTATGAACTTAATAATGCTTTTTTTCCTTTCTTTTTCCTAGCAATAATTGTATTATAGTGAACAAGCTCCTCAGTACACCCAGGCAGTGTCTGAATTAGCTAACATCACTCTCCTGTTGTGGCAGGACGTTGCCTTTTGTTTTTGTGAAATTGCTTGCTACAGTTCTCACTTTCTTTGTTTCATGATAGTTTTCATTTAATTCATTTGTGGATTTATTGACTTGCTGTCTTGAAGGCTTGCTGACTTCCAGAGGTATTTGTATATAAATTCTAGTTCTTCCCTTTGCTGTGGTTCCTACTGCACTTATCCAGCAGTATCTGGTGGTAGAGGGAAGCTTTTTCTTTTCAGCATGCAAGTGACTCTTACAGTACAGACCAGGAAATCTGAGAGACTTTGGGTCTCTCACGAGTTTCTACCATCAAAAATCCTGCTGTTACTCCCTTTTTGCAGTTGTGATCCATCTTAAGTCACCTTTCTGTGGCTTTGTTTTGGTTGGGTAGAAAGGAATTTTCTGTTCTCATCAGAAGAGTTCCAGGGGTCTCCATCCCAATCATCTCCTCAGAGCAGGATCTCCTGAACCTGGTGCCACAGGGCTCTTGGTTGGCACCAGGTGCCCCCCACTTGCAGCCTGGATTTTCCCCTCCAGCACTCTTGCCTGCTTCTGCACCTGCCCTTTGTGCTTCTCTCTGAGTTCCTGTGCAATGGTTGTCTGGCTGCAGCACTTCAAATACTGTGGTAATGCTTGCAGGATTGATTTTACTTAACAAGATTTTGATTTCAGATCATCATATAACGCCTCTAATAACCAAGAATAGCACACAAGTCAGTAACCTGCAAATCAGGCACTTCCCAGTTCTATTATCATGGGCTTTTTTTCCCCCTAAGCTTTAGTAAAATAACTGGAGTTGCCAGTATGCAAACCTGAGTTTTAAATAGCCTCATTTCCCAAAACTGGCAAATAGTCTCCAAATGGAAGTCATCAGTTAGGGATAGCTTGTTAAAACAAACAAGCCTTTGAATTTAGTTTCCTGAGGTATTTAATGAGCGATTTTAATCTCTGTCTCCACAATACTTACAGGAAGGACATAATTTAGACTGGACTTATTATTGTAATGACGTGTTTAAAACGTGAGGTGAGGGCATGAGGGGAGAAAATTTGGAGTGAGCTGATCAAAACTGTGTTACCAGCTGATATCTCTACCCTTTATTTCTTCATAGAAGAAAGATTTTAATGTGTCATCAAAAAAATAAATACTTTGAGGGACCTCCCAATTCGGTTTTTTTTTTGGTGCAGTGTCATTTGGAGCAATTAAATTTCCTTGGTCATTAAGTAATATGTACAAGTGTTACAAAGGAGTGAAAAGTTTATTTTCTTCTATTCCAATTTGTGAAGAGGAGCAGGACACTGGTCACTAGGGTGGTGAGGATTTGTCAGGTAGAGCAAGCCTTAACACAGATGAGGGAAATTCGTATTATTTGAAGTTGAAACATCAACAATCTACAAAACTAAGAGTTGAATTCTGTTTCCTCTCAACATGTACCTGCTGAATTCTAAGAACAGAACTCGCCTAGAATATGGAAATCTCAATGCTAATTGTGCTGATTTCACCTGAGAAAAAGCATCCTTCATTTTCTAATCATATTCTGAAATGGGAAGCTAATTATACTGTATGGGGTTACTTGTTCTGCAGGTGTGCAATCACTATAAGATTGTGGCTCTGCCATTCTTCCCCTGAAGTCCTAAAAATTCTGATTCTGTATCTGCACAAAACCAGCTATGTTTAAGCCAAATACTGAGTGAAGGCACAGCAATTAAACCAAAGATGGTGAGTTTGATAGTGGAATATTATCAAGATGAAATATTGCAGTACAAGATTTTAAGTACCTTCTTCATTTATTCATCCAAAATTACATGAGATTCTTATTCCTAACTATATTTTTTGTCACAGCGCTCAACATTTCTTATTACTTCAGGTGTGGTTCTCTGGAACTGCACTAAATTAGCAGGTGTAGAACAACCTATTCAGTGCAACCATGATTTGTCTTAGGATTGAGTCTGAAAAAATGACAACCAGTAATCCATTTGTTTACAGCTTCTCTGTTTTAACAGGAAAAAGATAATTAAAAAAAAGCTGTTAACACTACCTTCTTGGTTTGCCAAAGCTAAAACTATTTTTGTTCCTCAGTCTGTGGTCAGCAGTTATCATCAATTCAGAGTCAGTACAGAAAAATTCCAAAGCACCATGGCAGTCATAGTCAAAAACTGACGTGCTTCCTTCCTCTCCTGTCCTATGAGAAGCTAAGTTCAGTAGTTTCCAAAGCTTCCCTTTAAAATGGTCTGAAACAGTTGTGAAGGCTCTTCTGTAAAGTACAGGAAATCCTTTACAACTCTGTCTTAATAGCAGCAGGTTCAAAATAGGAACCTTGGGATTGGCTTTCAGCATCTTCAGTGATGGAAACTTGACAGCAAAATTAAAGTGATTTAGATCACTGCTGTACTAAGTTTCTTTCCATCCCCTCAGACTTCTGTTCCTTCTGCTCTACACTGAATATGCTTGCACCCAGTTTACTGCTGTGGTCACTGTCTCCAAGTTTGTTTCTGTAAGGGCACCTGATAGAGCAGTGCATGATGACAACAGCTGTCTAATGGCTTTCTGTCAGCTTTTGGCCAAGGCAAAACATGCAATGGATTTCCTTTTTTTGTTTGAATTGCTGGTGACAGCGAGCGCTCCAGACCAGGTTTTGTAGCTCTTTGGGGCTTTGTTTGCATTTTTGGTAGGGCAGTTTCTTCAGCAACATCACTCTTTCAGCCTAGGAAAGGGCTTTGTATTGCAGGCTTTGCTGAGTGCTTTCTCTCCTGCCAAACTGCTGTGAAAAAACTGAAGAGGTGTGGATGTTCAGTAGTACCTCCAGCAAGTTTTGAAAACGGGGCAATTCATTTCTGGAAAAATCTTGTTAAAACAGTACAGCAACCTATTAAACTCCTGTAATAGCACAGTTTATCTCCTTTTCCAATTGTCTCCTAAAGCTCAGTTCTGTCATCCTCCAGTATTTCGTTTGTAGGCTTACTGGTTGGTAGAAGGAGCTTGTCTTGTGTAGAATATTCTTTCAAGTCAGCTTCTAAACCAGCATGGCTTTTTCTAATTCCTTGCTGAAATTTTCTTAGCCTGTGACAGAATGTGAAAATTTAGAGACCACGGTAGTTAACATTGTTACACTCTTTAAAAGGCTTGAGTAAGTCATGTGTGCATTACACATGGAAATACTACATGGATTTCTGAGATCCCCAGCAGGGTAGAACAGGAGTGATAAATACAGTCACATCCCCCTCTGCTGGCAAAGCAGCAGAGCTCAGAGGTGCGTGGTCCCTTCCTGAATCTGGCTGCCCAACCCTCGGGAAAAGCCTCTTGCACTAATTTTGGATACTAAATTTATCTTGTTCAGCCACAATACCTCATGTATGTCATTCCCATGTCATGTATATCATTCCTGGGACGTACAGTTCTGGTGCTGACAGAGAATGTGAAAGCCTGGCTGGAGACAATGCCTTGCTTAATCTTTATGTAGAAATTAATTATCATAAACAGATGCTGCTTTAGAATTCTATGCAAAGTCAGTGTCAGAAAAGTCCCTCACTTCTCGTCAGACACCAGAATTTATCAAACATTTCAACAACCACCTGCTAAACCAGAATAACAGAGGAAAAAGCAAAGAGACGTGAGGATTAAAACATTTTGGAGTTATTTTTGGAAGATTAGCCGTTTAATTTTAACAGGAATTTTTAAAGGCAATTTCCATAATGCATCGCTGCAGACCCTGATCAATTGTTTTAACCATACTGGTTCTAAACACATTTTTCTCTTCGATGAATTTCTCAAAGAGATAGATACCACCACCAACTCCAAAGTAATGCACTTTGCTTGCCAAATACACGCAGCCATTTCTGTCCAAGAGCTGAGCCAGTGTATCATGCAAAGCACTGTAGTAGTCAGGATTATAGATGGTCTCAGAGGTGAGAATTATATTGTACTTTGAACAGGGTTCGTTGTTGTTTAACAGGAGCTGGCTGACTCGAGACCACTCTCCAGAAAAAAATCTGCATCTGTTGAGCAGCACATCAGGTGAGCCCTCTGCTTTCCTGGGCCTCTTTGAAGGAGGCTTGCTGGCTTTTCTGTCCTTCCCATTGCCCATCCTCCTGCCTTCACCGACACAGTTGGCCACCACATTAGGCAAGGTTATTTCATCAATCACTGTGCTGTTGTAGTCCTGAAAATGGACTCCGGCTGCTCCACCCCGTAAAGCAACAATTCCCAGCAATCCAGCCCCGCAGCCAAGATCCAGTACAGTCTTGTTGGTAAATTCTATTTCAGCCTCTGACAAGTAGTCCATGAGATCAAAGGTGCATTCCCAGATTTTCAGCCCTCCTTCGTAGACTCCTGGGATGAGATCAGAGTGAGAAGAAACACTTTTGGACACGATGCCTTCGCTGTCAGCGTCACCCAAACATGTCATTTCCACTACAGACAGCTTTACATAAGACAGGTCCAATACTGTTTCCAAGACTTTATTCTTCAATACTTTGTTGAAATCTTCGGGAATGCTGTGCTCCTTGGCAGCTTTCACACTGAGTTTTTTCTTCAAAGATGCCTCATCCTGGTGCTTAGCAGCAGCCAGTGGCGGGCTGGAGTCTGCTGCAGGATCAGCAGCTCCCCTGCTCTTTTCTCTGGCCTCCTGCTTGTGTTCTGGAGAGGACAGCAGTAAGAAGTGAGCATCTGCCTCACTGTTCTCATTTTCATCAACAGCAAAATTAAATCGAAAATCCATTTTCGGGAATAACAGTTTTTAAAAAGCTTCACTTGTTACAGCCAGCTTTTATGTAGGTATTGTTGCAGGACAGTATTTCGCTGCTGCAATATCAGATGCCCTGCCAAGAGCCAGGTGAGTTGCTGCTGGAAATAAGAGCAAATGGTTTTATGTATCATTAATATCGGCATAAACCGTCTAATTATAGCATCCTGATTTTCACTAGAAGGCTCCTCCGGGCAGTTGTGGGATTCTCCTCTCTGGAAACATTCCAAACCTACCTGGATGCGTCGCTGTGTCACCAGCTCTGGGTGACGCTGCCTTGGCAGGGGGGATGGACCGGATGACCTCCAGAGCCCCCTTCCAAGCCTAACTATTCTGCAATTTGAAAAAACCCGCTCTCTAACCACTTACGTTTATTAAAGCCTGTATTATTATTATTATTACTAAATACAGCGTCAGCAGTGACCCCATCTCACCTACCATAGGTACAGGCAAGGCAATTAGGACAGCTCCGCTGAGACTCGCACTTCACACTCAGCGTTTCGAGGGGCGCACACCCAAGGCGCGGAGCGGCCCCGCTGCCGCGCAGGCCGGGTGAGGAGCTCCGGGAGCGTTTCCCGTCCCGTTTTCCCTGCCCGGTGCCCGCCGGTCCGGCCCGGTCCGGTCCGCTCGGGGCCACGCTCCGCTGCTGCCCCGCGGAGCCGCTTCCGCTTCCTCGGGCGCGGGGCCTTGTGGGAGCGCGGGCGCCTTTCCCGCGGCTGCCCGCGCTGAGGGCGGCGCGGCCGCCGCCATGTCCCAGGCGGACCCCGAGCTGCTCCTGCGGGAGCTGGGCGGCTGGGACTGGGAGCTCTGCCGCCGGGAGCTGCCCGCCGTGCTGCCCCGGCTCCTCATATCCTTCCCGGCAGGGCTCTTGGGTGGCTGCGGGGAAGGCACAGGAGTGGTGTTGGGAGGGGTGTGTGCATCCTTCGGAGTTCCACGGTTCAGCCAAATCTCCGTGAGGAGAGCCATGGGACCTTTGTGAGGGGCCGGGTGCCGGGAGTTTCGCTGGGGACGGGTACAGTCTTTTCCTGGAATAAAAGATTCATAGATTCTAGAAAATCGCCTGTGTTCCTTTGGCACTATAGATAACTCCCCGACACACCTTTCACCTCCCCACCTCCCCCAAAACAAAAGAAACCCAACCCCCTAAGAAACCCCAAATCACACACACCGCCAAAAAACAAAATAGGAAAAAAACCCCCAACTCCTCAAGACTTACTCTCTAATACGTTTTGGAAATACTTTGTTGATCCTGTGGGTACTTCTGGCTGTCAGCCTGCGTTGGTTATGGGGCATCCTGACCAATTTCATACGTACATGGGACAGTGACAGAAGTCGCTGTGGCTTCTGCAGATGCTTTAAAGACAGCCTTTACAGCAGAAAAAGCTTGATTTTCTTTAACGTTTTTACTCGATGTATCAGGAGTCTGAAGACTGGACTGAGCATATTCGTAAGTAATGACTAAGAAGTGCCTCTGCCTGTGGAGCTCCGTATTGCAATTGCATTAAAATCACTGCCGCGCTTAAAATCCTTCTGCTACAACTTTTCAGAGTCTTCAGCAGTCCTGCTGCACCTTGCACATTCCACTAACTGCACGTTGAATAAGCTTTATGAATGCCCCTATAGAAACTCTGCATCTAAGGCTGCTTTTTCCTTTCTGCTATTTCTGATCGTTAAATACACGAAAGAAGGATGTTTTTTATCTGGCGTTTTGTTGTCTTTTGGGCTGTTATCTTCCAAGCGACAAAGCTGATCGTTAAAAGAAAATGAGGCTCATATGTAACTGTTGATGAGTGTTGCTAAAACTCCCTGTTACATTGCATATTATGTTACATTTTAAAATGTGTAACTATTTGCAGTTTGGAATGTGGCAAATACTAGATCTGTTGGCCGGCAGTTGTGCTCAGTCTTCCACTGAGTTTAATTTGGTGTGCTGCTGTTTTTGATGGGTTTGTGCATGTTGGAGCTGTTGCAGTTATTTGATTTTTCAGATAATGTATGTGTGTTTTCATGCATTTTAGATAAGGCAAATGCTCTGTTGCTTCTCTCAGAATGAAGTCCCTGATCTGTTTTTGCTTTCTGCAGTTCTTTGCTTCTTCTGGTAGGTTGCTGTATATTTCTGAGAATTGCACACTGTAAATGTTTTTCTTTGCAGGTGTTTTGAGGATCCTAACTGAAATGTTTTTGCCACATATCAGCCTTGAAGATTTGGAACAAACTTTTTTCTCAAAAGTACTACCTAAGGTAGGACAGCTTCAGTTAACTGTGGAACTGTCAGTCCAGTGTTAGAACCTGCTTAGATTGCAGTGATTCTTCTTTTGGGCTTGCACAATATCGATGGGATACAAAAATCGAAATTGAAATTTTACCCTTTAAGAGTTTTCACAGGGTTGTGTTGAATTGTTTCTGTGGTTGTAGGGAGAGAAATATACAATGTTCTGCTTTCTATATTCAGCAACAGTCTTGGGTTTTATTTCTTTCTGAGAAGATTGGCTTTTTTATAAAATGACCAAGGTGGAGAGTTTTTAAGTGAGGGAGCTTCTCAGTTCAAGTAAACTGAAGAGCTCAACACTCCCATATCATTAATAAATGTTGTGAAATTTATGAATTAATATAGTGAATAAACTTTAAGACCATACTGACCTCATACATGTTTTCTTTTTTGATTAAACGATGGAGAATTTTGTGCCATAGTTGTATTCAAATCAGTTGCTTGCATTTTAAGTGAAGTGGTGCCAAATTACTGATTTTAAGTTTCAGGCCTCAGCTCGTCCATTTTAAGAAGCCAGTAAAAATGGCCACTTGATTTCCCTTTCTCTTATTTTGTCTCAAGTAGCAAATTTTTGGAGATTACAAGAAAATTGTCTCATAAGAGGTATATCCTGAAGAAGGATCACTGTAGCACTGCCCAGAAGCACCTCACTGTCTTTGCAGTCTCAGCAGTAGCACCCATCAGATATCCAAAAACCTCAGCTAAAGTAAAATTAGGTGTTGTTTGTACGTTGCAGACTTGTTTTTTTAATGTATTAAAAATGTTAACAATCATTCTCAACAAACAAATATTTTTTCTGAGACAAAATGAAAATCTTTTCAAAGTGATGTGGTTTTAACTCAGTAAAAAATCTTTGGTAGAATGAGGTATATCTATTTCAAGCAAATTAGCTGTAAAGCTTGTTTTAGCCATAGATTTTAGAATAAATAACAGCTACAGTATCTTCTGTCTATAATATATATATAAATGGTTTTTGCTTCTTGTTATATCATGCTTTATGACTGAAATGCTGGAGAGTGTTTTCTGCTATCAGTTGTCTCTGTGCCTCCATGCCAAGAAAGCAAGCAGGTATAGAATGGTGTTACTATTTGCATGTGTACCTTTGTAAGTAGAATGTTTCAGTTTTGTTCTGTTCTGCCAGACTCTACAGTTCTTTGATAACTTGATGTGTGAATTATCCAGCAAGGCCAAAGGACTGACCAGCCAGAGTACAGAGCTATGCAGTACTGTAAGAAATCTGCTACAGGCAAGTGCCACCACATAAGCTGTCAAAATAATGTTTACATCACTCTTTGCTTTTTCCTGAACTACCAAAAGGTTTTTAGAATGTTTTTTTGCCAGCTGCTGATGGTTAAAAGGAAGTTTAATCTTCTTTTATAGTTGAAGTTCAGTTAACATTTTTGAATGATTTGATTATGTCTACCATGTGATGCTAATAATAATTTAAAATATCTCAAATTCTGCTCAAGTCCTTCCTGCAGATGGCATGTGACTCCCCATATGTAGAGAGTGAACCTGGCACCTGTTTGTACAGCCACTTCATTCTGAGTTTTAACATTTTTGTACATTGAGTACAATAGTCAAAGAAATAAGGAGTTTTCACCGAGGATGTGGTATCGGAGAAAAGCTCTGGAGCGTCATTCATCCTTAACAAACTACTTATTTATGCAAATAGTAGCAGTGAGCTTCAGATGCCATAAAAATCCAGGTGTACTTCAGCTAACAAAAGATGATTTGGAGGTGTTGCAGGAGGGATTGATGTTGTTCAGTCTTGCCCTCAGACCATGGTGCAGCTGCTGGAGACGCTGACGGGCTGCGTGCGCTACGTGTGCTCGCTGCAGGAGCTGTCCCTGCAGAGCATCCACTCCCTCCCTTCCTCCATCCTCTGTGTGGTCAAGAGCACCTTCACACACTGCAAGGTAAGGATCTGCTGGGAGCACAAAAATCCTTGTGCTCCTTGGCTGTTAGGAAATGCTTTAGGAGAAGATCTTCATTTAAAATGGTACTATTAGCAAAGTGTTATTCTTTTAATTTTAGTTGTTAGGTCCTTTTCAGAATGCACTCAATGCACAAGTACAAAGATGATTTTTCAGCTGTCTGCCCAGCAAATCTGACCTGCTGGTGAGAGGCTCAGACTGGGCTTTGCTTCAGTGTTAACTGAACATTCTGCTCATAAGCAGAGTGCTCTGAGAGATCTGTGGAGTCCTGATGGCTGCAGTATTTTCAGAGCTACAAATGGCAAGTTCCAGAGTGGATTGAAAGTTGAGATTTGCAGCTTTATTATTTGGTTACAGTGAGCAGTGTGAATCAGTTTCAGATATGGACTCATCTGGATTTTCAGGTGCAGCAGTAATTCCCTCTAAGCATGGAAATAAAACAAGATTATCATAAGGACACACTAACTTTTGGTTGCCTTTCATTTTCACTTGTAATATTTCTTTCTTATGGAAACATTTACATCAGTTTTCCACCTCAGGACTCAAACTCAGGTGCCTTATCTTTATCAAGTAATTCTAATATGAAAGTATTGGGAAGGCTTTGGAATGCTACTTCCTTTGCTGCTGACATTGTCCTGTTAGGTTCAGAAATAGGTTCATGCATGGAGGCCTGATCCTCACAAGGGGTTTAGTTTCCCACAAGCTGCAGGTGAACATAATTTCTATTGAGTGCTCAGGGGCTGTGTGTTGAGGTAGAGTAGGTGCATCTGTGCCTTGTTCTTTTTTCCAGAGAAACGCATGGCAAAGCTCTTGGTGTTTTCTGCATGTGAAAAATCAGGCTGTGAATCCTGAGCTCTTTTACAAACCTCTTTCTCCCCATTTCAGGACAGTGAATCAGTGTACTGTGGGCACCTGCACTTAATTTCTGACCTCCTACAAGCCCTGTTCAAGGAAACTTACTCCCTTCAGAAACAGCTGATGGAACTGGTTGATCTGATTTCCATAGGCTCTGCTTCCACTGAAGATGACATCACATACATGGTGTCAGGTATACATGGATTTGATACTTTTTTAGTCTTGCTCAGTCTTTTTTTCTATGGAGAGCGTGTTTGAAAATTTTAAACAGTTTTCTGAGTGTGGTCAGTTCCTGCTGTCCTGACCAGCTTTTCAGAAAGCAGCATTTTGAACTCAAAATACTTCCATTTTTCTCCTGAAGCTTCCTCTGTGGGAATGTTGTGTAGGTTTGTAGGAAAGGGGCCAGGACCTAAACACCATTTTCCCAGTTCATGTCAATGTGCTGATATTCTCCCATTATTCTCTTGGGGTTGCTGTGAAGTCATAAATCTGATTTAACTCTGTTGCTGCTGCTGTTACTTCCTTAGTAATCCACACTGTGCTGGAGATCTGCTCTGTCATTTCCAATATGGACCACGCTCTTCATGCCAATACGTGGAAGTTCATAATCAAGTATGTGGCTGAACTCTTTGGGTTTTATCGTGGTGTAATTTTAAATTATGAATGTCTCAATTGCTTTGTGCTCAGAGTTTCTAAAAAAAATTAAAATGAGATCATTCAATGTAGCTATTTAGCAGGGAGATTTAGAAATTTAGCTAGGAGGTAATATTAAAGCACTGCCAGTGAAAGTAGGTAGGGATTGGCATGAAAAGCAATAAAAACTTGACTTTCTGTATTGCAGTGTAGAAGAAATTTGCAGCGCTGTTGTCTGAATAATGAACATTAGGAGGTCTGACCTGCAATTCTGTAGAGGTTTTTGGCTTGACTTGGCTGTCTCGTGCTTCCATCCTGCCTCTCCCCAGGGTTTCAGTCATGGTCATGGAGAGGGTTGTTCTCTCTGAGCTTCTGCTTTCAGTGTTCATGGATAGTGCACCAATCACTGTACAAAAGGCTAAATAGAAGAATTAGTTATTTGGGTTTGTGAGAGCTCATTGCAGGATCGCTTCTGACAGTGAAATACCTGATTCTGTTCCTGTCTTTCAGGCAAAGCCTGAAGCATCACTCCCTGCTGCAGTGCCACCTGAAGCACAGTGACATCCTTGGTGGCCTGTGCAAGGACACTCTTCTTTCTTTTGACTCCTGTTTGCAGCTGGCTGAGCAAATGAAGGTGTCAGAGATACAGGTGAGTTAAAAAGCTCCCAAAGCTGCCAGTGAACTTGAGGAGGAGAAATTCTTTGTGCTGTATTATTGCTTGGAGTAGTTCAGTTTGGGTTTTTTGGGGTTTTCTTTATTTCATGTGGTAGACAGAATACCTTTGAAACCACATAAAAATGAGGCCCACAGCTTTGTGTAGATTGAGGCTGTTTTAGTGAGACACTAAGCTTTCACCATACTATGGGAGATTTTTTTTTATTTCCTAAACTGACAATACCCCAAGGTTAATCAAATCCTTAATATTGCTCTGAAAATGTTGAAGGCGTACACAGTGAATATTTTTTAAGTTTTCCCTCTTTAGCTCCAGAGTCTGTAGAAGATCAAATGTGAAACAAGTTTTGAACATTGTTAGCAATCTAACTTCCTATTTTACTGTATTACTCTAGATTTAACTTTTAGAACTGCTTCTTTTGGACAGGAGGGCACTGACTTCAGGCTGTTCCAGAAGACAGTGAAACTGTGCAGGTTCTTTGCTAACTCCCTTGTACACTACACCAAGGTAGGTTTTAATGCTTCAATTCTATGTTAGTATTAAATGTAAGCCTCTGCTCTGCAAATGGAATAATTTTGTACTGTGTAATACATGAATGATTTACAGCTACCCCATATGGGCAGTATAGTTAACATTTATACATAACCTGCTTTAGTTCTTCCACCAGTAAATACTCAACAAACCTGTGCAGGGTTACTGCTGAAATTTCCCAGAAAAATAAACTAGAACAGGTTGTTTGATGCATTGGCACTGGGCTGTTGGTAGGAGAGGTCCAGTAATTCATGTAATTAATCATGGATTTTATTTTGAAAGTATCACTCAAAATTGATGGCTTTTGCAGGAATTTCTTGCCTGTTTCTCTGATTCCTGTTCTCAGTTACATGAGCTCTTTCTTCAGATATACAGGTATGTGAAGTACAAATAATTGATTATTGATAGTATCTTAATAACATTTCCATATTGCATTCTTAAATTACAAATATTTTGATATGTAAAAATGCAGTTCTTATTCCAGAGTTGTTGTACAGAAAATTAAAATTTTTTTTAATAAATTAAGTGGTTTAGTGTTTTATAGTCATCTTAACCTCATTCTTGATCAATATTGTGCATGTCCCATAATGACAAACCATTAACTTTGTTGCAACTATTTATGGCAAGATTTATTAACAAATTATGTGTAGGATAAGCAGAAAAAAATTACACAACTAAATGCAGGTATCAGCAGTGCCTTTTGACAGATTGTTTCTACTTTAAGACAAAGTTTGGAAAAATTTGTCCTGGAGAAAGAGAGAATCAGAAATAGAGTGTCCTGAAATTTTCCATAACTTCACTCTTGTGTTAGAAATCTTGTGGAATCTCACAGCAGGACTCTGGTTCTCCTGGAAGCAGATGCTCTTTTAATGCTACACTTATAAATGTCTGCAAGTGGTTTATCACTTTTCTTTCAAAGAATTTTGTTGCTGCAGTGGTGGGGAAGCAAAAAAGAACCCAGAGTTTATACAAATAATTCTTTGTACTATGAAATCAGAGGGCTGATTTCAGCCCTCTGTTGGAATTCAAACCAGGTTCTGTGGTGAGATGTGCACCTGAGTTCACTCAGGATTGGGTGGATATTTTTTTATGAGTTTCTTCTTCTAAGTTTACTCTCCTTGTAGGTTTTTCTCAAGTATAAGGTTGTAAACTTTTCTTCACTCAGGGAAACTGAGTGGGATTTTTGAGTAGGAAAGTAGCATTTTTACAGTTCACTTTATAAGCTGCAAAAGTAGAAGGTTTTCATTTCATGATCTCTTGCTTTATTCTCATATTGGTTCTTTTTCTCTTTTATTGCCCAAGGTTTTTTTTTTTCCTCTTCAGAAAAACTGGGATACCTTTTTAAGGTCAAATTAGTTAAATTAGTGCTGTGACATTTATGGCTGTCAAATTGTGTATAACAGTGTTTTCTTGGCTTTTCCCTTTCTTCTGAGAGATGTTATGTATTTTACACACATTTTCTGTGAGCTTGTAAGGTTTTCTTTAAATGTTTAGTAAACTATTGGATTGTGATGCTTATTTTAAAGGCTGAATGCCGAGTTGTAACTCTTGAGCTATAACAGATATTCTAAACTGGGGAGCCTTTTCTGTCTTTTGTTTCACAGGAGCAAGGAAATAATGAATTTGCCTTTTTGTAGTTCTTTTGGAGAAAATTACTGTTGCTGAAAATTCTACTGACAACATTTAACTTCTTTTTTTTTTTTTCCATTCCCCCTCAGCAAATTTCCTCCCAGTCTTTATGCTCCAGAGATCTTGGAAGTTCATCAAGATGAAATATCCCGTGTTTTTCTTGTGGCTCTGGACCCTCTCATCACCCAGCTCCTTCCCTTTAGTCCTTTTGTGGAACGAGTGTTAAGTGAAAATTTAGGTGGGTTGAAAGTACAAGTCCCAGTGCTATCTGAGGGGTCAGCATTGGCACTTTGGCTTTCTGGACCATAACATTCTGTACTCATTTGCTTGTCTCTGGTTCTTTTGTAAGTACTGTGACAGAGCTGGTGGGCTGCTTACTTGGATGAATTTTATAACAGACAGTTTGTGTTGTTGCTGAATTCATCTTCTCCAAAGCACTCGTAGCAACTGCACTAGTAATCTGGTTAACAGAAATCCTGTCAATTCTGCTCTTTTGCATAATTTCAGTCCACATTTGCCACAAACTTTCAAAGTAAGATGGATTTTTTTCTGCCGTTCTGTTGGTAGGGGAAGACAGTTTGGTTTGGTTTTTTTTTTTTTCCCTAAAGTAAATATTTCCTGTGAAAAGTAGAATGCCTTTAAACTGGGAAAATGTCAGCTTTTTGTTTCAACAAGCTCTTCTCCTTGATTTCTGCCCTGACCAACATCTCACAATTTTGAGATAACTCATCAATTTGCCTCTACAGTTGCTTAAAAGCCAGTTTATCTATGCAGGAAACTCGCTTCACATTTGAAACCCAAACTTCTACAGGTCTCCCTCCTGAGCAGCAGCTGCCCCAGTGTCTCCTCCTGCTTACCATAATGGACAAGCTGTCCTCTCAGTGTGAAGAAGTGCAAACTCTCTGGAACACAGGAAAAAGGTACTAAAAAGGTTTTTGTTGTAGTTCTTCACCACAGCAGTCATTCCATACAGGCAAACAAAGGGGCTCAGCTGCTGGAGTTTCCTTTGCAACTGAACTTGTAAAATTGTCACTGTGGATTTCCATCCTTATGCCAAGACAAACAGGATCTGATGTTCATTGCCTCAGGAGTGAAGGGTACAGAGATAGAGATGTCTTTGTTTTTTGCAGTGAAGGAGTGGTATCTGGAGTACTTTTAGGGTAGGAATAAGGTTATGGATGTAATTTGTTGATACTTCACTGAGTTAAAATCTCACAGTTTTGTGCCTGAAACCTTTAATAGTCACCTGAACTGGTAAAAGAGGAAGGCAGTCAGGAACATAAATCTGGTGTAAAAGCTCTGAAGTTATTGCCATCTTTTCTGGCTGAAGACAAAGATTTTGTAATACCAACATTGCTTGCATGTTGGTATTACATGTCTGTTGCTTACATGTCTGTAACCAAATTGTTCTTTTTTCTTTTTTTTTTTTCCTTTCCTTTCCCCCTTGCAGCCTGTCTTTGTTTTCTGCTCTTTTCTTCAGTTTTCAGCAATGTTGTGGGGAGCTTTCTCTCCCTGTCTGTTTGCCACAGGTGGTCAGTACTGGACAGCCAGCAGTTCCCATCACCCTCTATCACTATGTCTGTGTCCACCTGTGCTCCTTCATTGCTTCCACACTCCCATCACACTTCCCTCACCTGGTAAGACTGGGTTTTTCTTATCAAGTCTTCAGCTGTCGTGGGGCACAGGTGCAACTTGAAAACAATGGGTTCTTTCTAATGATGTGGCTCTGAAAAGATGCTCAGAGAGAACCATCTCAGGGATGGTTTTGTAGAAATCAGCTGTGACGCAGTTGTGGGGCTGGCGTTCAGTTACAAAGCAAATGTCACTTGTGGGAAAGGGGGGAAAAAAGTTCTGGAGGGCCTCAGTGGTCTTGGCAGTTTTTGTCCTCTTTCAGAGGAGAGAAGGTCAGATTGTTATAAAATTTTTCCAGTTTCTTTTCTGCAGTATTCAGACTGTGTTCATTTTCCCATTTCCCCTCAGGAGCGTGCCTTGCTGGATGCTGTGCTGGGTTCCAGTATAATCACCTCTCTGCTAGCCATGGACTCCTGGTGCTTCCTTGCCCGGTAAGATGCTCCTGGTACAAGTCAGACAAGTTTTCCTGTTCATTCTCTTGCTGTACATCATTTGCAATTTGCTTGAGAGAGATTTTTATAAAATAGAATTGTCCCAGAATTGGATTCTTTTCAGATACAGAACATATTTTGAAAATAAGGAGTAGAAATGGCTTAGCCATTTTTACGTTCTTGCAAGCAAGAGGAACATAGTTTTAATTTTATAGTTTTATATTTAGTTTTATAGTTTTATATTTAATAATTGATTTTTGAAATGGTTGTCTCAAGTAAATTGTAATTTAAAAAACTGCAGATCGAGTTTAAATGTGTTAGAGGAGATGGCAATTTCTCAGACCAGATTTATAATATTTAGACTGTAGAAGAATAAGAAGTACAGATTCACAAGCTGCTGTCTCTCATGTTTCAGGTATGGAACAGCTGAGCTGTGTGCTCACCACGTTCATGTGATTGCCCACTTGGTAAGAACCACAGAGATGTTTGCAGTTTGGCACCAGTTTTAATCTGAGTGCTTCTAGCAGAGATTCAAATGGAGATAGTTTCAGGTCTTCAAACTGGCTTAGTAACTAGCAATAGCAGTACAGTGAAAATATAAACCAATATGCCCTGCTCATTTTATTTACACTGTTACTGCTGTGATCCCACGTAGCAACTCTCAGAACATCCTGTATAGAATTGGTTTGCTCAGTGGTGATTTTTCCCTCAGTGCAATGAGATGATTACTTTTTTGTCCTACTGCAGGTAAAGGCTTGGCCCAGTGACTGCTGCCAGGTCACTGCCCTGGGTGTGCTGCTGAGGCGAATGCTCTTCCTGATGGCTCCAGAGCATCAGGCAAGTACAGCACCAGCATCTGCTTTTGTCACTAGAAGGGACTTGAATCAGTGGCCTGTGTTCAAATATTCCCTTTCAGTTCTGGAGAAGTGACTAGATGTTGAGTGCTCACTTGCTGCAGTTGTTATTGTACTTGTTATTACTTAGTCTGAGTCATTAAGTTATTACTTATTGTGGATCCTACTTTGTGCAGGTGTGCTCTTTAAAACAAGAAAAGCATATTGACCTTTCTGAGAGTCTTACTGTGTAGCAATGAACTCTATTTTTTGGACAACGTATGAAAACAGCACATCTCCCCATATTCACTGAAGCTGTGTCCTGTCGTTGCTCTGTGACTGCTGTGAGTGTTCTTGTGACATCAGGTGTCCAGAGGAGTGGCCTGTCCTGTCAGTGCCTCTCTCTGTACCCTGGAGGGGCTAAAGCCCTCTCTTCTACTCACTAGGGCCATTGCTTCAAGCAGCTGAAAGAATCAGTTGCTTAATCATTCTGATGTCCTGTATGTGACAAGGGAGGTGGGAGTTTCTAAACGTTTTTCATATAAAAAGATGGATTTTATTGAAATACTTTGCACAAATTCTTTTCACATAATAAGTATGAAAAAAACCAGCAGCACATTTTGGTTTGTAATCTTTCAGGCTATCAAATTGTTTTCTGGTCTGTTTCATTTCTATTACCTTTCGTTTCCAGGTAGAATTTGCTCATAAGTTCTGTCCTGAGGAGGTGGAGAACTTGGCTGTGTGGCAGCACGTGTCCCTCAGAGCCCTGAGTCCTGAGCTGAGGGCACCAGTGGCATCTCAGCTGTGCTCAGCAGGGCTCTCGCGGTGCCAGCAGTGGCTGAGCAGCAGCCGTGCCCTGGGAGGGCTCCCACCTGTGGTGAGGAGATCTGCTTCTCTTTGGAAAAATGAATGAACTCTGGATTTTCAAACTGCAAGGATTCTGGCTGTCACCTCTGTTCTGCTATTCAGTCTGTTGCACAGCTTTTTTCCATGCCTAGCTGGCATAAGCAAGAACTCTCATTTTAATGTTTTCTTGTAGTATGCAGCACCTTAGGACCTCTGTTGTGCTTGTGGAAGTTCTGTGATTCACTGGTTATTCTAGTTGTTGTTTGCTCTCTGGCTGAGCAGATGTATTTTTTCTTCAGAATTTCTGATTTTTGTTGTACTGTAGCATACAATTCCTCTTCAGTTTTAAAGTCCTGGCTAGTTTTGTGCAGCACCAAATCTGAAAGATGCTCACTGGTTTCCTTAATGAGGGAATGTGAGAAACCAGAGGCTTCCATATGAAGTGTCTGCTGCCAGACTTCTCCTGCCAGTGCAGCAAATGCCCTGCAGTGTGTGTGAAACTCACAGGAGTAATGGATGGTTTCCCTGCTCTGGAATCTTTGTTGGCTGCTCTCCTGCTGGATTAGCTGTTCTGTACAGCTGACAGGGCACATTGGGCTTCTTGCCACTTTGTATCATTTTAGATGTTCAATATGAGCCTGGGGTTTTGGGTTGGTTTACAGGTAGTGTGTTTTGGTTGGGCTTACACATTTTTTTCCTCCTAGAACACTGCCCTTTCTGCCCTGCTGGCTGCCTGCAGTTCTGCTGATGCCCCTCTGGAGGCAGAACTTAAGACATCTGTCCTGGGAGTGCTCAGTCAGTTCTGGTCTTTTCTCCAGGCTAAGCAGGTAAGAATTTGCTGCTCCAGTGGTGAAAGCATATCTTGGAGAGGCTGGTGCTGTTTCCTTGGGTTGTTGTTATTCGTTTGTTTTACTGGGATTTCAGTAAAGCACAGTGTACCAGTGCTGCCCATCTGCTCTCAGCTGGTCTATCTGTGGGGCAGGCATGAGCTCTGGGAAGCTTGAGTTTGAATTTCCTGAATGTTACATATATGGTTCCTTGTTACTCCATCTGTTACTCAGTGTCACAGTCAGACTTGCTCGAGGAGAAGCCTGAAATACCTGATTCTGCTACATGCCAGTTATGAATTTGGTGTATTTTAAATATTCATTAGAATGTGAACAAGACTCAGGGTGATTTCATTAGAGCACAGCCCAGCACATGGAGACACACAAAGTGGGTCAGGTATTGTCCTTGTGACCATGTACCTGTTCATGGCTGCAGCTGCAAAAAGGAAAGAAAAAAAGGATTGTCAGGGTCTTCATGCTCCAGATTAAAAAAGAAAGTTTGAGAGTGGGAGTGAAGAGCCAACAATGTGCCCCCTCAGAGGTCTTTTCCAACCTCAGCCATTCTGTGAGGACATTTGGCAACTGAAAGTGAAAAGAAATAGGAGTTGGGTGCTTATTAACCTTTAGGTACTTATTTTAGTGAGTGGTGGAAGGAGAGGGGAGTTAAGAAATGTTCTTCAAAAAAAAAAATCAAAGAAAATGGACTCACAAAATATGACTACCTAGAAATACTGATATTATTATTATTTTAATATTTTATTTGCTGCTCACAATGTAGTGTTTTACATGTGTGAAGACAGGCTAACAATTTTGGAATGCTACTGTAACTTGACATTCTCTCCTAAGCAGTTATTCTGTGAGCTAAAATGCAATGTTACTGATATCTTATGCTCTCTTCAAGGTCTCAGATGAGCCATGTCTTCAGAAGACACTGTGTTTATTACTTCACCTTTTGGAATTTTTCATCCAAGCATTAGATGCTCAACTGATGACCCAGGTAAAAAAAAAAAAATCCTAAAACCCCCAACACCACCTTATGAATAATTCACTACATAAAAACCAGGTTCTTTGTGATTTGTTGAAATCTCAAATGAGTTATTGCATGGTCTGGCCTTCTCTTAACAAGGAAATAATCTTCCTTGATTATGTTCCTGGCCTTTAAACCAAGCACATGGCATTTTGGTTAGCACTGCTTTGGAGAAACCCTTTCCTCTTTAAGATAATTGGAATGTATGGAAGTGTTATGGAGAGCAAATTCCTTTCTTTCTAAAATGCACCCTGCAGCTTTATCCTGGCCAGTTTTATTGGAGGTGCAGCATACCTCCTTCAGGTTTCTAAACACCACGTGCTTGGATTTACAGGTGAGCCTGCCCAGTTTTCACATGCTGGGGTTTGTCTCCTGCAGGTGTTTGCACTGCAGTCATCCCTGCTCCAGCTGCACCCCCCGGATCACATCCGTCTAGCAATGGTGGATTTCCTGTCTTCCATGGGAAAGGTGTTTATTCCACAAGAAGCACAGGTAAATGGAATTGTGGCCTTAGTGAGATTGCCTTGTCTTTTGATGAAAAGACTTTTATTTAAATATACAGTTAAAGGAGCGAGTTCATTAAATTCATACAGGAATGGCAGGACAGTTGTCTTGGATTAACGGTCTGCAGCAGGTTTATTTTTCATCAAGATGTGCTGAGTGCATGCAAGATGCTTGGAGGTTTAAATGCCAGTCCTTTCTCACTGGTGAGAAGCAGCAAGAAGTGAGAATAGAATGTCACCTCCCTCACAGTGGTTCTTTAGCCTGACAGGACAGTAGCACTCTCACATTTCCCAAATGTATCCCTCTTAGAGCAATTCTTTAATAATAAATCATGATGGTGAAATATGCACAACTAACTCTTTGGAACTGATGGCTGGTTGTTCCTGTTGCAGAGGCAGGTTGTGCCCCAGCTGTCCTGTCTGTTTGCCTCTCTGCTGGCTGACCAGACCTGGCTGATTCACCAGCACACACTGGAGGCATTCACACATTTTGCAGAGGTGAGCAGAGCCCAACTCTGGGTGCAGGCATGTGTCCTGTTAACTTCTGTTGTACACAAATTCTCCTGTCTCAAATGTTTGCTGCTCCTCACTGCACAATCTGGACCCCAGTTACAGCTATTGCACATTAAATGTTGAGGGCTGGTGCAGTTGGAAGAGATTTCAGGAGCTGGAAATGAAGAAGGGTTAGGCACTGGTTAGTGCCTAATGATTTGGCACTTAGATTGGTTACAAGAGGGCAGGGACTGTCATAGAAACATCTATTTTGTTCCCTTGTTAGCGTGAATGTACTGACCAACCCATAACATTTTTGATAGGAAACAAGACATGAAGATGTTGTTCCTTGGTGCCTTAATTCTGAAGAAGCTAAGAACAAAGTTGTTAATTTCCTGGCTAAGGTATGTAAATTGTTGAACCATTTTACTGCTGTCTTAGTTGATGCTGTACATCTGCCATAAGCAATACACAGCATGGGACTCCACTTGCATTATCTGCATGACCATTAAATAACTTTAAAATAAACTGTCTGGTTGAACTTTTCTGATTGCTTTAATCAACAGAATTAGCAACTGCCATTCCTATGCACACTGCTCCTCCAGTGCTTTCAACTTAAAGCATTTATCCTCAAACAAAAAAAAAACCCTACTAAATTGCACTGTTATTTTTGAAAGAAGTTGCCTGTTAAAAAGGCAGGATTTGATAATTTGATTTGATTTTCTTCCCCATTTCTCTTGGATCAGTTTCTGAAATCTAAACAAACATGTATGAAACATGTCAGTGCCTTTTGCATATCAGGAGAAATCCTCTTAGGAGCAGGTGGCTGTTGCTGCAGAACAGTGACACTGGGAAAGGGGGGGCAGCTGTAACCTGAGGCAGGGCTCTCTTGCTGGGCAGCTTTTGGCAGGTGGATAAGTTACAAAAGAACTGATAACTGCCAGTGATGTGAACCCAAAGTTGTAGATAACCTCAATCTTTGATCAGAAGGGTGTGTGAGAAATAATATTCTTTGAAGTGCACATTAAAATCCCTCCCTCTCTCCCTTTTGTTCTCATCTATAAATTGAGCCTGTGAAGGTTGGCAATGCTGCCTGGGTTTAGTTATCTCTCCTGGGGCTTTCTCCCTAGACAAGGCAGGTGGAAGAGACAAGAGAAGCACGAACAGAACGCCTGAAGCAAGAAAGGATTACCTGGAGTGCACAGGTTTTGAAAGTGGATGGAGAATTGGAATCAACAGGAGAGGTATGTGGGTTTCTTTAAACTTGTTAATTTCTGTCAGTTCTGGGGCGTCTCTGAAAAGGCTGAGCTGGTCTTGCTGCCCTCCATGTTCTAAGAAAAAAGGTCACATGCACCCCTGGCCCTTAGTATGACATCCTAATGGTCTGTAATGCCTGCCAGGCAGCAAGAACCCTTGCAGCTCTTTCCACCAAAAGGGCTTCGTGCATTTGGATGAAGACTGATCCCTCAAGTACAGTATTAAATTGATGTTTCATGTTCACTTAAATCTGCAGCCTGTGGCCAAGAGAGCCTGTCACCCCCCCTCTGAGGAGCAGTACAAGGCAGCAGTAGGCACGATGGAGGGGGCACTGGAGGCTGTGAAGCTGCTCCTGCAGAAAGGGTCCCCCCCAGGCTGGCTTGCGGTGAAGCTGGAGGCTCTGCACGCAGCCATAGCCACCCTCACGGACAGCTTGCGGTAGGTGCTCCACAGGGCTTGGGGACAATGACCCAGCTCAGCTCCCTGGTGGGAGGGAAGAGGTGCCTTTGTGCCAGGAGTGCTGCAGAAGAAAAAGCTGTGACCTGGGGCGGTGCTCTGCAGGACTGCTGGGTCCTGGTTTGTGTGCCAGAATGGACTGAGGGGCGCAGTGCCAGCCTCTCCTGCACAGCCTGATGGAGTTGAGTGGACACTACTGGACAGCGGAGCTGTGGGTTTGTATATTCTACTGGGTGGAGATAAACATTTCGTGACGTTCTATTCTGAATACTGAGAGGTTTGAATCTGTTGTAAAAGTAGCAGTGACCTTGTTCCTGTCACATGGAGGTGCCCAGGCAGTACTGTTTTTATCTTTATTTTAAAATACACTCAGGAATAACAATTAAAGGCTCTCTACTGTTCTCTGAACATACCTCTGCTGCTGGTTCTACTCCATGCTAGGGTGATCCTTTAAAAATAATCTTTATTGGTCAGAGTTTAGAGCAGAAAGAACACGGTGCTTAAGCAGTTTGTGGTCATTAACTTTATGGTTCCTAGCACCTCTTGTGCCATCCATTTACAGAACTATACAAACAGAAATAAATAAGTTGAATAAACTGTACATTCATCTTAAAATCATCTCTTAGCTGAAAAGTTAAAAGGAGCCATTTCTAAGGGCTTTATTTTTCTGGGAAAGGAAAAAAAAACCAAACAAGAAAACCAAAGGAAAAAGGCACATTAACCAAGAAACTCAGTGTGACTTTCATTTATTGTCAGCAGTTTTTCAGGGCAGGGGTGAGTTCTGGATCAATCTCCTCCACCACTCTTGGCCTCCAGTCAGCATCATCACCTCCATCACGCTGTCCTCTCTCCGGGAGCAGTGGCAGCACCACAGCTGGGCATAGTGCTGGGGTACAGGCTCACCCCTGCAGCTTTTGGCACAGATGGGGAAGGAGCATCCCTGGCAGGAGCTCAGGCCCCAGGGGATCTCGTGGCTGTGCAGCAAGTGCCTGCCTTGTGGCAAAAGCAGCTCTGAGGTACTTTATCATTGTACTGGGGAAGCAGCAACTCCTGTCACAGGATCCAACCCAAGATAAATCGCCTTGGTCTCCTTCAGAACTGTTACCAGTTTGTATCATCTTCCCAGTTCAACTCCTCTTCTTCGCCCCAGCCTGCAGCTTCAGCCTAGAATCGCATAAAATTATCAAGATTAAGGTGTGTGGCATGTATTTGTGTGCTTAGCCCAGCCCCAGGAGCCAGGCAGGAGCCTGTGTGGCTTGGGATGGCAGAGCATTCATCCACACGGCCAAAAGCCCAAACAGAAAGTGTCAGTATTTGCAGCTCATGGTCTTAAAGAACTTTGAACTACAAGAGAAATCACCTTAAAGACAAAAGCAGACTTAACAAGGAGTCATTTTTTTTTTACTGTTTGTATCAAATCCACTTTCCATTAAAAAGGGATGCCATACATTAGCTGTTTTCTTTCCCCCTAGGAAAGAGCTGTTTTCTTGTTGTATTCTAACCCGAAGTTTGATCTCCCCCTCCCACTGACACAGCACTGACAGCCTTCCCCCCAAACTAGGGTTGGGGTCGTGACAGTCACAGGACACTGTGCCACTTTCAAATGTCATAAACAAGTTCAGTTTACAGCCCAGGCTCCTCTCCCTGTGCTCCCTGCTATTCCTGGGGTAGCTCTCTTGAGGCTGAATGAGCAAAACAACTTGAAGTCAACACCTATTCCCTAAAGGAGTTACATGTTCAAGTGGGAATGCCACCTCCCCTCCCAGGAAACAGCTATGGTCTTTGGAGTCTCCCTGATAGGGCTACAGGGATTTATCTGCTTAAAGAAACCCCAGTTTTGTGACCCCCCCCCACCCTGTGTCTCTGAAATACAGAACTGTTTCAGCTATCCTTTCATGAAAACAACACACCCAAAAAGCTTTACTCTGTAATCCAGAGTAAAGTAATCAAGTTTCCTGAACCTTAATTTACAATGCTATTATGTTTTGCTAGAAGAGTCAGGAAAAACACTTCAGTCCTGAGCACTCTCTGTGCCTGAAAGCCCCTTCTGTTTGTGCACGGAACCATGTTCGGCAGCCAGGATCCAGCCTTGTTTTACCTGTCTGACAAACCAAAACTCTCTATAACAAATCACAGGATTCCTGCATCCAGGACACAGCAGCACAGAGCAGAAGCTGGAGCTAAAACTCCTTAGTACTTCTAGTAGTGTACAAATGGAGTCCACCCCCTGTTTCCTAACATGTAAGATATCTCTTTGCTGTATCAAGTGCCCACTGCAGTACCTGGTGCCTGCCAAGATGCTAAGGAGCCTCTCAGGGCTGAACCTTGAGCCTCTTACCTCAGTTACATCAGCTGCTGCAAATTTGGATGAAAACAGCACGGTCTGGGAGGCACCTTCTGAGCTGGACACCCCACCCGAGTGAGTGGGAACAGCTTCTTCTGTCCTTGCCTCAGGTAAAATTAAGAGGGCGGAAGAAGGTTTAATGTCTGGGATCATGTCAGCAAACCAGTCCAGCTCAGGGTCTTGCACAGGTTTCCTCTTCACTTTGATCGTGAATTCTTCTCCCAGGCCAGACTCTGATGAAGACTTCAACCTTTCCTGAAAGGTTTTTGGCAACACAGTTTCACCCAGCTGTTCCTCATGGTCCCACTTGTCATTGCTCCAGCTGTTCCCATGGCAAGACTTTGTGGGGGGACTCAGTCTGAGGCTTTTGAATTCTTTGCTCAGTTGATGGGTACCTGGCAGAGGCCTCGGCCTTTCAGCTGCATCAGCCTGTGTCACAGTGGGGCAGTTTCCTGAGAACAATTTAGGACTGGGGCTCCTGGGTTCAAAGTCATCCCAAGGCTTCTCATCTACATCATGATCAGCAAAATAAGGTCCCGCGCTGCCCCGCAGCTCCCGGGGCTGAATCTGAATGTTCACAGTTTTCTCAGTGTCTGTCTCCTCCGGCTCACTCCAGTCTGGCCACTCCTCTGCTGGCTTTTCCGAGGTAGTCAAAGAGCTCCTGCTGTTCCCCAGTGTATTAATGCTTCCAGGAATTCCGTTCAGTGGGGGCTGAGTGCCTTGCTCACCTGTGGAAGACAAAGGTGTTACATATCCATTTAAAGAGAGCAAGTGCAGGCAGAGACGGAGTTGTGTCTAAACCTTCATGACATGACAGGCACCACCTGGCATGGGAACAAGCCAGTAGTTGATTGGAAAGAAAGCTCCTCTTGGATTAGAAAGCAGGGACACCTTCCTGCTTGCAAAGGAGGGAATTCACCTCAGAGCCCTGGGGCAATACAAGCTGATTGCTGATGAGCAACAGGTGACTGAGAAAAGGCCATAGAAGGATACAGAATTGTATCACAGCTTTGACTGTGAGAAAGAGCTAACCTGTAAATCCAGAGTATCTGCTGAGCTGTGGGAGGGTGAAAGCACAGCACAGAATCTGCCGTAAGAAAACTCCAAAAATTCAAGTCCAGGCACCCAGTCTGTGTATGTCAGCTTCCCAAATAGCTATTCCCTAGGATGTTAAGGATCAACTCCCCTTCCTTCACTGCTACCTTCTGTGGTTCACTGAATCTTTCAGATCAGCACATGGGGGGAAAAGGCACATCTTTTCAAGGAACACTTCCTTGGTGGACACTTGATTTCTGACAGGAAGAACTGGGGTACATTTTACCTGTCTTTGAAGCCAGGGGATTGTCTTGTCGTAGGGGGAGCTTCTTGCCAGCTGCACTTGCAGATCTGGGGAACGAGCTGGGACTGCTCTTCAGGGGCTGAAAGGTTTGGTTTCTCTGATCGCTCATGCCGTGACTGGGGGAACCTGCCAGGATAAAGAGAAAGAAAGGACACAAGTCCACAAGGTGTGCTGTCAGTCTGAGCTGAACTGCCTGCAGCACTGGATTGTTCTTTTTGAACCACACTGAGCCTTGGCACAGCAATCCAACAGCTGCACCTCCTGATCCATATATAAAACACAAGAGTCCTCTGTTCTTTCTGCCTGAAGCTCTTGCCAGTACAAAGTTATGGCAAGTGTACATGGTCAGCTTTTGCTGAGATGTTCTATCACAAAAATACACAATGAATAAACTGATTAGGATCAGAGCAGATGTTTTAAAAATGCTGTTTGCCACCTGGCTGGATCCAAAATCCCAACTGCATCACAAAGCCCCTGGTACTTGCCTTATACAAAAACACTGCACTCGCTCAACAATTCCAAGCATAAGCAAACTCTCAAACTTTGTGACACTACACAAACCCCTTTCCATTCCTGGGCATGGGCACAGCAGCTTCCGGGAATGAGAGTCTCTACTCTGAAAGCTGACTGCCAGCTGCCCTCATATCCCAGCCTGAGGGTGAGGTGGTGGTGGGCAGTCAAGGCTATGCTTTGGAGCTGCCCAAGGCAGCTGTATTTCCCTGGCCCAGTGATGACAGCTTGGCAAGCTGGCTGCAGTTCATTTTTGGGAGCTGCAGGGACCGATGACTACTGGTGATGATTTGCCAACACCAGCCTCAGCTGTGTGGGACCCTGTTGCCACCACTTCAAAATGGCACAGTTTGGGCCAGTGCTGCACTTCCTTCCGCTGGGCTCATGTGTGTTCCCAGCCAGCTATGCCTGCCTAGGGATCCCCAGTGCCACCAGAGACATGTAGCCACAGGACAGGACTGCAAAGAACACACAGAACCCACCCCCTCCCCCAGTGCCCTTCATAAAGGGCACATCCTTTGAGGGGCTTGAGCAAACAGCTTGTAAAGCCTCATGTGCTCAGCCTCTTGTGTTGCTTTTTGCAGATCGTCGCTCACTGTTGAGGGCAAAGGTGGGGTTTTGTTGTTTATCAATAGCAAATCACATCTAATTTTAAGTTTATTCTGAAAAATAAGCCTGGTTTCAGCCTGCAATCCAAAGTGGTTTATTTACTACAGTCTACTAAAATAAATAATGTAAAGAAACTAATGCAGTGAGCCATCCACAGATTTTAATGAAGGGTGGTACCTGCCAGTACACACACAGACAGGAAGCAAGCACTTAAAACTAATCTGTCACATATTTCATTTGGCATCTCTATGTCTAAAGTTACAGATGCTGACTTTTCCCTCGTTATGAACATTCTTAGTTTCAATATCCAGAGAAGCTTTCCCTTAGCACACTTGGTTCCAAGTTATCTAGCAGGTGCAGGGGCTACTGTCTTCACTTGCATTAGCTGACAAGCCTCCAGAGAGCTGATAAAATAGGGAAGTTCGTATTCCTTTTCCAATCTATGAATAGAAATTGGGGGAAGAACATGAGATTTACTGTTTTTAAGAACAGGAAGGACAGAGGGAGTATTAAATAATTGCTTATACAGGTCCTTTAGAAAGGCAATATAGTTATTCCACAAAAGAGACAGACAGACAGACAGACACACACCATCTCCTTTACTTACAGGGATTCTTAAATGAAGAGGTTTCACTTTTTCTCAATATATTTGGTATACTTAAAATACTTTTATATAACTCCTCCTCTGTTATCAATTATCTGAAAATATCTGAAAATAACACCTAACTTAAAATCCAAGTTTGGCTGCAAATTAGCTTTTTTTTCAATTAACCTTGTCACCAGAAACAGAATAATAATCCAAGAAATTCTACTACGCTGCTTGGACAGAACAGGCAAGCATCCCAAGAACACTCTGACTGTATCTTTTACCTTCTGGGGAGAGATCAGCAGTTTTCATGAAACTTGGTGCAGAGCTTTTAAAGATCTTTGTTCTTTCTCCACCTACAACCACTTCAGGCCCGAGCAGGGAGACGAGGACGGCCAGGCTGTGCAGGGTGATCGCGACGATGGAGTCACTGGTGTCCCGCAGGCCCAGCAACACCTGCACAACAACACACCGGGGTTAGCACAGCAGGAAACTGCTGCTGCACTGCCTGCCTCTTCCAGTGTTGTTACTTTTGCAGCACATCTCATTTCTAATCCCCTACGGCTCTCAGTAGAGACTGGGTGTTGTTCCAGAGCATAAAATCAGCCTTCCACGTCGTGCCAACCTGGTCTGGTGGAGGGTGTCCCTGCCCGTGGCAGGGGGTTAGACAAGATTAGATGGTCCCTGAAGTCCCTTCCCACCCAAACCACTCAGCGATTCTGTGAAACCCCATATTGCAGGATACACCAGCCATTGCTCTGCTGTCCTTAACCTGTGGCAGTATGATGTTCTTCAGCTCCTCCCGGGAGAACAGCTCCGCGTAGGCGTGGATGTGAGACAGCAGCACCATCCGCACGTGCTCCTCGTGCACCTCAAACAGCTTCAGCAGCACGGGGATCACGTGGGCCTGGAACAGGGCTGGCGACAGCAGGCAGCTGCTCTGGCTCTCCCCACTTGGCTCTAGGGAACAGAGGTGAGGATGGGAAAAGACTGCTTCATCCACGAGAGACAGCTCACCCAGAAGCCACTGAGTGGTGACACCACGATCATTCCTAACTCTCCTCCCATCAGCAGAGCAGTGCAAAGGAGGAAGCACAGATAACTGTCCCTTCCAGTTCTGTCTGTTACAGAATTTGTTCTGCCTAGGGAAACACCACTATTCCCTTGATTCAATGAAACAACCGCTCTGAATTCATTCCAAACTTGTCAGGAATAATTGTGATGAGGAAGTATTTAAAGGTCACCTTTCTTTGGGCCCAGCAGATGAGGAAGAAAACTCTTGACAGCTACAGGTTCTGCAAACACGAGCTGATTGAGTAGGAGAGGCACCAGCCGTGATGCTATCAGCTCCTCTGACAAGCCAGCCACCCTGTCCAGCAGGAATCTGCATTCCAGGAGACAGCAATTAGTATCAAGGCAGCCTTCCATGCATTTATGCCTGTTTCCCTTAATATCATTTTCCCCTTTTTGTGTCTGACTCATCAGAGTCAGTGCCCCACTGCAGCCTCTCTCTCTGCACTCTGACCTACAGAGAGAAGGTTCTGCTCCTGCCTGGCAAAGACAGCACAAACCAGGAGCCAGAACCACATCCTGTAAAACCCCACACCCGGATCTCGGGCTGGCACAAGCACATCCAGCTGGCAGAGGAAGCTGCTGGGGCATCAAACTGCCTCAGAGCTTGCATCTCCCCTGAAGAGCTACACTCAAAACCGCAGCAGAGAGTTTTCCTCTCACTCCACACCTTGCTCCATTACAAGGATTTTCCTGCTGCTTTGGAAAAGGCTGTTCAATCTGCCACACAAGGGAAGTTTCCCTTGCACAAAGGGAATCCCATTTTGAAACCACTTCCATCTAATAAGGCCAACAGAGTACTGACTGGGTTTATCAGAGTTTAATTTTGTGCAACTGCTCCTGTCTGTCACATTTGCATTTTTAAAATATTAACTATCAGTTACTGCTTTTTCTCTATGCTTGGAGGAGACCAAGAGAAGGGTGCACATGCTGTGAAGTCCCCCCCAGCCTGATAAAAGGGGGGACTATCTTTAAGCAAAGTGTTCATCCCCTCCCTCAGTACACACTGCTGACACAGAGACAGTGAGAACCACTCTGAATGTTCCTGCTAAGGATCCCCATTCTCCTCTTACTTCCTCCACTTAAGCCTCAAACTAATGAAAAATAACTGGTGTATAAAATAGGCAGAGTAAGAGCTCAGTGAGAACACCAAGGATCTCTTATATGGAAAAAGAAAAATTCAGCTTCTCACCTTTTCAGGCCTAGAAAATGCCATGATTACACAGAAGATTCCCTGACAGAAAAATTCCTGGGGACCACAACAGTGGGATTTACTGCAAGATGTTCCACTCCTGAAGCCGAGACATCCATTACAGCTTTAGTCTTGGCACCACATGATAAATTCACCCAACAAGTCTTATTGCAAACTCCTTCACTGGCAACTGCATCACTCTGGAGGCTGGGGAGCATCAGGATGATGCAGAGCCCAGCAGGGACTGCTCCTCCCCAACACCAAACCAGTCACAAGGAATTGGGAAACAAGAGGTGAAGAGTTCCTTACTTTGGCTGGAGTACCCACAGGGTTACAGAATGAACACTGTTCTGCCAAAGCCACCAAATCTGCCACCTGAGGAAATACCTCTGGCCAGGAGCCTTCCCAGGTTCCCCCACAATCCACTTCAGAAGTGTGCTTTATCATTCTGAAATAAAAAGCTTCCTCTTTACAGTTCTTTCACTTACTTGAAAAATTCAGTTTTTTCCTCCTCAGACTTTAGTGTTAAGGTCTTCAGAAAATTCACAACTTCCAGAAAATCATTCCTAAGCACAAAACCAAAAGCTGTCAATGTAATCCTTATTGATGCTTAAACCACCCACAATGAAGAGACTGCAACCCCCCCCCCACCATTCCTTTAGCAGAGAGAAGGAGACAGAGGGACCCAAATCAAATGCTGGTGGATCAAGAGTGCCAGCAGGGAGGTGACACCTGAAGGCTGCTGCTCAGCACCTCCTTGGGTAACACCTTAATTTAAGGAGCCTCTTTGTCCAAGATCCCTGCAAGAGGCAGGGATTAGGTCTACACTCCCATCCCACCTCCACAAAACTGATGCTTTGCCAGACAGAAATAAGCAGTATCAAGGCCAAGAGAGGCCTGATATTCCTGTCCTTACCTGAAGAACTCGTGAGACAATAAGCTGGACAGTGGTGGGCGACACTTTGGGTCTGGATTCAGCAGTGTACAGTGCAAGGTTTGCTGAAAGCTGGAGAGAATATCTGCTGAAACTGAAATCCAGAGCACCTACAGTTAGATTTCCCTCTCCACATGTGGAGGACTCCTGAACAAAATAGATTCAGGAGTTCTCCACACCGCCCTCCCCAAAAACTTATTTTTAGCTCTAATTGATAGAAAAAGTGCAAAAGGAAGGGGAAAATAGCATTTCCATTTCTCTTTGTAACCTGCCTGGCTACTGGGCCTCCAAGGAGTGCTACTGTTCTCCCAAGAAACTTCCTGCTGCCTCTCTGCAGGAAGGGCAGCCCCTGCTCAGCTGTGGCACTCAAGACCCACGTCCACAGCCCTTGGCAGGACCAGGGCAGGTTTGGGAGTGCTCGTGTCACACGGGCTGGTGACCTCCAGCCACATCTGACCACATCCCCACAGGAAAAGGGGAACACAGGAGAAGCCAAGGGCTGCAAACAAGGAACAACACTGGCCACTGAGCCCACAGCACTCCTGCCAGCTGCAGCCAAAGGTGAAATGTTCATCCTCACAAGGAATGAGCCACAGGGCCTGTCCCCTGCAGAACGGAGCAGTGTCATTCTCACCCTGATCTTTGAGAACTGTCAGGAGATTCTCAACTGTTGTCCCAAATGCGTAGGCGTCCCTCGCATGCCCGTAGCTGCTGGGCAGGATTTTGAAGTCTGCAGACTGAAAATAAAACAAAACAAAAGCAAAGCAGGAGCTTATGAAATATGTGGTGTTTTCCGTAAGTCTTTATTTCCACCCCCCACCATATACACTCTCCATTTCTTTTTATAGCACCAAAGCTCCACTGTGTACCCTACAAGTAGGATATTATGCTAAAAAAACCTCCACTGGAGAATTTATAACCCAAAGGAGCAACTCCATCACGATGGAAAACTCCCTGATGAATGCAGGCAGTCAACAGCTTTCGGCATTTCTATGGAAACAGGCAGTAATTAGAGAGCAGAAGCGTGCTCCTTCAGCACAAGCAGCTCCAAGGATTCTCAATGGCTAGGAAGTGACTAACAGGTAGGGAAAAGGCTGTGCTGAGAGTTACACAACCACGGGACCACAGCGGTCTGGGCAGTCTCAGCAACTACTCTGCAATTTTTGCAAAACTTTGGTGATTTAGAAGCAATACAAAGCACTTGAAAAGTAGCATTACCCGTGCCCAACACCATTCCCAAAGCAGGGATGGGACAGAGGAGGGACAAAAGGAGCAGAGGAAACCTCAGATAATATCCAAGACCCACTTCCATCTTCCCCATGCCATTTAGGCATGAGGAAGTCTAACATGAATGTAGAAATATTCCTGAGCATCAACGTTTTTCTTTGCTGGCAGCAGGAAGCTCCCTGAGCTGTCACTCACCATCTCCTCGCAGGGGATGCACGACTGGTCTCGCCCCGACCTCACGTGGCACAGGAACTGCAAGGACAAGAGGGGCTGTGAGCTGCCTCCAGGTGCCCTCAGTGCCCAGCAGCAGAGCAGGCTGTGCCCGTGGGCCAGGGCTGGGGGCTGGCAGCAGCTGTGCCCCTGCCCCTTCTGCTGGCACCCAGCACAGGCTGTGCCTCCTGATGCAATGACTCCGCACAGCAGGCGGCAGAAATCAAAACAGGAATTGTTCTTTCTGCCACCAACACAAGCTAAGGAGGCATTTAAATTATTCTCCCTAATGACTCGTTTCAACCTGAATCTTCCTGCTCTTTTTTTATTTTTATATCAGTCCAGAAGGGCAGAGATTTCTCATTCTCCAGCCAGCAGTGTCCCCTAGAAAAGTACGTGCATTTTGGCTAATGAAGAATTAATCTGTGTGGACATTTTAGTTTACAGTCATGGTGTCCTTAGAGCAAAGATTCAGGACAGAGCTGGCAGTGAGCCAACAAATTTAACAGCAAATCCAGCTAAGTGGAAGGACTTCACTTCATCCATAGATGGCCAGATTCCACAGGCCAGGAATCCTCCCCTGGGCATCCAGGGTGCACTTGGTTTGGCTCTTACCTCTGGGGTGGCTTCACTGAAGTTACAGACTGTTTCCATTCCTCCCAGCTTCCAGTGCCCATCCTCACTCACAAACACGGATGACAAACAGACGTTGTTATGCGTTAGGTTTCCCTAAACACAGAAACCAAAAAAAGGGTAACTGACTTGGAGGACAGATGAAGATGTAAAATCTTAATCAGCACTAATTAGGTGCTGCAGGGGGCTGAGGGAAAGCTGCCAAAAAAAAACACACTGTAGCTCTGGGATTTTGTAGGTGAGCAGCAGGTGCCAGGCAGGAGGGCCAGGGTTTTAGAGCAGACAAAGCCCTAATTGTCACAGCCCCTGTAAAGCAACTGTAAATCCAGGGAAGTTCTCCAACTGTGAACACAAAATCCCAGAGCTACAGTCTGAGCTGGGAATTACCTGCAGTCCTGCACAAACACACAGTGCCCAGACAGGGCAGCAGTGACACCAATCTCTGGCACGGGGCAAGAGCTGTGAACAAACACTAAGGCCAAGCAATCCCATTTCCCTAAAGCAAGAAGTACTACAAGCAGATCCATGAACTGAGAACTGCTTGTTCCCTCATTTCCACAACATTTTCAATTACCCTTCCTCCCCCAAAGCAGCCAGGCTTAGCCTACAAGAACTGTGGGGCACGTGTCTGTGGTTTTGGGAGGAATCAGCAAAGAGTGACTCAGACCAGCCCAGGTACAGCGCTCTCCTGTCACATTTCCTCCATCTCCCAGCAGAGCCTGCTGATGCTGCCAGGGGTACCTACCCTGTCATGGAGGAAGATGAGTGCCAGCAACACATCGTAGATCCCTGCACAGATTTCTGCAGCAGAGAGCGTCTCCAGGACCATCTCCAAGGGCTTCACCCGCTCTGTAACCAGGTGGATCCCGTTTGCTTCCACAGTGCAGGACAGGAAGCGCAGAAGGCAAGGGTGGCGCAAGGTTTTCAGGTGCTTCCAGAAACAAAGATGTCTGTTAGACCTCCTCTGAGGCATCTCCTCCAGATGCAGAGCTTAGTCCTGCCTCTTAGCCATGTTTTCTCATGGAATTCAGACAGCCCATCCCTGCTCTTCACCAAGCACCCAGCAAACCTCCTCACTCAGACTGCAGAACTTTTTATAATACACTGAAACAGAATCATAGAATGGTCTGGGTTGGAAGGACCTTCAAGACCACCTTCTTCCATCCCCCTCCCATGGGCAGGGACACCTTCCACTATCCCAGGTTGCTCCAAGCCCTGCCCAGCCCAGCCCGGCCTTGGACACTTCCAGAGATCCAGGGGCAGCTACAACTTCTCTGGGCAATCCGTGCCAGGGCCTCCCCACCCTCACAGAGAAGAATTTCTTCCCGATATTCAATCTAAACCTACTTTCAGTTTGAAGCCATTTCCCCTTGTCCTGTCACTACATGTTCTTGTCTCTCCATCTGTCTTGTAAGCTCCCTGCTGGCACTGGATGGAGAAAATCTTACACAGAATAGAAGTCTTACTCCTAATAAATATGGCATTTTGGGTGGGATTCACCCAAGAAAGACCCTGACTTGCATCTGCAGGAGGACGCAGCGCCCTGCAAAGCCAGGCAGGCATTGCTGCCCTCATCATGCAGCACACGACGAACTCTGCAGCTGCCAGCCTCCTTCTGCCCCACGGCCAGCTTTTGTCCTGCCCTCACTTCCAAGGGTTTGAGCCCTGTTAAGTGATCCCCATCCTGCCAATAAAAGGAGGGACAGCTGTGCAGCGTGTCCCAGGCACAGAGCAGTACCTTGGCAGCTTTATTGACCTTCTCCTCGTTCTCCCGCCTGTACACGAACACGGAGGCGAGTCTGCCATCCTGCAGCACGGCCGGGTACAGGGTGTGCCCGGTGGGCAGCGCCAAGGGCGGCTCCTCCAGGGTGTAGCTCTTCAAAGCACTGTTCTCCGAGCCCATCCCTCGCTGAGGTCCCCTCCTCACCACAAACACGCTCCGGGGGAAGGAGGGTTCTCTTTGGGCAGGTTGAGTTCCAGCAGGAGCTGTCCAGTTCACGTTCAGAGCATTTTCTGCGAAGCACGGAATAGCCTTGAAGAACCTCCCCCTGCCAGTACCGTCTCCTTGAGTTTAAGGACAAGAATAAAATCCCCAAAGTCTACTTTGTAAAGGAAAGCCAGTGTCCACAAAAGGGTTTGCATCTCAGCAGTGGGGCTTGGACTGCACTGGCACCTGTGTCAGCACCACCACCAGTTCTGACACAGTGCAGCACCCACAGCTGATCCCTGACCCGGCTGCCACGCTGAGAGCCACCCGAAGTGGACCCACCAACATCCCCAGCCACACAGACACCCACTCCCAGGGTTTAACTGATGTTAAGCACACTCAGCAGCTAGGAAGTGTGACTGCCGCTCCACAAGGAGTCTCTGGCTTTCTTAAAAACACCGTTCCTCACTTCTCCAAGCCAGAGAAGAATTCAGTGAAGGAGGAAGGATTACAAGCTGGATTTCAGGAGGCTGCCTATAGTCAGGTACCCTCCTCCAGCAGCATGTTTTCCCCCTTGATTAACTTCTCTCCATGTGACAAATGTTCCTTCTGCCTGCCAACCCTTCCTTCCTCCCACAGCCTGTCAGGAAGAGGCTGACACAGATTTTTGTGCCGTTCCCTCACACACAAAACCGGTAAAACAAACACGCTGATTGCAGAGGCTCTTTTGCAAAACACTGACCCAGCACATGCTCTGTCATCAGGCTTGTGATCACAGGCCACGGGTGAGACCTGAACCTGTCTGCACACAGAAGTCAGCAAACCTTCGTCAGGAATCAGAGGGAGAGAGCAAACCCTCAGCTT
>VXBQ01016485.1:301843-369692 GCA_013400175.1 Phainopepla nitens
CCGTCGTGCACGCAGCAGCGCCACTGGAACCGCTAAACCGCATCACCCAGCGCCAGGTCCAGACGCGTCCTAAACACCGCCGGGGATGGCGACTGCAACACCTCTCTGGGCAGCCTGTTCCGATGCCTGACCGCCCTGACCGTGATTTTTTTTTACTGATGTCTAATCTAAATCTCCCCTGTCTCAGCTGGGCCATTTCCTCTTGTCCTCCCAGCAGAAGAGACCGAGCCCACCTGGCTGCACCCTCTGTCAGGTGGCTGCAGATTGCGATGAGGTTCTCCCTGAGCCTCCTCCGAGCTCAACACCCCCGCTCCCGCAGCCGCTCCTCGCAGGATGCTTTGTAGACCCTTCGCGAGCCTTGTTGCCCTTCTTTGGACACGCTGCTGCCCCACAATATCCTTTTTAAAGACATTTTTAAATATTCTTGCTCTGCCCGGGCCGCGGGGAGCCCGCAGCGGCCGGAGGGTGCGGGCGAGGCAGGTGGTCTGACACCCCCGCCTGAGGGGGATCCGTTTAATGCCATTAAAACTAATTGCTCTCCGTGCTGCGGCGTAAAGCGACTCCGGGGAGAGATTTCACGTGAGTGTTTTGGACGGCGGAGCGAAGGTTGAAAGGAACGGCTCCAGAGCGGTGGGAGGTCTTGGCTTTTCACACGCTATTTTCATATCGCCAGTGTTATTCCAGTTTCCTGCCGCGCCGGGACGTGAGGATGTGGTTTGCTCAGTCGCTCTGAACAGCAGCACAGCCCAGCCCCGTGGCCTCGTCTAGACGCAGGTTTAATGGCCAGGGCAGGGTGTTTAACACAGGTGGTCTGAGCTGTGCGAGCGCCTTGGCTTTCTTTAGTAACTCAACTCCGCGAGTTTAACCTGCACTGAGTTTTGTGCTGTCAAATCCAGCATGAACTGTGTGGAGCGTGTTCTTTAGCGATACGCTTTGCCCCCTCCATTTCTAAGGAAGCCTTCCACTGCTTGGATAGCACGGGTGACCCCAGACACACACATCTGCTCATCAATGCCAGAGTGCCTTCAGCACAAAGCTCTGCTCCCTGGATAGCAAAAGGGATTCAGATCCACACCCAAACTCTGCTCAGCTGAGCCTCACCAACTGTTCAGGCGAGCGAGGAGAGAGGATTTCTCCTATGACTGTGCCTAGGGAGGGCTGTAAGGGAGCACGTCAAGGTTAACATAGGGACACAGTGCTAGGAGGAGTCTGCTCCTCTGGCAGGATATGCTGGTAGATGGATGGTCAGGAGCTTTTTAAAAAAAGAAGAAATATGATGCAAGGAGCAGGGTGCAGGAAAGTAAAATGGATCACAGATAGTATGACATATGTAGTACATCACACATTACAGGAACAGAAACTAAATAAAGTTCAGGTACGCTACCTCTATCTGTCAAAGGCAGGAAAGATCCAGAGCCTTTGGCCCAGAGGGGACAGACACCCAAAAAGATCCTGGCCCGAAAGTGCAAACCAAGGGGAACTGTGAACATTAGTCACCAGTTTATTCAAGAGGCCAAGCGTGGGTTTGTATGTCCTGTGTGTGTTTGTGGCAGGGCAAAGGCAGAAGGTCAGAAGATGTGAATAACTGGATGTAAAGATAAAAACTTCTTAATAAACAACTGATTTCTACTCACAGCCCTTGGCTCCAGCGTCAGGATGTGATGTGATTCATGTGGCTGTCAGGAAGAAAAAGGAAAGAAGTATTTTTTTTCTTTTGTTCTGCATCACTTCTGGTGTGTTTCCTCTGCTGGGCTGTCTCTGTGGAGCAGCACTTCTTCTTTTACCTGCCTTTCCCGAGTGATTCCATTGTTCCACACAGGCTGAGGTGGCACTGAAGGGTGTGCCCTGCTCAGGGCCTCGTCACCAGGTGCTGCACAAAAACCCCAGCTGGGCTTCTGCCCCTAAAATTCCCCTTTTGCCTTTTCTAAGCACAGCCAACCTGGGCTCCTCCAGAGAACCACCCCGGACCTGATTAGGGAGGTGTGAAGCCCTCTCCTTGTCTTTCAAGGGCAGAGGGAAGAGATGGGACCAGCAGGATTACAGAGCTCCCAGCAAATGCCTCATTAGGATTTGGAAGCGGTTCTTTAAGTCAGTTGGGCAAGAAAAGATTGGCACAGTGGAGAGACAGACAGCTGGTGACTGCAGAGGGCGATGGAGCAAAAAAATCACTTCAAAGGAGCAGAGCACGTGAGGCCTAAAGGGACAGGTGGGCAGCATTGCCTTAGAATCCCAGAATGGTTTGGGTTGGGAGGGTCCTTAAAGCTCATCTCATTTCAACCCTGGGCAGGGTCAGCCTCCTCTAGAGCAGGCTGCTGCAGCCTGGCCTTGAGCACCCCGGGGCCGGGGCAGCCCCAGCTCCAGGCTGTCCAGCACACTGGTGCAGGCTCTCAGTAGTGCAGAGATGTTCCCCAGCTCAGCCTCTTCCAGGCCAGGGCTCTTTGGGAAAGGCACAGGGAACAAACAAGGCTGTGGTGGTGCTCCCAGCTGATGCCTTCTCCAGTGATGTCCCACTCCTGCATGGCCCTGTGAATTACCACTATAGCACAGTAGCTTTTTACTTCCAATGATATTTCTTAATAAACAGGAGTGGGTTTCTTTTTTTTAGGGGGCAGAGATCCCAGTATATTTTTTCTAGCTCTGGAAAAGCCCATGTTTTTATTCAAGTGAGTGTCCAGACCAACTGGCTGCAAGTACCACCTTGTGACTGTGAAATACCTGCAGGGGAGTGCAGTCCTGCTCTGTCTGTGCAGCTCCAACACCTCTCTGGGCACCTCAGAGCTCTTTCAGAAGAAAACCCCGAAACCTTAACCTGAAGGGGAAAATGAGCAGATCACAACAGCTTCAAGGGCTCAACAAGCATTGCAGCAGGAAGTCAGCTGTGTGTATTCCGTGGGTTTTGAGGATGGCCACAGAAGGAACGGAGGCTGTTGCCATCCTCAGCCCCTGGCCATGCTGAGTGCACAGCTGAGCTTACCTTGCTGCACTACAGGAACTCCATTAAGGAACCTGCCAGAGGGGCCCAGAATCTCTTCTATCTAAACAGAGCGTGTCCTGCTTATTCCAGAGGAAGATGCATCTTGTTCCTGTTTCATTTAATCCAGAGTAGATAAAATTAAACAGAATCACGGCAGTCTGATTTCAGAATGAAATGCACATGTTAAACCATTAGCAGACAGCTCCACAACCCCCTGGATATTTGAAAGACCTTGAATCAGGTCCTCCAGGAGCTTTCAGGGAGGAGAATATTCGTTTACTTTTGCTTTCCCCCACCCTGTGGCCCTGGAAAGCTCCTAAATACTGGTGTAGTACAAATAATAATTTAACACAAGATCTGAGGCGGCTGTGTGGAGCAGATTGCTCCTAGAAATGAGCCCATCCATCTGCACAAAGCCTCTCTAATAGCTACCAGACGTAGGAGCTTCTCAGCCACTGCTTATTTCATTGTGCTATTAACTTTACAGCCTAATTATATCTAAAACACTTGCCTAACCAAACTCATTAATTAATTAGCAGCAGACTGGGAAAGAGGATACTCCTAGGATGGTTCGGGATTGCTGCTGTAGGGAAGGAAAAGAGGAACAGGGAAAACCAAAAGCCAGGGAGAGAAACCAGGAAAAAAGAGGTCAAAACTTGCAGAAGTTGCTAGAAGAAAGCAGATCCCTGTCTTGTGCAGGATACAGTACCCAGGGTCTGAATCCATAAAATACAGATAATGAAACAGGTCAGACTCTCCCGTCTTCCTCTGACAACCACAGGAAATGTGATATAGATTGAAAAGTCTATGTGCTCCTATCTTTTTTCCCCCTTTCTGGCTCAGGAACTGTAATTAAAGGGAAAATCAGCCTCTCTCCTGCCTTGAAAGTGCAGTGGCCCAGCTGGTTTTCATCTTGGCGAGCAGGCTCTGTCCTCAGGCTACTAAGTGCTGAGTAATTTTTACCAAGCTCTGTTTGCAGATAAATGATGTTCTTCTCTTAGCTGCTGCCAGGCAAAGCTACAAATACTTGATCTTTTATTCTTTTCCCATAAACTCCTAACATTGAATACTAAAAATGCAGCCAGAGATTTTTCCACTGCCATTTATTCTCAGCATGGTCACAACTGCATTACAATTACAGACACCCACCCTTCATTGGAGCTCCACTGCAGCTCCTCGTTAATCTGAAGCTTCCAATTAAAGGCTCCTTCAGTTTCATTGATAGTTTGCATATACTCCAAGGACCCACTTCATTTGGTTTTTCCCCCAGAACACATTCCATGAGAAGGGCAACTGCTTTAAATAACTTCACACTAATTTCTGGAAAAGCCTGACGAGCGAGTGCCAGTCTCAGAAGAAAAGCCTGAGTGTGCAGTTTGGGGAATTTCTCCCACAGCTATAACTGTAAAAATATCTGAATGCTTTTGACTGAACATGGCACAACCTCTGGGCGAGTCCAGTGTGGGCTCAGAACAAAGGGAAGAATTTAGAAAGGTACAACACTGGAAACCCCTTAGGGTAGTTCAAGTTTTCTGCCATGTTTCTTAGTGAGATCTTACCTGTTCTAAGAAACTGTGTAAGAATTAGTTAAAAATGGTAGAGAAAATAATTTAAAAAATATTACTTAATCTTGGCAATGCTGTTCTTCCACCTACCTTCAGTGAGTGAAGCTCTGAACAAGAAGCCAGCACAGGGAGAAGGCTGAAAACTGGTATGAAATACCATGGCTAATTTTAGCCTCATTTCCAGTCATGCAGCTTGGAACACAGGGAGGAATGGTGCTTATAAAAGTACTTGCACTTTGTAAAGATAACGCAGGGTTTCAAAACAACCTTTATTTCAAAGGTATTTCTGAAGTATAAGACTAAGAGTTTGTCAGATTCCCCAAACAATCCCATGCCTTTGAAGATCACCTCCTCAGCACAGACCCCAGTCTGTGGAATTACTGGTAACTGGTTTTGTGGGATCAGCCCCTGATGCAAGTCGACTTTTTGTTTAAGCCATAAAGGAGGGAGAAGAAGAAGACCAAATCTGCAAATCAACAGGCATTAACAAAAGAAAAAGGAAGAGGCAGAGGTAACTTTTCTTTTAAAAAGTGAAAATTTGAACTGCTGCCTTGGTAGCTGTGGCAGAGGGGGCATTATCATCCCTTTCTTCAGTCTGTTACAGTGGGCGTGCACAGCTGAAGAACAGCTTTAGCCTGAACTCTGTTTGCAGGTTGTTTCAAAACATGACATGAAACAATCATCACATGGTGAGTGCAGCGTGAAGGGGTCCTGGCCTGACCCTGCTGCTCACTCATCCCTGCTCAGATCCAGCTTAAACCCCAGAAACAAGCAGCACAGGATGGATTTGTGTTTCCAGACAGGGAAGCTGGGGTAAAGGCTCTGCCTCTGGATTCTGAACCAAGGTACAGAGTCTCTTGCTCTTGCTGGCCCTCAAGATGGATGTGGCTGTCTTCTCTCAGCCCACAGAACTCTGTTTGAACACTAGGGTAAAGGCATTCGGTTATGTAGTTTCTAATTTTAAGTGTTTTCAAAGAGACTGTAAATATCTGAAGCCCCAGGGGAGTGAATCTGTGCCATCTTTTTATTATTAAAGTGTTCAGACCCAGGACTGGACTTTGGTCCAAACTCTGTGTCAGGGCAGTGCCAGGAGATGCTGGGGCTTGGTGGTGTTCTGTGACTGAAGGGTGAGAGGGAAACAGTCCATGTTAAACACACTGCACATGGAGCACTCTTCTTAAGTGCCTTGTAAAACACACAAAACATTGGTTAGAAACACATTCACCACCGCTGACCACACAGGTTTTTATATTTAATAGAAATTAAATTAGTAGCTTAATATACATAATGTGACACTTTCCAGTCCAGTAGTTTCCAATTCCTGCTTTCAAGTCACAGTTACTGTACAAAAATAATAACAACAAAGAGCAACCGAAGAGTAAACACTGTCGCTAACACACCGGACCCAGAAAGGCTACATTATCGCGGAGCTACACATGCCAAAGGATACAGAGTTTCTCATGCAGGGCGGGGCCGGGGCGCTGCTGGCCGGGCTCACCGCGCTCCGTAGCTGTAGTAGAAGGGCTCGTCCGGCCGGAAGCCGTACGCCGTCGCCGGGCGCCCGGGAACCGCCGCGCTCTGACCAAACCCATCCACGGCAATGCTGCAGAAAAACAGGGAGATACAAACTGCAGGGCTTTGGATGGCAAGGAACACCAGCGCTGCTGGCTCCAGCTCCTCCTGATGATGCCTTTTGGGGCTTACCTAAAAACAGAGGTCAGAAAAAATTAGGAGAAAAAAAAGCAGTTATATTTATTGAAGGACCTTCAGGTGCATTTTGGGCAGACAAAACCCCACCAGGGTCTACACCCAAAAAACCAGATGATGGGTCACGAGTTTTCACACTTTTATAAGTTTGGCCCACTTGCATATTGGTGGTTAATCTCCCAATTGCAGCTTCAGGTAATGAAGTCATTTTACCCCAAGTTTGCTCCCCCGATTCACTTCTGTTTCCATCTCTCAGGGCCTGAGGCAGTGAGGTGTCCTTGATTCCCAGGCCTGGAGAGGAATTGTTGTGTCTGACCAAAATGGGAGAACAGACACTGTGTATGGAGTTTAGAGTTATACACTAAAGAATTACAGGATTACAGATAGATGAAAAATAGAAAAGCTAAAATCCTCAGGCATCGCTGCCACAGAGATGGTTTTGTAAAGAAACTTTGCCAGCCATGTTCCCCTTCTGGACACCATTTCACCCGTGGAAAAGAAATGTTGCAGAGACATCAGTGCAACCCCAGTCAGGGCAAGGCTTTTAGGTCCAAAAGGAATCCCAGGAGAGACCAAAGCCTTCTGTTCCCTCCCTTCAGATTTACTGGCCAAGCACTTTACTTCCATGAATCTGTGTCTCCCTCCATAGGTTAAAGTTACCACGTCCTTCAGGCTTCTGGCAAAACCTGTTGTAACCCTGTCCTACAAAGCACATCTGAAGAGCCTCATTCCCTGCCCTCAGTCCATTTCTGAGGTACATGGAGAACACCAGCTAAAAGTGAGAATATCTGGTAAAAGATGGTGCTATCTGGTGGGATACAAAACTGGCAGAAGGAATTAATCACTGAGAAGCTATGTACTAACGAGACAGAATAATTATTTTTTCATGTAAAACAGCATCTTTTACACCTAAAAAGTCCCACAACGAGTTAGATAGTAAAACACGAGAACTGCATAGGGAAAAGTGGCACATATTTCATGCTCAACAAAAACTCATGCAGGAGGTAGAGGAAAAACGAGCATTGCCTAAGACACTGGATTACTGCCTATTCATAGCTATGTCACTTCTTAGCTTCCCCTTCAGCAGAGGGACAAATGGAAAAGGATCCTGATTTATTGTCTAACTAAAGATGCACTGAAAGGAGCCGAACTTCCCCTCTGAAGACTGTCAAAACACAAAGAACCAAAGTGCTTTTGGAGTGGAGAAAAGCTGAACCTCATTAGTGCCAATTATCCATATGGAACATGGGTTATGCAACAGTGGAGGCTGGGAAAGAACAACCCCTGCAGAAGATGTACAATGGGTGGGCCCCAGGCCCTGGCTCTGCAAGGAGCTGGCACTGCTCAACTGGGCTGAAAGGGCTCAGCTGCAAGGGGGGGACTATGTCCATCACTGTCCTCACAAAGGCACTTTCTTTGAACTCTATCTCAGTGAGGTCCTAGAAAAGGATCCCTAGTGCCTGGTTTCTCAGAAAACGAGTCCACTCATGGGGTGTCCTGATAGGGGAAGGTGGAAGGTCTGAGACTGAGATTTGTCCTCTTGAGATGGAAGGGACGCCATCAATAGCTAGAGGAAAAAACAAAAAAAAAAATCACTGTTTTACCTGGATGTATCTTGAGAAATGCTGTGTCCTGAAAGTGCTTTGCATTTCACATCTGCCTGTGTGTATCTGAACTGGCAACACCCATCTCCTAACTCCTGCACAGAGCCATCAGCCTTGCAGGCTGATCAGCCCTTCAGCACAGCAGAGGGAAGCAGAGTGGCTCTGGTGTATCCTGCAGTGGTGCAAAGCTCTGTGAATGCATTCCTCTGGCCACCCATTCTTTCCTGTATCCACTCCAAAGCCCTCTTACCCTTTTTCAAGCCCATTAGGAAATGAGCTAGTGACCTCTGAGGCACCTTCCCCAGACGCCTCCTTTGTACCTGGCAAACAACAGCCTTCTCATTTTATCAGGCCTGAAGGTCTGAAAGACTTCTGAAAGAAGGGATTAAGAGAAATCCTGTTACTTTGTGTTTATCTCTCATCTCCAGAAACCCCAAACCAAGCTCTCACCTTAGCCAGTCTCTGCCTCTCCTGTCACTGATTTGCAGTGTGTAAAGGGACTGACAGACAGACAGACCTCACCCAGGCTGCCCCTGGCTGCAGTGTCTCCATACCAGGCCCAAATCTCTTGTGAACAAGCCAACAAGGACAAGCGTGGAGCTGACCAGTTGGTTTGGCAGTTCAGAAAACAAACCAGCTAACAAACTTCTATAAACCAATGTCAATTCCTTGAGGGTTCTTTCAGTACTGTCAGTGCCAGAGTTAACAATGTACCAAAAGAAGGCATGGTGGGAATTGGAAATGCAGGGTCTGGTTCTGTTGTGCTTCTACAAAGTCTCAGTGACACCAGACACGTTACACTGCAGAGAAGCAGGACCCTTTCCTCCCTTTAAACTCAGGAATTTCAGTGCTTTCCTCCTAAGAGCCTCAAAACATCTACAGTTGATTTATAATGAAGAGCTATTTTAACAGAAAACTATTTTCTGGGTTTACCTTTCCATGATGTTTTCTGTGACTATAACAATTTCAGTTGTGGATAAGTTGTTTTTATTACAAGTGTGGTAGAATAGGGGCTTTTTGCATTTTTGCAAACCACTGCAAAGCTCCTTCTGGAATGATATTCAGGTGAGTGAGGAGGCTGTGGGTGCTCAGGGCTGCTGCCTGCAAGTCAAGCTCGCAGCAACCATGCCCAGACTCACAGCAGTGCCATCCTCAGGTTTCCTGTGGCAAAGAGGAACACAACAAAACCAGGAGCCTGAAACCTGTCCTGAACTCCTTTATACACCCCACGCTAAACCACCACGGGCTGCTGGGGGCGAGGTGTAATAACGCCCTGAGCCACGCGGTGGCAATGGGCCTCTATCCCTGCAGGCTGAGCTCTTCCAGCCACTTCCAGCTCTGTAATCCTTATTCAAAGAACTTCTAAATGTATTTAAATTGATAACGAGAGCAGGGAAAATGTGGTTTCAATCACATTCTCAACAAATCAGTTTTTAAATTTTTTTTTATAAATGTGTAAGTAATTAGGTAAAGATCCCCAGAGTTTAAACTTTGAGGAGTATCAGTTATTTCCAAATGGTTCAGACATATGTTAGTGTCCTGAAGAAAACTGGAAGAGATGGATCAGCTGATAACTGCTTTGGACAGTCATTAAAAAAAAAAACCAAAAAAAAAACAGAAACAGAAAATCACATTAAAACACCTTGATCAAATCAGTACTCTCTCCTATCTAAATATTTCTGTGAATTAAATAAAGTCTTGACCATGCTTGAAAAAAACTGGCTTCATTTTTCCACGTTAGTGCTCTTGAAGCATAGCAGCTTTGCCTGTTGGATTGTTTGCACTGGCAGCACAGAGCCTGTTGGAGCTGAAGGGAAGGGTCCCGAGCCCAGCAGTGACGGAGGGGCAGGACAACCCCAGAGCCAACAGTGCCTGGACACTGAGCCCAGCTCGCTCCCCAGGCTGCCAGGCCAAGGGCACAACCTACCAGGGTGCAGACAGATTTAAAAACAAGTCCTGATGAATCCCTGCCTCTTCTGCCAAGAACAGCAGAAGGGGAGAGCCAGCAGAGATGGCAGTTCTGCGGCTGTAAACACTTGTTGGATAACGACTGGCCTGAGATCATGATCTGTGCCATGTGTGCTCAGATTTATACCAGCAATCCACCTCAAGACTTGCTCCTACAAAAAACGTGTTGGCTTTATGCTACAGCATCTACTAGGAAACTCAGTTCTCAGCAGAGCAAGCACCAAGCCTGTCTTCCCGTAAATGAGGGACACACAATTATCCACTGGGGCAACAATACTCATGCCCGAGTTAGTGTTCTTCTCCTCCCAGTGCTCACTGCTCTGTAACTGGGTACCCAGAAGTGCCTGCACCCCTGCAGCTGGGGAGTGGATATGGATCACAGAGCACCACAACACCCCCAGGTACGTGGCTCAGGCCGATGCCTCAACGTGCAAGTCAGTGCAGGCAGCTCAGCCTCACAGTCGTGTGTGCGCACGGAGAGCGACGCTCGCTGCCACCCTGGCACAGCACAACTGGGCTCTTGTGCAAAGCTCAGCCCCGCGCCTGGGGCTGATGGAGTTAAACAGTGAACAGCCCAGCTAATTACTATGTACTGCTAACCTCAGTTGCTGGTTCATTTTGAGACCCTTTAAAATATGAACTGTGTATTTTACCCCTATGCACTCTCTTAATGATTTGTTTTTTTTAGACTGAAATCACTTCCAGCCATCAGTTATACTCGAGGTCTCTACACATGCACTTCTCCAAGCACAAATATTTCTTTTTCCTATTGGTCTGCCAGCCCCTGTCAGAGCAAATTTCACTTTAAACTAAATGCTGTGATACTTAAAACCTCTTGGATTACTCAGGCTGCTAGTGTGATCTATGACCTTCCCCAAATGACAGCTGAACTTTCCAATTTGCTTGTACTGCTACGGAACTGAGGAACACATGCCGAAGAGGAAAATGTTCCTGATGTGCATGAGTGAGGAGAGATTTCTTAACAGCCCTGCTTATTGATGCTTGCTCTGATTCAGAGCATCCAAATTAATATGCCCGTGTAGGATCTTAGGTGCCCTAACAAAATTCAAGACCAGTTTTGTCCTCTCTCCTAACAGGAAATGGCAGCCAGCATCCTGCTGCATCCACAAAATCCTTCTCAGCTGGATAGGCTTTGGACTAGACAGGCTTCGTGGGATGTGTGGAAGGCTCAGCAGGCTCTGACAGGGAGCACTCCACAGGAATCCTCTGCTGGGGCTCCCCTCCAGCTGTCTGTGCTGCTCACCAGAGCAGGGTATCAGGAGAGGCTGGTGAGCCTGGGCTGGCAATTAGCACCTGGGTGAAGAGAGAGCTCCCCTGACACTGCACAGCCCAAACCCTGTCCACACAGAGCTCACACTGGGACCAGTGCTGCTGCTGGCAGGGGCTCTCAAACCACAGCCTAACTCCCAGGTACTAACTCCTCCAGCTAAGCAGGGCCTCAGAGAGGCACAAAAGCATCACTGGGGAGATTCTTGGTCAAAAGTAAACACCTGAAACCCATCTGAAAGCCCTCCAGTAGGATCCATGTATCTTGGAGTGATCCCAGCAGGAAGCACTGCCTGGGAAAAAGGTCTGAAGCAGTTTGGCACACATTGTACCAGAGAGTGCTGTAAGAGACTGTCACTGTCTGCAAAGGTGACAGTGAACCCAGAAAAGCCTTTGAGGGTGAAATACCAGCTTAGGAGCTCACACTTTAGGGCCAAAGTTTTGTTCATTTCTGCCCAAAATTAAAGCACCCTGGAATCACTGCTCCCTGGAAAGAACTGCAAGCTAAGCACACAGAGTGCTTCCACCAGAGCCAAGATTTCATCTCTAATTCTTTTAATTCTAAATTTTTTCTAAAACCGTGTCAATCCTCCCTCCTTACTCTGCATCAACAAGCCCTCATATCTCAGAGGCTCTCAGCTACTCAGTGGAGATACAAGATTTATAAGCTTATTAAAAATAAAATCTATTCTATTTTTTAAAAATCTGTAGATTTTTAATTATGTAGATCCTCTGACCTTGGTAAGACCAACCAAACACTACTTGCAACTCTCAACTCATCAGCAACCCTACCAAGCCCTAATGAAGGACTCACACCCAAAGTTTTCCACATGCTCCAGTGAGCTGCTAGGAGGGTTTACACGCAGGTGTGAACAGGCAGCCTCTGCTGGGACACGTGGCACCTCCAATCACACCTGCAGCTTTCCAGAACTCCTCCTGAGGATCAGAGAAAGGGGTTAGAAACAGAGGGGCTCTGAGAATCTTTCAGAAGCCTGATATCAGTACAGTTTATAGCAGTCCCACTGTTTCCTCTGTACCTTCTCCCTCTATACACTGGCAATTATTGTTTGTAAAAATCAGTCTTCACTCCCAAGCCATCCCCACCTCAGCTCAGGCAGGCATTCAGAATTTCAGCTGCACATCACAGAAGTCCTAAATTTTCTCTTCCATGAATCTACTCATACGTGACAGTACAGCTCCCTTGCTGTATTCCCTTATAAACTCTCATGCCATGAACCCCTGTATTCCACAATGCTGGATCACGTTCCTGTGTATAACAGACAAAACAAATCATGTTCAGATGAATACTGAAGGCTGTACTTTCCCCTCAGGAGGTGCCAGAGCCACAGGAGTGGCACACCAGTCTCTAATCTCAAGACAAGCACAACAGTATAACCTGTACAAATGAGATGCAGTTCACTCATTAGAATACTTGCCAACAAGACACACAGAAGTTTGCCAGCAGCAAAGGCTGTATTTTTCCTCTCATCTTGGTGCTTTTGTTTGTTCCTGAAGTGTTGGTGAGTGCTGGTCTGAGACAGGGACTGCAGTGCAGGGCAGTGTAATCACACAGGGGATGCTCAGCCCCGCCAGCCCAGCTGGCAGACTGGTGAACTCACCTGGTGAATGCTGCAGCTCCCTCCCTTCCTCCCTGCCCTGAGAGCAGGCATGGAAAGGCAGCATGGGGAGCTGGGGGCATCCAGGCCCTGACCCACTGCATAAGCAGGGACTAAGGCACAGTGTGCATCCAGGCACAGCAGGTGGGAAATGGTTTTGAATTTCACAGAATATGCACAGATTTCCAGCTTCTAAAATTGTCTGCAGGTATATCACATGTAACTAATCCTTTGTAGGTACCAAGGAACCATCACACCTGAACCAGGGCTCAGAGCCTCTGAAGCCATGGACTCTTTGGCCTTCCTGCTGAAATTCCCTGGTAGCTGAGTGCTGGAGGGGATCCCATTCTCCCAACACCAGCCATGGCAGGGTAAAGGGCATTGAAAAGGGGCACAGGCCCGTTGCTTTTGCCCTTGCTTTAAGTCCAGGGATTTAATGATGATCCCATTTCCTCCTACAAGGCAGTTACCTCTTGTTTGCCTTCACTGACCATAAATTTTCTGTCCTTCAGAGCAAGAGCACAAACCATGGGTTATGGAGAAACTCCACACAACGGAGAAGCCTTAGGAAAAAACAATGTTCCTTTATATAATGTCTTGTAACTGTAGATTCTCCCACTACTGGTAATGACGTTAAACTATAAACCACAAATCTCCTAAATTCTGCCTCATGACCCCAAGTTTTTCTCCCCTATCTGTGAAGTTTTTTTTTTTCCATGCTTTCTATTCCTCCAGCTCAAGTGGGAGGGGAGTTTTGTGGCAGTGTCTGTGACTGTGCCCACTGCATCAATCACCCAAGTCATCCCTACTTTAGCATTAATGTCCCTTAAACAGTAATACTGTATCTGCTCACAGGACAGAAAATAGCCAAATGAACCTGTGCAATAACACTTTAGCTCCCTCGCACATCATCATAAAGCTTTTATGGATACAATCATGTCTCTCCTTCCATGTGATCCAGCTTTCTTCAGTGTACTTAATGACTTAAAGTTTCCAATTGCTTCTGGACTTGTTGCCCAGTTGTATCTCAACACAATACTGCTGTTTCTCCCATTTAATTACAAACAAATGGAGAGCTGACAATGGTGGAGAAATGAGCGCTGTGTCTTCTGTGTCAGGCTCCAGCTATGCACCAAGCAATAACCACACCAAAATTCACTGGGGGAAGGCAGCATTAAAAAAAAAAAAAATATTTCCCAACTGAATAGTAAGAAAGCACTGAACCAAAACCAAATGACCTTGCTTAGCCAAATTCAGTGTGAGCCTTGCTTGAATGCTGGAGCTCCTGCCATCCCTGCTCTGCAAACGCAGCCTGGGATTTGGCCTCAGTTTCTTGCTCTGTCAGTTACCTGCTGTGTGATCCTGGACAAGTTGCTCCTTTTCTCCATGACCTCAGTTTCCCACTGGAGTATTGGAAGAGAAAACACCCCAGACGTTAAAGACAGCCAAATGACAAACTACAGTAATGAGAAGACTCAAATTAGACTGACACAGACAGAAAAGACTTTTGCTTATTCTGTAAAACCCTTTAGGAAAAAAATAAAAAGATTATTTCTACTCTGCTAGAAAAGCAACCAATCTCCAACAGAGCCAGGAGGCAAAACGGCAGCTCAAAGGCTGCAGTTGTTTCATGCAGCCACGTTGTTCCCTTGAAGGGCACCAGGAGAGCTCCTGCAGCATTCCTGCAGTCAGGCTCACAGCTCTGCCACAGGGACAAGGAGCTTCTCAGCCATTCTCTGCAAGATTTCTTGAAAGGTCAAGTGCACAGACAGCTGGAACGGAAATCAAGAGCTCTGGCTTTCCATTACAAGCCTGACAGAAACATCTCCTGTGCTCTTGGCTCAACTGTCCAAACCACTGATTAGATACATCCATTTCTTAAGAATTAATTAAGAACTAAAACAAAAAAAAAAGCCCTAAGGAACAGGCAATAAAAAGCAAAATGTCCTTTCCTCCCCCTCTCTCCTTGCACAGTCCAAAGTGTATGTGTCAACTCCATAAACTCAAGAGTACATTTCCTTAATCTGAACTAGGGATAGGCCTGGCTTGGGAAGCTTTCACACCTCCCTTTTAATTGTCTCCAGCAAGCTCAGTGCTAGGCTGGGTACAGAAAGCTCCAGGCAACTGCCTGAGCAAAATAAGATGCTGAAGTTTCACAGAGATGACTGGTATCACTGACCAGACCAGGATCTGCTCCAACTTCCACCAGCCTTCCCACTTCCACACAAGAACTGTTCCTTGCTTACTGAGCAGGTCAATGAAAATGTACTCAGAGATAAGCAGCTGAAGCAAAAATGCAGCTTTTTGGTGCAGAATTTTCCCTTGAAATGTTTATACAAAGTCCTCAGGCCCAAGTACAACCACTCAGTTCTGTCCTTCAACACAAATGGTGACAAAAGTTCCCCGTTGTGCACCACAGCCTGGGGAAGTCAGGGCCACAGGGCACTGGTGACATCGTGCTGCCTGCAGGGCAGCCCGGTGCGCATGACAATCCAGATGCTGGAGGGAAGGAGGGAGGGTCAAGAAATCTGTTCTGCTCTGACTTCCAGCTGCAGCCAATAAAAGCTTTCAAAGCCTTTTCTGAGAGTTAACATTGCTGGGGGATTTGCAGCGCTCGCTCGAGCACACACAGCAAATGAAGTTGCAGTGTTATTACTGATGAAGAAACTTTCAATAGTTTTTTACCAACACAGATGATTGTCCTGATTTCAAACACTTTTATATATCAGCACAGGGCCCTAGTGAAATCTTGTCAAGATCTTTCCCAAATCAGCAATGATTTTAGTGAAAATCAAGAAGAAAATAAATCTCCATGTCTCTTATCCATTTTTTTTTTCTTAGGAATAACACAGGATATATCAGGAAACAAGGCAGATACAAGAACAGACAAGGAATGTGTTCTTGGGAGATCTGTATCTTGGAGTAGCATTATTATATAAACAAATGAAAAATCAAATGTTTCCAGACCAAAAAGGTTGATCAGGGAGTACTGGAAAAAAGAAAATTTAAAAAGCTCAAAACACCAAAGGCAAATAAACTCTGTAAGCCAATTTATTATTTTTTTAGATCTCAGAGTTAAAAAAACCATCAACTTAGTTTTCCAGAGGGAAAAAGGTGGGGCAGTCTTTGGAGTTGGATAGCTGAGGCTGATAAACACAGAATCAGAATAAAATTTTAGCACCAAAACAGTTTTAAGTATTTGGCAAAGAAATTAATTTGATGTATTAATTTTTATGCTAGAGACTTGTTTAGAGCACATGTTCGGTTCAGATAATAACCACAAGAAATATCCCACTGATATATGGGCCTTTTTAAAACTCCTCATTTTAAGTTTAATTTTGAACACTGTGAGCATGCTTAAACCCAGCACACAAAACGCCCCTCACTTTATTACAGTTTTAAATCTTTCTTCCAGATCTGGCCTTGCAACCACTTGTCTTGATAAAATAGGTCACTTGAAAAAGGAAAGCTCAATAAAATGAATTACAAAACCAACAAGATTAAACTGATTGTGCTGGTTTTGTACAGTGCAGCCGAATTCTGCAAATATGCTGCTGGCTGTGGTTTGGCATTTAACAGCATGTGATCAGTGAGAAGGAGGAAATTTTATTCTCATTAACTGTTGCAGATTTACTGCAGTGAAAAAGGGCTATGTAACCTGAGAAGCGACAGAATGGAAAGATCAAAGCAGCAGTCTGGAAACTAAATAAACCTTCTGGCTACTTCCTGCAAGGAAAATTCACTCTGGCAATGTAAAACAGAGTCCAGTTAAAAACTACTCTCAGTTTTATGAGCTGTCACAGCAGCTTGAGTGGTTCGGACCAGTCAAGTTTAGAACATTATATTTCCTTGTTTTTGTCTCAGATACTTCTGTAAGCAGTTTTATAGTTTCTTTTTTTTTTAATTTATTTTTTAAAGAGAAAAATAAAATTCTTTTCTTTTGGTTGAAATCGAGAAGGTCACAGCTAAACTCATTAAAAACAAGCAGGTCTTCATTTGCACATTCCATTCCCCTTTACTACATTTTAATATTTTACTTTGAGATTTATAAGCAATGTACATTTGCTTTAATAACTCTTCCGCATTCTGTTCACTTATTGTTTAATATAAGTGCAAATCAGTTTACAGAGCCCAGATGGCTTATAACCAGGGAGCCAGTCTATTCCTAGCAGCACATCTGGAGGGACTGAGAAGCAGACAGAACGTGGGAATTAATTAATGTTACATTTCAGAAGAGACAGACCCAGGTTTGGGGGATTTTTTGGTAAGACATTCCAAAGGACTTGAGCTCACTGCTCCAGCATTTGGGTATTCTTTTAAAATTCTTAATAGCCACCTAAACCATGATGATTAAATGAGACCAACTGCAGGTGTAATATAATAAAATAAAAAGCAAGTAAAAAAATGTAAAAGAAGTGGCTGCAAGTGAAAGAGGCCCAAGTATCCCATATTCCAAAAGAGCTGAAGTGCATGAAAACCTCAATACTTATTCTCTTCCCAAATGGCATCTGCAACTTGCTGAAAAAACTGTGCTATTTTAACTGTGTTAAAATATTCCCCAGCAAGCTACTTCATCTCTCCCATACTGCTGCAATTGTTGGGAGCAATTAAACCTCTCTTACAGCAAATGAAACAAGGGCAACCTGATCCTTCCCGGCTCCAGACCACACACCTTGGTGAGGTGGTGTGGTCTGGTCACTGTGGGAGCACTCAGGAGAGCCCTGCCCTGCTCCAGCTCTGGCACCTGACTCTGCAGCAGCAACTCCCCTGCTCCTGCTCTGGCACCTGACCCTGGAGCAGCAACTCCCCTGCTCCTGCTCTGGCACCTGACTCTGCAGCAGCAACTCCCCTGCTCCTGCTCCAGCTCTNTCTCCAGCTCTGGCACCTGACTCTGGAGCAGCAACTCCCCTTCTCCAGCTCTGGCACCTGACTCTGGAGCAGCAACTCCCCTTCTCCAGCTCTGGCACCTGACTCTGGAGCAGCAACTCCCCTTCTCCAGCTCTGGCACCTGACTCTGGAGCAGCAACTCCCCTTCTCCAGCTCTGGCACCTGACTCTGGAGCAGCAACTCCCCTTCTCCAGCTCTGGCACCTGACTCTGGAGCAGCAACTCCCCTTCTCCAGCTCTGGCACCTGACTCTGGAGCAGCAACTCCCCTTCTCCAGCTCTGGCACCTGACTCTGGAGCAGCAACTCCCCTTCTCCAGCTCTGGCACCTGACTCTGGAGCAGCAACTCCCCTTCTCCAGCTCTGGCACCTGACTCTGGAGCAGCAACTCCCCTTCTCCAGCTCTGGCACCTGACTCTGGAGCAGCAACTCCCCTTCTCCAGCTCTGGCACCTGACTCTGGAGCAGCAACTCCCCTTCTCCAGCTCTGGCACCTGACTCTGGAGCAGCAACTCCCCTTCTCCAGCTCTGGCACCTGACTCTGGAGCAGCAACTCCCCTTCTCCAGCTCTGGCACCTGACTCTGGAGCAGCAACTCCCCTTCTCCAGCTCTGGCACCTGACTCTGGAGCAGCAACTCCCCTTCTCCAGCTCTGGCACCTGACTCTGGAGCAGCAACTCCCCTTCTCCAGCTCTGGCACCTGACTCTGGAGCAGCAACTCCCCTTCTCCAGCTCTGGCACCTGACTCTGGAGCAGCAACTCCCCTGCTCCTGCTCTGGCACCTGACCCTGGAGCAGCAACTCCCCTTCTCCTGCTCCAGCTCTGGCACCTGATTCTGGAGCAGCAACTCCCCTTCTCCTGCTCCAGCTCTGGCACCTGACTCTGGAGCAGCAACTCCCCTTCCCCTTCTCCTGCTCCAGCTCTGGCCCCTGACTCTGGAGCAGTAACTTCCCTCCCCCTCCCTCACCTGTGCTTCCCTGCCCACCTTGGCTATCAGCTCTCAAGGATTGTGGGCTCTGTGTGTGGGATACATGGAGAGCTGCTTGGGAGCTTCTCCTGATCCTAAGAACACAGTGACCCAAGCATATTCAAAAGTTGCTGTATATCTAATATTGGATATGAATAAAATTGCCCTTTTATGGATATTCCTCAATTACAGCCCTAATCCTTCAGTGGTGCAAAAATCTCACTGATGAATATGGGCCACAGGGCAAAATCTTCATCCTCTGGAATAATCAGACCTCTGTCTTCAAAAATGCTCCAGTAACTGTCCACAGCAGAACAGCAGTGACACCTAAACTGGATTATATTATCAGGTTGCAGCATTTCTATAAACAAGGCTTTGAGAAGACAGTATGGAAAAAATAATGAAGTGATAAGCTAGCAGGAATATGACCACTACTCAAAAAAAAAAAAAAAAAAAAAAAAAAAAAAAACCAGACAAAAACCAACAAACCAAAAAACAGGAAAGGACAGAGAGAGCTCTAGTTTAGTACTGATGCAAAAACATACTACTCTAAGACACAAGGAAATTCAAGCTCACATTAAAAAGCTCTTAGCAATGAAGCCTTCCTGTTCTGGAAGCACCAGTGCCACATTTCAGTACTGAAGGAGAATAACTACACAGTGAATTTTGGGTCATTTTAGGCCATGATCCAGGCAGGACCTGAAAAAGTCAAGTGAAATCTTTCAATAAGCTTGTCCCAGACTGTGACCAAAACCCTCCAAAAGGCACCAGTTCCCACTTCCTTCTCACATTCTCTTAGATACAAAATCTCAGTTCTAGGGGTATGTAGCACCTGGTTAGGCACTGATGAACAAAACTTCTCTGCCAGTTCCCCAGGAATAGTCAGTGCCTTTAACTTCTATAAAACTAAACATGTAGGCACAGTAAGGAAAACAGAATATGATAAAAAAGGTGACTCTGCTGCCAGTAACAAGATACTTGTGGGATTAAAAAAAACCCCAAAACATAAGCCAACCAAAATAAACTCCCTTATTTGTGTCCAGGAACTTCATTGGTTCTGGGCTTTTCTTTAAGGCCTTTTCAAATTCGTTTCAGTGGGATTTACAATTTGCTAATACTGATGTGTGATAAACTAATAAAACCTGCCTGCAAGGTTATAGGCCCAATTTACTAATAAAACCTAATTTGATTCTCCTGGGAAATGCAAATTAAATAGTGTCCAAATGGCAGAAGCTGAGTACAACTCTGCTGAACATATTGCAAAGGCAACTAAGTTGGGTTTTGTTTTTAAAGAAAGGTTTAATTATGGAAAATAAGAAGTACTGCACAGAGCTATAAGAAATATCACTACAGTAAAACGGTTCAAAGTAGAATTATCTTCTAATTGTAATTTATACTCTTTTAGGTTTTCTTTCCATTCATTAAAAGATTTTATACTCCCTGTGTGTCCACCTCTAAGAGAGGGCAGTATTACTGCCTCTGTTCAAATGAGGAGGAAAGAGATGTGGGTACACTCAGCACAGACCCCACATGAGGACATTTTTTGTCTAAGGGAGCATGAAACAGTTTGTTCTGCCACTGATCCCTGCTGCTGTCTGCTAGCAGAGTGGTTTTACACCCTCAGAGACAGCCTGCAAGATGGTTCTTACCTCCTGAAAGGCTGGGAAGGGAATATTCCAACTTCTAAATAAACTCTGCTGAACATTACTGCAAATAGAAGATGGATGAGACACACTCCCTGGCAAGGTCACCAAGATCACCAGTTCCTTCAGTCCTTTCCTTTAGTATATCTAATTGAAGATAGAAATCTATATGGAATACAGCTTTAAATGTCAAAGTAGGATGTAAGTTACAGGTATAACCATGTAAAAGCATTCTGATAATCATTCACAAAGTGTACATTTGCCAGCACCTGCTGCAGCTCCTGCACCTGACCTAGATGGGAGTTGTTCAGCTGGGACTCATGACTGGGAATTCACACCACAGTGCAGCAATCAATGGCAATGAAAAGCTACAGCTCTAGGTTGTTCCACCATGCAAACTCCCACCTGATTTCCACTGGGGTTTGCAAGTGAAAAAAGGCCACAGATATGAGCATTCTTGCCATTCAGTGTGGACTTTCAGCACATGCAGACATCACACGTGTTAGCTCAGCTACAGACAAGCCAAGTGACACGGAGAGTGCTGGAGCACCAGGACCTGTGGCCAGGTACTGTTTCCATCAAGCCCAGACACAAGAGCCTGGCTGTGCACCCTGGAATTTGCCAACAGCAGCCACAGCTTCCCTGGGGCCAGCACACAGCAGCCTGGCTCCAGACACTGAGCTCACAAAACATCCCCATGACCTGCCATGGCAAAAACAAGACATGCAGCTCCAGCTTTAGGCTGTAAATCCAGGCAAGAGGAAAGATGTTCCACTAAGGACAGAGACATGCAGTCACCCCATAAAACTGTTTGTGCTTGACATGCCAAACCTCACTGCTTCCTGGGAAGAAGCCTCAGTCAGATCTCTGTTGGGAAGAGCTGGGAGTGCACATGCTGGGAACAGCACACACAGAAAGGCTTCGTCTCAGAGAAAATGAGGATTGTGCAATGGCAGCTCTGCTGCATTTTATAACAAGGTTAAAGGATCCTGTACTGAAGAAAGCTTCCTCAGGGAAAAAAAAAAATTCTGGCCAGCTCTAGCATTCCTAACCATCAATCTTTTCAAAGCTACAGATTGAGAAGATTTGAGAACTCTGTTGAAGATATTAACCAAAAATCGGCTTTTGCACTCAGAGTTTGTACCATTACCGAGTTATAGCTGGGAAAGGTTAAAAAGTGGCTTCCTCCCCAAAGGGCAAGAAAAATATTGTGGCTATCTCTATTATAAGGTATTTAGCCATCAGTATTATGTTTGTGTCTTAAGAAAGTAATTAGTCTCCAGAAGGTGACTAAAATTTGATAAATGACCATAGATTCTGGAAGATGTCTTTCAGCTGGTCTTTATCCTCTGCAGCTCAGACACTAAGCTGTCATCACATCAGCCAAAGGTGAGGGATTTTTGTTTGCCACAATCATAAAACTTTCACTCAATATTAAGCCTTATCAGAACCAGAAACCTTGAATTCAGATTTTAATAACAGATGAAAATTTGAAATCTATGCCTAACGCCCATCTGCTTCTGAAAGACAGTAAGATGATTCAAAGCTGGTAATCTAATCACAAAAGTCTTTTCCTAGCCAATGAAAAAAACCTGGATAGAAGCTGTCAAAACAACCTCCTCAGCCAGGTCTTTTCTGCTGAATGGAAAACATACCTTACAGTCTGTCTGCATTCTGCTCCAAACCTTTGAGGAAAACAAGAGATGCTGTTTATGGGCTTCATCACTGCTCCTGTGGATGTTACATTCTGAAATAATTCTATTTATAGGCCTCATAGGTAACAGTACAACTCCACTAAGAATACAGTTCAGGGATAAGAGCTGTAAACCAAAGCTGCAAAACACAAAAGCTACATGCCCAGAAACACAGCATTTCTCAGAGTGCCATTATCAGAAAAATGGCAGCTGCCCAGGTCTTCACTTTTGTGCTGCTTCTGCTTCATCATGACATGTAACAGAAATAACAATTATCAGGATGTGGACATGTCCAGAACAGCGAGCATGCAACAAATCTACAAACTGAGTTCAGGGCCAGATACTTTTACAACTCCCTTCAAAGCTGTTCTTTACTTCACAATGCAGGAATTGATCATGTGAGGTGGCATTCTCAACTCCTGAGAGTAACACTACTCCAGGTTCCAAAGGCAAAGTCCAAGACACCCCATGAAGGGAAGGCAGTGTCTTTGAAAAAAAGCCTCTAAGACACTCCACCTAATTCCCCAGATCAACACATGTTTTTACTGCCAATGCTGTCACTTCATGTTTCCCTCTTGAAAATGACAGGGGAGAACAGTCCCAATGTGGTAACTCAGCGAGTGCAGATGCCTATCCAGAATTCAACGATTTCTAATTCCTGTTCTGCTTGACTTCAAAAAAGCACTTCCCTACCCTCCTAAGACTGTGCAGCAGCTCTAGGTGTGTAGGTCCAGTGTCTCCTGGGCCAGGGACTCCACAAGAGATGCTTGTGGTATCCCTGCCTGGATTACAGGAGAGTCAACCACTTCAGCAGCTGCACCTTTGGATACAGCTGCTGCTCCAATTGCCCTGAATTTTCCCAAATGAAACATGCAATTGCAATGGCAGAGGGTGCCCTGGATCTCTGCTAGAACAGCCTCCCCCGGCCAAGGAAGTTCACAATATAAGTGGAGTAATAATATGACACATGGTAGGTGGTGTGGGCTCAGTTATCAAACATCACTTGCAGGGAAAATCTTCAAGATAGTCTGTGGTCCTTGACAGCCTCTCCTCACAGACACATTCTTCAGCTCCAAAAATCAGGATGGTGATCAGAACACACTTAAGCCCTGGTAATGAACTGAGGGCACCAACACGAGTTCAACACGCACTCAGTTTGTCAGTGATGTGCAGCCACTAAAAATGTGGATTTCTGGCTGCCTCTTCAGCCCTCCTGGAGACAAGGGGAAGTCCTGATCCACTCTGAGCACATTGCAAGGATAGGAAATAGCCTCAGAGAAATTAAAGAGGTAACATATCCTCATTCTTTCTCACAGGAACGCAGAAAGGAGAAGAAAGGATTAAATTATTCAAGGCTGAGTAGCAAGGAGTCAGCTCATGGTTGTTACCTCCCTCAAAATTCACAGGGTGGTCTTAAATGGCAAAGAGACTCTCCCTTAAATGACAAAGAGACTTCAGACCTCACCTCACTCCTTAGCAAAAACTGCTTCTATTACAGAATTGAAAAGCCTAATGTAAAAGGCAAAGACCAGAAGACACAGGCACAACAAATAAATGTATAATAAATAAATGAAAAGACCAAAACCAAGAATCTACTCATAATTAGCAATCTCTCTCTGAACTTCCAAAACATGTCACTATTAACTGACTTGCTAATTGTCTATGAAAACCACAACTCTGCTTTCTTGCTAAAAAAGTTTCTGAAAACATATTCAAATATTAATAATAGAAAAATGAACCATTTTTATAACAAAAATCTTGATTTATTAAAAGCTGGACCTGGTTAAAAATAAATCCTTGACATAAGGTTCTTGTTAGCTTTAAACTGTAAGCATAAAAATACCCTAGAATTATGTTTTGGTATGGCTGCAATGTACACTATATAACACATAAAAAGCGCCTTGACTTGCTGCTATTATTTTTAATTAGGCTCTGTAGCACGTATGGTTTTGCCTTCCAACACCAGTTCAAATTGGGAGAAGGGAGCTCCAGGCTCATGGGACTGGCAATTCCATGGCTCATGCCTTGGAGCACTAATGCATTTTACATTAGGTCTGAGCATCAGGAAATCCTGGCTGCTGGCGCCAGGCAGTTCCAACCCATAATGACCCACATGTGAGAAGTCAGATTCGCCACTCAGCTGCCAGTATCTATTCTATCAAACAATTCACTCCTGCTCTGCTACAAATAAGACAGAACATTTGCAGCACTCCACGCTGTTTCCAATTAGACTGTGTCTGGACTGCAGATAAGTCTATGGAGCAATCATGCTGAAAGAAGTCTTCCTAGAAAACAGAATTCTAAAGAGAAATCCCAGTATTTCCAGAGGCCATCATCAATGGGTCAACCTGCAGGTTTTTCTGTTTTCATTCTTGAGGTGAGCCTTCAGAATGCCTTGAAACATGCAAGAAAATTCTACAAATACTTAATTTAACTAGGTACACACCAGATGTATTTTGCTACTCATGTGTGTTGGAACATAATCCAATTAAAAAGCAGGTTACTACTGGAGCTCCCTGATGAGGGACTGCAATTTGAGGCTGGTTGATGTGCCTTCACTTTCAACCAAGGACACTGAAGATGGTTTTGCTTCTCAGTGGAAAGCTCTCTGCCAAAACAAGAGTATCTTGACTGGGGCTTTCTCTAAGTTTACTGGAAACAAAGGAGTCTGCAAGCTCTACCCTACACACCTTTCCCCACACCTCCAGGTGGGCTTGAAGACTGTTGGGAGCACCCTCCAGTGTTCTGGTGAACAGAGAAATTCATCACCTCGTGGGTTGTGTGTCTCTTCTGAAGTTAAAAATGGTGTGTCACCCACTGAGACCCCAAGAGCAGCACAGAGCTCACACTTACCTCAGTTTCTCTCCCACCTGCAAGCTCTGCAACAAAGGTTGCACATTTAGAAACAATCACCATGGGCACCAGCATCCCCTTCCCAAACACAGACACACACTACTCTGAACTTGATGCTTACTGAGTATAAATATTTACCTTTTTTTCTACAAGATCCATCTCAAATCCTGCCCCCTTTTTTTTTTTTTTTTTAATTTTTCCCCCTGAGCCTGTTAGTTATTTTAATTTGTCCTTAAAAACGTTACCACCACTCTAACCCTTAGTCAATGCTCAGCTCCCTGGTGCATCACAGGTAGAATAAACCAACAAAAGTAACTGTCCACCACCCTTGATTAATTGCAAGAAGCCAAAGTAAGGGAGGAAAATCTTTTTTGCTTCAGCTGTACATATTGTGAATAACTTACATTTTACAAATGGTGACTGAAGTTGTTGAAAGTGGTGAAAAGCTCATTCCTCCTTCTGAAAGAAACAGCTTCAGCCCCAGGGCAGGGCATATCTAGATAGCTGGTTCCTGTTGAAGTGAACGCTGTACCTTGACTATCAAGTGTTTGAACTACTTCCTGCTCATGAGGGCACAGAATTCATGCTTTATAAAAGGCACTTCCTAAACTCTACAGCACTGGGATTTATGAAGATTCCATTCTTGGAAATGAGTCTTTTCTGTTTTGAACTCTTGGGAGAAATTTACTCAGAAATTCAAACTGGAACAGCTAGCCAACACTGATAAAGAGAGGTCTTTGACCAGAAGACAAATTCAGAGAAAGATCTCCCAGAATAAGAGCAAAAGCCTTTTGCTCCTATAGCCCATTTTCAAAGTGCCTTCAGGAGTCTAAATGAAGTCTTGGGAAGACTTAGGTTAATGGAAAAACACCAAGAAACTCCAAACCCAAGGCAGATGAAAGACTTCTTTTATATTTAAGAATATTGGAAAGAAACATCATCCAGGTAATCAGCATCGCAAGCCTCTGTTAAGATGTTTCCCAAGGTCTGAAGAGTATTTGAGTACTTGTCAGAACAGGTGGTGTTCTGTGTTACTGTTCTGTTGTACAGCTTTTGGAAAGCTGTGGTGTATTACAACGTGTTAGGATGTTAGAACAGACATGTGATTCAGACAACAGACTAGAACTGCTTGTGCAGTGTAAATCATGCCTACTGCTATGGGGGCAAAAATTACTGAGCACTGCAAATGAAGCCTATAAAGAAACTTGAAGAGCCACTCTTGGAGGGTAAGAATTCTCTTCTAGGAGCAACTTACTTGCCAGAGAAGGGGTGCTGCCCAACCAGGTCTCCATTCTGAAGCTGGTAATCCCCGAAGATATCTGGACTCACCGCTCCATCAGGGGCTATCAGCCCATCTAGAAAAACAAAATACAGTGACTTGTAAAGGAGCAGGATTGAGGGCAAGTGGGCAAAACCACCTGTCCTGGTTTCCTGTAGCAATTCATTAGGAATTTCACTTACAATGTTTCTTTGAGGTAAAGAAATTAACAGTAATATTGAAACCCAGTAACTTCAAGTACAAAGAAATCCCTACTGGGACTCCAAGGAGCTTCAGCCCACTGCCCTGAAAAATGCTGTACCTAAGAAATATTCTCTCAGCCCTTCTTCCTTAAGCCTATAAAAGTTATTTCAAGACAAATCTTGCCATACCCATCAAAGTAAGCCCAGAGAACAAGTAATGAAAAAGGTAAACCATTAATCTGGGCCAGCACCATAAAAATAAAAATGCAGCGGAGGTCTTAATTGTTCAGACTCTAGACTGCACCACTATATCTCTTTAAACTTGTTGAGGAAAACAAGAAAGTGACTTCAAATCTATTTCTTTTATCTTGCCTATCTTTTAATATCTCAGAGCTCTTTCCAACAAGGGCAGGCTTTTCACGTGGTATCTTCTCAAGAACACAGGTTACAGATTTTTTGTGCTTCCTTTACATTAAAACACTGGCATATGAAGATGCAGACATTTGTAAAGCCAGAAGTATTCCTTAAAGGCTTCAGTCTCTGCTTGCTTTATGAGGAAAAGAAAATCAGGAGCTAACATCTTCCTTCTGTTACATCAATGTAAATCCAGAGAGCATCTTTGAAGTAAAGTCACTGAGCTGACCCCAGCTGAATGAGAGCCCAGCTTAACTCTTTGCTGTTCCCATTCACAAAACACATTTCTTTTTAATATTAAGGGCACAGTTCTTACTGAGTATTAGGCTAGGTAATTAGTATTAGGCTCTAATCAGATAAAACAAGCTCTTTCATTAAAACAGACCCTACATCAGTTTGTCTCCATTACTGTATGAAAACGATTACAGACTCAAAGTGCAGAAAGCATCCCCATAAAACCAGGGCAGAAACAGGTACATCCAGACTGATACATTAAGAGTTTCAGAGAGGGAAGAAAGGGATTCCTAATGACTAGGAAGTTACAAATGCCATTCCACTTTAAAGAAAGAGAGATAAGATCCAGGGAGTCACAGGCCACTTAGCTTAACCTCTGTGGTTTCAAAACTACTAAAACTGCCTGTGCAGGAAGCGGTGGAAAGTTACTTACAGACACAAGGGCTTAGAGATGACGACTCTGGCATTCAAACAAATCTCCCCGTGCTTTATGAATTTACCTGATGTTTTTTGAAGATAATATAGTGACAAGTGATAAAAGGAATAGAATTGACACGTCTAGATTTCTAACAGACATTTGATGAGGTGCTACAGAGATTCATTTAGAAGATAATACCTCATGGGAAAGTGACTGAATGCAAGGCAGCAGATTGCAAATGAAAAATGCCAGCCACGATCAGACCACATTTTAGCAGCATCGGGTTGCTGTACATGGCCATGTTCTAATTGCAGACATGTGTGTACAGTATGTGAAGGAGTATGACTTGACAAGCAAGTGATCTGGCAGGGATCAATATTCCTGTCTCTCAGCATGTTCAGCTGGACACCGCTGCCCTGTGACATCACACAAATAGAAAATGTCCGAAGAAGTGAAAGGAAAGTTGAAATGGCCTTTATTAAGACTTGTGCCAAATTTTGCTATCTCACCTCCTAGTCTGTATGGTCCACTGAACTGAAATGAGGAGGACCATTATTACTTCTGTATCTGCAGCACTTCAGATCAAAAGCAATCCATTTAAATGGCTATGCATTTTAAATAGTCAGGGTAGGTTAAAACTTCTCTTCTTTGAGAGCAGAGGAACTTAAAAATAATGTCTGTCTTTGTATTAATAAAGCAAGCACTACATTTTAACTCTGAAGCTACTGCTACCACTACTTTAAGTGTCTTCAATCAAGAGTGTTAACAGTCAAACCATAACACTCAGAGTTATGGCCCACATGAATTTATAGGAAAATGAAAGCACATGGATAGCATCAGCTGCAGAAAACGTGATTACACAGTTAAAGGACATCTGTTGTTCTGTACATTTCAACATAAATTAGGTGAAGTACTTTCAGAGCAAGAGACACTGAGCTCAGGAAGGTAACTTCAGAGATTCTACCACATTTTTCATATAGATTTAAATTACTGTTCATGAAAGAGATTGGCCTGTCATGAAATAAGGAACTCATCTTGCCATCAGTGAGCTCAAGAATGATTAAGGTCAACGTGGGACTTGTACTGAGTGTCTGCCATGAGTGTAGGTCACTTCTAAAATTATCAAACTAAAATACAAGTATTTAATTTCTGACTGCACAAAGATTTGTACTTTTGGTGGGATTAGGTTTTTTCAATTTAGTAATGATCTATCCTTCATAAATCCAAATCCCTGTTCCAACTGGTACCTTCACCTGTAGCCTTTTCAAAGGAATATTATATCCCTTTTGAGATGCCACATTTCAAAAGTTGAAGTCTAGGAAATTGCAGAAGCACACAATTGCTGCCACTTGTTGCAATGAACCTGAGAAGTGAATCTACCTTCTGAATATAATCACTCTTTAAAAAGGGCTACCTTTAAAAACAACAGGACATTTCAAACATCCGCAGAACATATCACCAGGATTCTACCTTGCCTTCCCAGTCAAGTATCAATTCCAACACAAAAAATGCAAAAGGGAAAAAATATGACACTAAAGAGGCAAGTTGCTATGGCAGAAGAGAAAGAAGCTTTATGTTCTGATATCCTCTGAGAACAGTATTTGAAATGCTACTGAGACCTTACACAATTATTTTCTTGCAGCAACTATGAGTGAAGACAATGGGGTTTAGTGGCTTTGTTTTTCTAATTACTGTTCCTGCAAACTGAATCAGAGTCACAGAGTTTTGTGACTCATGCTTCATGGCAGAGGACTGGAAACTTATGTGGAAAATGAAAAACACAGATTCAAACCCAGCAATTCAAAAAAAAAAAAAAAGCAAAAATTCATGCACTCAGTTATCCAGAAGTTTCAAAAGGATCTAAACCCACAAGTTTGAGAGGGTAAGCCAACTCCTAGTTACAAAAAGTTATGAAGACATTTATCCACTGGGCAAATTATTTCACTATTGGCTCCTGCAAAGTTTTTTTGAACTGTCCTCCTGAAGGAACAGCTGGCAACACTGGATTAGATAAATCAACATTTACAGAAGAGATTCACATGCTTTCCTAAATCCTAGATATACAACAGCAAAAATCATGCAGATACATTAGTTTAGAGTCACGGAATGATGGCCTCTTCTAAGGAATCTACAAGTTTGCTGTGACTCAGCCGAAGTCTTTCATCAATACCTGCAATAAAAATCCCATTACACAACTAACACAATAGGCAGAACAAAATTCAGCATAAATCCCACAGCTGTGAATTTAATGAGAGAAGGTTTCTGTTAACATAGCAAACAAACTCTGGAGACAAGAAATAGGTGGGAAGAAAAAGGCTGGGCCACCTTTACTTGACATCATTATCATGGTCTCTGAGACAGGTTTACTCATATTCCTGCAGATCTGTAACATTTCCTAAAATCATGGCTATGCAGTACTTAATCCATCACTAACACCCTTAGGATTTCAGCTTTTATATTTTTCAGATCCTGTACTGCTTTAGTGTATAACTCTAAACTCCATATACAGTGCCAGCTAAGTGTCTTCACGTTTTGGTCAGACAAAACAATTCCTCTCTAGGCCTGAAACTCAAGGACACCTCACTGTCTCAGGCCCTGAAAAGTATGAACAAAACTGAATTGGGGGGAGCAAACTGGGGGTAAATTACTTCATTACCTGAAGCTGTCATTGGAGGATTAACCCCTGATATGTAAATGGACCAAACTTATAATTGTCTGAAAAACTCCTGACCATCGTCCACCTTGGGCGTAGCCCCTCTGGGAGGCTTTGACTGCCCCAGGTGTACCAATTGAAGGCCTTCAATACATACCCACTTTTACTCTCTTAATCTTGTCTGGCCTCTGTTCTAGGTAGCCATTCCATGGCATCAACCCCTACAAGGACAAGCTCATCCCTGGCTGGCATCAATGCTGCTCTCAGTGCCACAAAATGGGAACTGTCCTGCTGGTTTGAGGCAGGCCCAGCTCAAGCTCCCACTGCAAATGCAGAGGTGGCAATCCCAGCACTAAATACTGACGGGTGCTGCCTTACCTGCACTATAGAAGAGGTCAGGTCTCTCCAGAATATCCCCCTCATGGATGTAGGGCTCGATAGGATCATCCCCATACAGGTACTGCTCGCTGTCATCCATCTGCCGGCTCTCCACCATCTCCAGCCACTGCGAGTTGTGCCATCGGAACTTCTCCGTCTGGATTTTTTTAGCCCATTCCTCGTCGTATTCCTGGTAAAAATCACCACACAGTGGTTTAGGATGAGCTGGAGACAAAGCTGGTGCAACAGGAAATGGCATCCAACATCAGCAAAAGATGCAAGTTCAGGGCCCAGTGATTTAAATGCTATACTCAGCTGGATGTTCTCTGAGCAAAGAAGGGATTTTGCAAGCACTGGGCATTACTCGGGTTTGTGATGCAGCAGTACAATCTTCCCTTCATGGTTTGGAACTTTACACCATCCAGAAAAAACTCCTGCTTTGAACAGAACAGTTCCATCAGAGCAATCTCCTCTCCTCCTTTGGTTTAATTAAGAAGACACAATTACTGCCAATCTTCAGGGGATTTTTAGTGATTAATTATTAACGCTGGGCAAATACCCTGCACATCTTCATTAGATGAGCATTTCCTAGGACAGCTAGTTACTAAAAAATCTATAAAGTAAAAAGGCTGTGATAAAACCAATACACTTCTTTTCTTTCATGAGCTCCAACAAGAATTTAATTTTCAAATTCATGTCAAATTTTATGTATAATGAACAACCATAAAAATGATAGGCAAGTAAACTCTGAGGGGAACTTCTCCAGAAAGCTGAGTAAAGCAGGACATAGGTTAGGATATAGGATATAGGTTCCAGTCACTATGGAAACACAGACAGGCATGAAATTTTAATCTGGATTACACCTAATTGCACTCAAGTGATGTGATACTCATGTAAAGGAACACCAGCATGAAGTGACACAGCCTATGGTCACTGCAATCAGCTGTTCAGAGAAGCATCTTCTAAACAGAGCAGATTTTGGGTGCTTGTCATTTCCACAGAGGGAGCACCAACCCATGGATAACACTCAGTTCCTCAGTCCTGCTGGGAAAACAGGGCCCAGCTATATCCAGCAAGCTCATCAACATATGAAATCTGCAAGTAGTATCAATTTGGGAATAGTCACAAATAATGCACCGCAATTTGTGCCTTTTTTAAACCAAAGTATTGGGAGCAAGAATAACATCCCTAACCAGAATGTCTCTTTCTGTGGGAAGAAATATCCTTATGAAACACATGCCACTCCACTGTCTTCTAACCTAAAGGAGAGAAAAGCTGAAAATAATTTCTTAACTCTCATGATCCAGACAGACTTTCCTCAGAGATCTAAGCTGCAGTGGTTTAAGGCTTTAAAAATCTGTTTTACTAAGGCCTGAACAGGAAGATGATACACAATCAGTGACAATGCCTTGGAATTTCTGCTCCTGCCAGACATGCCAAAGTAGATCTGTCTACAACCAGAGGCCATAAATTGGCAGAGGAGGAGGAATCGGCACGCTTAGTAGCTCAGGTTGAACTTCTGAAAGCCCTGTAGTCTGAACTAGAGGTTTTAAACTGATTTAATATTCAACCAGCCTTGTCTTCACTGCTGTCATATATGTTCCACAGGTAACACTCTCCACCCTGTGCCTTTTCCACCTGTGGGCTGGTGGATAACACAAAAGCCAGCTGGCCCTGCAGTCTGGCAAAGGCTACTCTGACATTGCCAGCAAGGATCTAGAACATCCAAGATTTCATTATTCTCAACTTCTCCAATTCCAACTCTGATCATGACTAATCCCTAGACCTTGCTAATTCCATTCCTCACCATCCTGGCACTCTTGTTCAGTGATCCCGTCCACAACCTGGTGTCCTGCCCAACTTTCACACCCAGAGTAGGTATCACCTGTGAGATCTAAAGATCCCTAGCAGAGATTCTGCTAGGGAAGCAAAATTCCACTTTCTGTCTGTCAGTATTACTGCAGCCTTAGGGAGGGAGAAAAGACAAGCCCAAAACCCAACAAACACACACTTATACCTCATACTGTTTGGAAAAGAACACCTCAGGCTATTTCTTGATTTCCTCCCCCCTGCCATTTCCACTCTTGATTAAAAAGAAAAACTAGAAGTAACAGTAAAAACTTGGAAAAAGCAAGCTCATCACTGAGATTTATAAAATGACCCATAAAAAAAAGACAAGGCATGACTTTCAATGATGACATCTGACCAGCACCTTGGAAACAGCTCCTTTGCTGCATCTGCCAGAGCTAAACCCTTGGGCTGGCTATTATGTCAGCCTGCAGCAGTTGTGAATTACTTACAAGCTTTAGAGAAACATCTTGTAACTGCCAGAAATCGTACTGCAGTCTCAAGAACACTACTGCCAGAAGTCATGATTGCAGAGAAGGGGAGGAAAATAAACAAATTTAACAAACAAATTAGCCAATTAGATTAACCTCTGTGAAAGCTGAATCCCTTTTACCTTATCCCGTTTACTTTTCAAAGTTCTCAAAAGCCAAAAGGCCATCAGCTAAATCACCTTATTCACATTTACCATCAATGCACTTTGGAAACACTTGAATACTCCCAAAGTTACAACCCTAAATGTATCCCACTTCCTGACAGAGTTCCATTCACACCCCTGTCTGAACATGCTGAATGTCTGTCAGAAATAGACATCAACTTCTTATTTCCTCCTTCAAAAATCAGTTAACATTTCTCAGATTCTAATTGATTTTTCCTTCACATGATGACAGCAGGGCAGAATACTCCTATATGTTCCACATTTCTCATCCTATATTAAGAGGTTTAAGACTCCCAAGTATTTTTTTCTCAAGCATTCATCTAAATTTTGGAAAATGGTATATTAGCAATTGAACAGCACATTACTTAAATAAAAAAATCTCAATTTATCCATTCAAGTACTTTGGCAACTTTGTTCTCATTGCTCATTCCCAGTGAAGAGGTGAGGTACAAATGTTACAAAGAAGTGACTGCACCAGAACTGGATCAATAATCAGTTTTGTCAGGAGTTTCATTCTGGCAGCAATCACAGAAAAAGAAGATTTGCAATAATCTAGAATGATTTACATAACCTCAGAACAAAAGAAGTTCATTTAAGTAGTGCTAGGTCAAGAATATGTCTGTAGATTTTCCACGGAAATATGCAGAACCACCACTGGGTAAATGATTAATGGAACAACATTAGAATGGAAGAAAAGCTGTAAATGTAGGACTACAGCCAAAAGGCACAAAGAAACCAAATTAGACATTTAGAGCAAAACAATTCCCTAAAACATTGCAAGTCTTCTAGTAATTATATTCTTAACTATTAAAACATTTCCTATTATTATTTTGTGGAGTGCCTTTTTCTTTGTTTTGTTTTGGTTGGGTTTTGGTTTTTAAATACATGAAACACTCCATCTTTACAAGGGAATTTCTGCAAACATGAAAACAGAAAACTAAAAATTGTGGAGATATGGCTATCTGGCTTTGAGCCCTCCAGTCCTTTTAAATGTTAAAGCACTGGAAAAGCACTGCAAGGGAGAATGAGAAGGTGAATAGAATGTGCCTATTTTGTAACACCACCCCCCTCAAACACTGCAGTCATGGTCAGAAACTTAAAAGGAGGAATTCTGAAAGCTGATTTTATTCTCTTCGGAGCTCCCTGACATCACTGTTTTTAACATTCGGTTTCCATAAATCCAGAAGTGTCATAGAAGATGTATGGCTCGACTCTGGGAAGAATGTGCCATCCTTTTTGAAGTCCTACTTCCAGCTTTGTTTACTAGTGAACCATTGAAATATTATGAAGCGTTAACTGGCCCATTATCAGAGCGTGTCTGTTCCCTATCAGGGTCCCCTTTGTCACTGGCTTCCGTCACACCTTGTATCTGATTAACACACTATAGGATAACACAGAGCTACACAGATCTGCTTTGTGTTCTCTCACAGCTGATGAAAAACAGATTTTCCTTTTCACTTTAATGTGGTTGCCCTTTAATTGGGTCTGTAATAGGGTTCATTTGATGTGATTCCTCATACTGAACTGAAACTGCCATACAATAAGTAGAATGCTCATTATGGTCAAGGCTTTACTTAGTGATTTGTTACATTCTTCATTAAAAACCTACTGTTTATATGAAAGATTAAATTAACCATCTATTAAGAACGAAAAAAATTATCTTGTCTAGCTATCCAAAAGTTAGGCATACGATTTTAACTCTGTGCCTTTATAAACCAAGGAGAGAAACAGATGTCAGGGATCACCTTCTGCAGGTGTCTATCACACCTACCTTAGGGTAAGCACCACTGCAGGGCAATTCCTTCATAGGCCAGGAAAAAAAAATCCTTCCATCACTTACACCTGTGCAATCTGGAGTCACTGCTTCACAATCAGCTTCATTACTATAAATACATTCTGACAGGAAGCTCACAGAAATCTGAGAGCTGAAACTAATGGCAGGGCAAGGAAAAAAGAGTAACCACCGATGCCCTCTAAATTTAGGTGGCTCCATAAAATGTTGGGCACCCTCAAAATTCTTGTATTGGCAGTAGCAGACTAGAGAACCGGTTTTTCCCTCCCTTTTGGAGGAATGTAAGATATCTCATTGGCAAATCTACTTTGTAAGGAACAGATCAGTAGTTTGGCTCACCTTCCTAGTCCTACAAATCCCAAGAGCAGGCACCAGTGCTGAAAGGGAATCTGTCCAAGGCATGTTTTTGTGTGCACATAAAACCATCAGGACACTCTTGCCCTATCTAAAGCTGGCTGTGGTTACTCTGCTGCAGGTAAGGCCACAGGAAGCAACCAGCACCAAAGCAGAGTGTTGGCAAATTGAACAATGAACAGAGGAAACCTCAGCAGCTCAGCTGCAGCCCCAGCCCCTCGCTGCCCTTCTGCCCACCCCTCTGTTGCTACAGGATAACAGGGCAACAAGATGCACCACAGAAAGGGGGTCCTGTCAAATGAAGGGAGAATCTTTTTTCCTGGAGTGACTACAGCACTCTTCATGGAAAGAGGACACCAGGCTGGAGTCAAAGGTTATCTATTTTCAGAGCAAGCTGCCTATTCAAATGAAGCTCACACCAAATCCCTGTGGTCTGCTCTTCCTTGACTCTGAGAGAGCTGGCCAACATCTCACACAGATGGCCCCAAATCCCAGAGCACGGAGGGTTCACAGCACATTCCTGCTTCTTAGGTGAAATTCCAGCATTTCCAACATGAAGGATTTCTATCAGGGAGCTTAGCTAACACAGAAATACGCAAGCTGTTCATTAACAATGAATTCCATAAAAGGCAAACATGATTTGCCATTCATTACAAACACCCAGGGCAAAGAACAAGAGCCGGAAAAACACCTTAGGCATGAGGCCCTTCCTAAATCCCACGGACAATGCTGTAACCATCTAAAGAATGTTTTACTTCTGCAGGAAGTATTGTGACCCACTCTTAATCATAAGAGAAACAAGATAGTACAGCATGTCTGCATTCGAAGCTGCAAAGGCACTGAAGAGGAAAATCGGGGGACAGGGGAAAGGTCAGACTACAGAGTCCTAGGATCTGATGATGGTTAATTAAATATCCTTTGAATAAATGAGGAAAATAGTCTGACTGCAATAAAACTGAGCTAGGAGCAGAAAAAGAATAAGAAATCTGAGAGGTAAGTAGCCCCCTTGGCTGTTGATAATGTTGTCTAAGGTGAACAGAATAAAACAGTCTCAAGTAAGTTGACATCTCTTTCCACAAGCTTGGAGTTGCAGTTGTCCAGGCTTCTGAAGCAGGGGAAAAGGGAAATTAATTTGCTCGAGACTTCTACACCAGTGGCTAAGCTAAGCCCTGAGAGCTGCCCCACTTTAGGGGTACAAGCACACTAAACTGGCTGCTTGCTGCCAAAGCTCAGCACATGACTGAGACCGAAGCATTCCTAAATCATCAACTCAGACTTCTTTTGACAAAAGGGATATCTTGCTTCTCCCAGAGCAAAGCTGAGACTGCCCAGTATATACTGTGCTAAAGCAGCACATCTGTTTCAGTTCATCAGTGGCAGAGTCCAGCCAAGCTATATTAAACAAATCATCACTAGTGTAACATTTCCATAATTTCTGTGACAATTACTTTACTACAGAAAGCATTTCTCCCCTAAGGCTTATAAGCCATGTGATTTTCTCCAGTGCTATTTCAATCACAGTATATACAGCTCACTGACGAGTGAAAGAAGCATTTGTCTCCCTGAGTAGAAATTATTTTTAAATGTACTCCCCAACATTTATTTTCTGATTTCCATCAGAGGACCTATTCCTGTCGGCATGTGTGCAACAAGAAGACTGAGAAGTGAAGGTTTGCTTGTTGTGAATTTAGCATAGATGGGAAGTTCCACCACTCTTGGAGACTGTTCAGACACCTCTGCAGGCATTGCTGGTGTAAAACTGCCCCACAACCAAACACCTCTGTGTTTACAGCCTGCTTTAACATTCCTTTAACACCTATCAAGATCTGAGCTTCTGATAACTTACTCTCTTATACTTCCTACCATTGCTATTTAGAGTACGTTGCCTTTTTTGATTGTGATTTCTTGTACTGAGAGACAAGTGCAACCAGATTCCAACATGACTGAGAAAGCCATCAATTAATTAGTGGTTCTCTTTGTCTTCCAGAAAAGAGAGCACATTATGCTTCCTGTTTCCCTCAGGCCACGGTGTTTATGCAACTTATAACCCCAACACCCAGATAATAAAGCCAGAAAGACTTCTTGGAAAAGGAACTCTCCTAACTCACCAGCTAACACCATTCTAAGTGTGGCGTTGCGCCACAAGAAAAGAAAAATATAATTTACCACCATTCAAGCTGCTCTCAGTTTGTGTTTGGTGTCTCCTCCTCCACCCCCAGTGACCACAGTACCACATCATTTCTTCCCTTTATTCTTCCTCAAGGCCCTGCAAGTCATGTCCAGTGCTTTTTGCAAGCTGAGAAGCCTTTCCCATCCATTATCCAACCACTCCTCTCTGACTCATGGTGAGCATAAAGATTTCGTGTTCTTAGGAAGGGAAAAAAAGCCAAGTACATGTTACTCGGATGGCAATATTGAATATGAAGCTGTATTTTCTTATGTTTATTCTTCTAGATTCTAATAATTCTGCTTAATAATAATACTAGCAACTTTTCACTTAAGTAGATATTAAAACACACCTCACTGTAAAGCTTCCCCATATGAACAAATCAACATGTGAGTCACTTGGAAATTGCACTGGCCCCAAGCTAAAACAAGTGTTGGATGCACTCAGATTGCCCAGTCTCACTGAGAAGATAAAAAAAAAATCCTTCCACTGTTCCCATTGGAGATGCACCTAGAAATAGCTGATTGTGTTAAGCTGAACATGATGCCCATCATAAATAAGTACTAAATTCATCTGAGTTTAAATCTAGTCCTTAATGAATATCAACAGCAACTCTAGCACTGGAGTAAATTTTCATTCCATACCTCCATGAAGAAAAGACAGAGCCAGAAAAAAGAGAATTCCAGTTCAGAAAATGTTATGTCATTTTACTGGTTTAAGATTTACTTATTAAATTAGAAGATATTATTAATGAGTATAACAGAAAAGGCAAACTAGACTATATACAATATTTTGCAGTGTAAGTTAGGCCTTACACTATATTAAACTTTTCAGAGAACAAGATGCAATACATGTAATCCAACTGAAAAAGGAACAATGACTAAAAAAGCAACAGGGTAAACAAAGGTACTGCTGCTCTTGATTCAGTTAAATTGCCTTTGACTATAAAACTTAATTTCATAACAGCTGCTCTATCCTCAAAAGGACGTACAGTCACTACAATCCTCAACAGCACTTGATAATTTAATATTCTTTCTTGTTTCCGGTTTAGCAGTGTAATACAACTGTCCCAAAAGTTTACTGTGATCCATGGATAGTTGGACAAACTAAGTCACCTAGCTAAAGGAAACCTATCCAAAAGGTGAAGACAATATTAGAGTGACTTTTCCCCCAGCAGGGAACAGCCAGCATCAGGATCGCTGCCACATTTTCTTTTTGAAACAAACATTGGCATCAGGCAACACAGAGAAGCTGAATAAAGCTGCTGGGTAACAAGAGCCATTTGTTTGGAGAACTAAGAAATAATGAAAGCTTGGAACACTTATGTAATGTGATTAATTTATAAAAGTCTAAAAGCACTTTTAAAAAGTGTAAAGTTAACTTGTATGAATCTTTAAAGTACATACACACTTTTTGGAAGTCTGATGCACAGACTAATGATTGTCATTTTGCCCTGAGAATTCACCTTTTATCCATATGATTAGAAAGTTGCACAATAAGAATACTTTCAGTTTGCAATACATTTAGTTATTTTAGAATTCCCTTGTGTAAAGAGGCTCTGGAAGGCTAAAGAAAGCCAGACCTACCGCTATGATATCCAGAGTGTTGTCACAAACCTTGCGGATCTCGGCGTTTTTATCATGCATCAGGTCTATAAGGTACGCTGGGGCTTCTGCAAAGCAACTGTTAAGGAGAAAAACATTTTCCCCCCCACAACCCTGAGTTCTTCAAACTGCAAATTTCACTAAGAAGCAGAGGCAGGAATTTTTCATCTCATGTAGCAAGAAAGCATTTTTCAAATGTTGGTGCTTTATCGTTCCAGAATTAGCAAGAGATGCAACTTTCTATTTTTAATTTTTTAAAGCTAGCAACCTAGGAGTCCAAACAGGACACAAAGAACAACCACCCAAATGGCTTCTCAGATACTCCACAGAGATTAAAGGCAAAAAGAACATGAAGAAGTATTCTGTGTATTGTCAGCAATGAAATCACTAACTTGCTATTCCTCCCAGGGCTCATTCAACCCATTCTGAATGCTTCGATACAATTTAACACTCAGTTAAGGCCTACAAAATTTCAGACCATGCAACATATTTGTGTAATGGTGCAATGCAAAAAGTTTGCCTATGTTCTATATGTGTTCTTCTATGAGCTGTGAATTTCGTCATGATTTGCAAAACAAATTCAGACAGTAAATCAGACTGGACAGCAACTAATGAGTCAGCTGGTCCAGTGATCCCCCTCCTGCTCCCCTCCCTGCACCAAAGCAAGCTAAGTTTTAACCCTTACTATTAATCTTACAGTCCCTTTACATGCTTAGGCTGCTTGGGCTTTTTCTTCAGCTGAAATAAACATTTACAAAGAAACCTCTGAGATCAAGAGGTTACTGTAATAGAAATACAAGTCAAACACCAGCAGTGGCAAATTAAGTGCCACAATTCTAGATGTTTAATCTGTAAAAAGATACGTGTTTCCTTGATGATGACATCTCTGGTAGCTTGGTGGAACACCATCTGATAAAATACATAGATGATCTGGCAGACAAACTCATCATCTTCCTGCTGAGCTGCAAGGACAAAAAAAATCCACCGTGATTTCACATCTCACAAATAGAAGCTTTTGATGGTTCAAGAGTTGTGAAGGTGTGGGAAAACCCAACTCCATGAGACCACTACTCAGAATCTATCACTAACGGAGTAACTGCTCCTGCTTCCTCACACAAACACCAAGCCCTGCCTTGCAAGGAAACAGCAAAGGCAATTCCAGCTCCTGCTGTGCACAGGCCAAGTCAAACGTGGCCAACTCACCGTTCAGAAGCTCGATGAGTGCAGGGATGATTCCAGATTTAGCCAGCAGAGCAGCACAGGAGTCATCCATGGAAACGGTCCCAATCATGATCACCACTTCCAGAACAAGGTCATCCTCGGCAGAACCTGCTAAGGCAGAAGGCAGCAAGTAGGAAGTATTACCTCTCTCAGGAATTCTTCATCTACTGGCAGTTGTGTATTTATCTGCCCACATGATTCTACTCTTCAGTGTTCTGTTTTCCTAAACAACCACAAATTATAAAGGTAAATAGACTCTACTCTGAGCACACTAAATATTCTCAGAGACTGCTTTGGAAGCCCAACCCAGCTTTGTACAGACCTGGTTTTAGCTTATCCTTCAGATATGGAACCAATTTGTATTCCTTCAGCACAAGTTCCCAATCCAGCTCTGGTAAGGTTAAATTTGCCAGTGTTCCCAGGCACTCAATCACAAATTCTTCTTCCTCATCATTTGATACTTGAGCTGCTAAATCACCAACATATTCCTGAAGAAAATACAGCAACAATCATTACAAATGAATAATCTGGGTTTCTGAAGAACTCACATCTCAGCCAAACTAAAGCTACTTCTCAAAAGAAAACTAAAGAGACTTTGCTCCTGAAATAAGGACTAAGAAGGCAGTTTCAATTCCAGCTGATGAATGATCCAAAAAATTTCAGCACTCTTCCTCTCCATCCTTTTACTTTCAAGGGATGTGGATCATTTGTTCCAACACTCCAAAAGTAGTTACTACAACACAGAGTTTAGAAAAACTCTTAGGAAAAAAAAGGAAAAGAAAATAGAGAATACTATCCTGGATTAGTGGCAGTAATGGAGTTCTTTACCTAAGGATTTTAATAAATAACTACAAGATTTTCTGAGGACATGAACAGGGGAATAATGGCTTCTACTTACTAATTTCATACTGCTTTAAGACAACTTAATATTTGACCCACATTTTAAGAGTATGTTTAAAATCTTCTTGATTAGAATGTTGTGTTCTCCTCCTTTCTTTTGAAAAGGTGGTGTTACAGGATCAATATTTAAAATATCACATATACAACACACTTGGCACAGTGGGGAAAAAAAAAACACCAAATTTTTCTCTCTAAGTCCAAAAGCAGAAATTTAAGATAACTTAATTGTTATGATGTTCACCTCAGCAGCTGGGGCTTTTTTGTTTGTTTGCTTGGATTTGTGTGTTTGTTTTGAAACTTACTGGATAAGGCTTAAGATCTGTTTTCCCCTTAGTGTGGGATCCAAACTGTGATCTACCAGCTGAGATAGCCTTATAAAACAAAACATAAATCACCCCAGGACAGACAAGGAAACCTAAATTGGACACCCTGCAAAACAAACCAGGGTGGCTCCCCAGAGCCAGTCTTTTCCAGAAGGATAAAAACCAGCGATCACATTAGGTAAGACCTAATACTTACAATAAATTGGCTTTTAGTTGGCCCGTCATGCTGTGAAATATTTCTGATCATCTTCATTAACAACGGGTCCTTAAACTTCAAAGCCCGCTTCATGAGCATTTTCAAACCATTTCCTGAAAAGAAACAAACACTTAGAAAATCCTCCAAATAAAAAAAAAAAATAAAAATGAGGAAAGTACTGGCTGATCAAAAATCAGCATGCACCCAAAAGAATGCTTCAAGCTTTAGAAGTTTAGAATGAAAAAATGCACAGCAGTTAGTCCAGGGACAGAGACCTCTCTCCTCATTCCATGGAATACATATGCTGTTATGGTTTTAAAAGTTTATTTACCAAAGATCAATGCATGGGAACAGATGTGAAGTACTTGACTGCATAGAGCAAATCCCAGTGTTACCATTATGCTTCCAAAAGATCACCCTGCCTACCTAAAAGGTGCTCCTAGCTTGAGTTTCACCTTTAATATAAAATTGTATCTCCCTGCTCCCCTTTCTAACAGAGCTATGCACAGAATTATGAAGTGGAATTTCAGGCCACAGAATCTCTTGATTGCAATTGTCCCTTTGAAGGCCAGTAATTGACTGCAGCAGTTCCTAGGGAAAATGTTGAGCACAAGTAAAAGTTGGAGCTACTGAATAATATTGTTTCATTTAAAACTGCTAGTATGAAAAGAATGAAACTTTAAAAGCAATACAGAGCTACTGCAAGAAATGCAGAACTATCTAGGCCATGAATCAAAATATTAGAACCCAAAAGAAGCTCAATTATAATAAAAAAATTAATGGAAAGATGCAACTGGAAGACATCACTGCTATTCATTTGATACTGGCAGGTGAAACACCCATCAGCCAAAGATGGATTTTAGGCATCAGGCAGAATAAAATCCTGCTGTCTCCATACAGCCCTAGTTTCCCCCAGCAATGTCATCAGCCTGTTTTACAGAACTGTGTACATACACGTCCAAGAGGTGTGGGCATCTCCCTGAAGGGTCATTCCAGACACCAAGAGCAAATGTGAGGAGGATGTGGCCATTTGCTCGCAATCATTACCCAAACACATGCATTTTTATTTTTATTTTTTACATTCATAAATAACTCAAATATACATAATTCATATATGTAAGCATAATAAAAGAAAATATACAAAGTGTTCTCCTCTCCAAATCCCCACCAAAACCTCAGTCCAGTTACCTTCACAGATAAGCTGCACATTTCTTTTGTTGGCAGCAAGGTTAATACAGAAAGAAATAAGTTCCAGGTCAACTCGCTCATCAGGACATTCAAAAAGCATCTTCATTAACTGCCAAGAAACACAAGCACACTTGGGTCATTAATCTTTCCAAAGCTTTAGAAAAACAGTGCTATGATATCAACTACAGCATCTTTTTTAAAAATTGGTATTCAGCATTTCTGCAGGAACAGTGAAAGTTGCAAAGGTCAGGGGCATGACATGTATAGTTCCATTATTTAGGGATAACAATCCTTATAAAGTGCCAAAAATGACAATCACTCCTCACCTTAAATTAACTTGGCTTAGTTACATTTTATTGCTACCACTGAAATTTTTGTTTTACTGGTTTTTAGTATTTGTGAAAGGACAAATTTGTTTTGAAAGCTTAGGTAAATTTAATACAGGACAAAAATAATCCCCACAACTTAATTCCACAGAAAGTCAGATTAATACCTATTAGCTTAATTAAATTACGACTCTAAACAGATCCTTAAATGCAAAATAATTCTACTACTATTTTGCTGTGAGTTCCTCCATTGATAGGTAATTTTGCTGTCTCTGCAGCACTGTTCTTTTTATCTTTGCAGCTTCCAGCTAGAGCTGAACAGTGCCACATCCCACAGACTCCTCAGTAGTAATCCCATTCTTCTGGTAACATTAATGTAAGTAGACAATCACCTGTAATATCCTGTTCAAACTGTTCAGCAAATGTCAGTGAATTCCCAAGGGATTCCCAAGGCTCCTAACCTATGGATTGCCATCATTTTCCACACCTGGCCCTGTACTGTCCATTACATCACAAACTGCCTATCCTGGCTCATTTGGTCCAACAGGAACAGGTTTTGAAATGGCATTTGGAATATAGGAACATGACAAAAATAAACTCATTTCTTTTCCCTCTGGTTCCAGTCCTGGCAGACAAGCCCTGCACAACTGCAGGGCTGGGGGACATCACCCTGTTTGCTTCTAAAACCCACTCAGTTCAGAATACACGTTTAGATTGTAATGCAAACCTGTGTGATGACAAGACTGAGATTACTGGAAGAGCAAACAACTAAGCCTAAAGATAAGCAGGACATAAGGTACAAAACCTGTAGCTCAGAAAGGGGCAGGAGGACAAAAAAAGCAACAAATAATTATTAAATTTAATGATTAACTCATCATTAAATATTTGTGTGCTTGCCCCCTGGTGGAAAGACAAGTTTTGTACTCCATTAAAAACTAGAGAAAGTAGGTGAAGAATCCATTAAAGAAAAGAAAATATAAAGAAACAACAGGATTGCAGGAATTCCCTCCAAAGTACTTTACTCCAGCCAGTCTGTATGTTTACCTATTATCAGGCAGAAGGCTGTCATTCCAAAGGGACCCAAAAAACCCCAAAATAAAAACTATATTACAACATAGCTATTTATGTCTTTCCTGAGACTTTCATGTACTTGTTTAAAAGCTATCATTGATTTCTTCCTCCCTTTCTTAAAAGGGTAGAATCAGATTTCTCTAGGTTGTTTTAAGAACTTATAAAATCTCTGGTTTATTAAATCCTTAAGCCTGACAGTCATATAAGAGGGAATTAACAGAGAAGAAAATTGCCATTTAACAAGTAGAACACGAGCATTCAAAAATCACCCCCTGCAACTCTTCTGTTACAAAACCTTTAAAAACAGATTTTTAAAACCTTTCAAATAATTTGAAGGGAAGCGTTCTCATTACTTACACAATACAAAATCTGTGGAAATTAAATGTTTAACAAGATGGGATTACACTGTTAATTACTGAACTACTTCTCTATAAAAAGAAAAAATATATCCAGTTTCAATTAAAGCCGTTCAAATTTTAAAATAATAGTTTCATACGAGTTCCATGTTTCCCATTATGTCTTCATTTAATTTGATTGCTTCTTGTGCCACTTCAAAAGGAAGAGTAATTGCTGCCAAATAGGAAATATTAAAATTAAATTTGTTCTGCTTTTACTATGTCCATTGTCATCTTTTACTGATTTAACAGGAAGGCAGTAAAAAGACTGCAGCATGTGCAATGAAGAGGCAGTAGTGTTCAATCAGACAAGTCCCATATTGAGTATCAGATACCACAGACCAGCACTGAAATCACTGTGTCTAGACTCTCTGGCACCTGCCTTCACTTATTTACCAGTGACCAGAGGCCAACCCCCACAGCTCTGTGTTCACATACACCTCTGTCCAACCCCCTCCCCAAGCCCAGCTCCAACATCTTTGAATGATTATGCCAGAACTGCATGCCTCAGGAATCTCTCCTGAGCGGCTACTCCCCAACTCTGCTGTTTGAAGTGATGCTCTGGTTTCTGAACTTCAGCAGATAATGGCGGACAGGAGCAAAGGGGGCTGTCAAGAGAGGACGTTTACCAGCATTAAGCTGAAAAGAAGCTTAGAGATCAAAGAGGGGCCAAACAGGACAACCGTGGTGGAAAACATGTGGGCAGCTTTGGAGAACCTCGCACACCGCTCTGCGGTAAAATATTAAATATCACCATGACATCACTGCCTAACCATGCCCTTTGATTGGCCAGGTTATTACCAATAAAGGCTTTTATAAGCATCTGGATGGCATTTGCACCTATTTAAACAAAACACGCATTGCTGAGGTCTAAACAAGAATGAACTGTTAATACTCACTTTTAACTGTTACTAGAGTAGCACCCACTAACTCCTGCAATCCACAAGGATGTTTACCTGGGACAGCACGCGCAGCCACAGTTACCACAGGGAGCTGCTTTTCCATCCACTTCCTACAACTGCTAAACATTCATTATTATTTGCCAGTCTAGATGAACACCTTTCCTCAAAAAGAGACAAACCCATGCAAGGGCGTATACCGGTGCTGAAAGAGATTTTGGGTTTCCTGGGTAGAATTAGATAGCAGTGAGTCCTGATACCTTATCCACTTCCTCATGATTTCTGCTACCTGTCTTCCTTGACAACCACCCTAATTTTGAATATACATTAAGAAAATTTAAGCTCTGGTTGCTCAGCTTCTTTTTGAACAGCGTGCAGATGTGACCTGTGAAGCATCAATAGCCATAGTTATACTTTCCAACTTTGTTGTTTACTTCACTAAAGCCCAGTGAAGGCAGCAGAACTGTTTGCTGCTCTACCAGTCTTTGGACACAGCTCTGTAAGCACTGGGGGTCCAGGAGTCATACCAAGATTCCCTGAAAGCACATCACAAGCAAGTCCTGAGACACTAGTGCAAGAATTTGAGTTTACTGGTAACTGCTGGAACAAAGCAGGTCCCTTATATCATGCAAGTGCCTTAAAAAGTAATTGCTTCTCGTGGTAGAAAAGACAGCAGGATGTTTACAAGACCACTTTGTAACATATATTAGTTATTCCCACTAGTTCTCCCCTCTCTATTATCCACACTCATATTGTTCATGGAAAAACTTCACTGATTTTGCCACAAGATAATGACCAGAAACATTCTGATAACTTTCCATGACAACTTTCCATTCTGGAAGTATTTGATGTTAAAAACCCATTTGGCAGGAAAGAAGACATCGTGGTGCAACCTTGAAAAAGCTACCGGAGAGCTTTTGCACTTAGGCAACACAGACTTTCTCAACTCCAGCCTCACACCAGGGCTGAGAAAAAGGTCAGTAAGAGAGGACTTGGTACTTGAGAAAAACAAAAAACCCCAAACCAACAAGAAACAACGCAACACATGCACACAAAAAACAAAACATACCCACAAAACCCCAAACCCCACGATACTGTGTCTGCTTGAGTCAATGGGTTAAGTAACAAAATGCAGCCTGAAAGATCAGTGAAGAGCTTTCCAGAGTCATCAAGTCTCCCTTGCTGTACATGCCTGCAGTTGGAAAAGAAATTGTCATGTAGGAACGTAACTCTCCTTGGCTGGCTTCCAGTTCATATCCTGCAATACTGGAGACACTGACATTTTGATACCCAATGGGATCAGGCAAGAATGCCTTCTAAAACTGTAAAGGAAATACTTTCTACTACATTCCCTAAGGAGCTGCTCTGCACCAGCTTTAATCTCTCTCAAGCATTCCCCATGCTCTGTAGGAATCCACCAGGTCACCTGTAATTTCAGCAGTTCATTGGCGCAGCTCAGGTGTCAGCAGCAGTGCCAGAGATCGGTCACCTCTGCTTTTGCTGGGGACCGTGAAAACCCAGAGCAGCGCCTGCCTGAGGAGGAGGCGCCTCAGTGCCGCGCAGCGCCGGCTGTTCCCCTCCTCACCTGCGGGTGTCAGTGCGAGCTCTGTCACGAGCGAGGGACGGAGGGGACGGGGGAAGATGGATGTTATCAGCTCGTCACATACCTGAGGGATACAGTCTGTGTATGCAAACATCGATTTAAAGCAATCGTCCATGCTGATGTGATACAGAATGCAAATCGCTACTTTTTTGTTATTTTCGTTTCCTAGAAGGAGAAAAAAATATATCATTAGGAGAATTTTTAGCTGCTGTTACATACTCAGAAGAGGAAAATGAAAAGCAGAACAATCCTAGCTAATAAAAGGAAAATTTAAATCAGAAATGACACATGAATGAAAGGGTCTTGGTCTGGCCTAGTCAAATGAACCACATATTAGTGCAAAGAGGGAACCAGGACAATGGTAAATATTCCTTCCTCTTCCCAGCATCTCAAAACACTTCCTTAACCTCACTTTGCAAGCAATATATTTTGTGAAAGGAATACTTAATAATGACTGGCCATCCAGGGAAAGGCTTAATTAGAAAACTAGGATTTAGCTGTGGATATTCCTATTGAAATAATAAACTTCTCTTTAAATGAAATAATAAAGAATGTACCAATGCCAGAGAGAAAAATAAGAACTACCACTAAGAGGTGTTGTAGAAGAAATCCACTGCCTCTCAAGCAAATCACACCCTGGTTGTTTTACTCTCCTAAAAACAATATTATCAATATTATTATTAACAATATTATCAGTGCCTTTTGTGTTTCAGACATGTCAAAAATTACATAAGTGTATTTTCATAGTGATATTTAGCAAAGAGAAAGGCTCTCAAGGAAAACTGGAGCAGTTAATGTGAGTGAGGTGTGAAACATTTAACTGAAAGGTTCTATAAAATCATCTTACACAAACATACAAATGTTTAAGAACAACACAGACAAATTTGCTTCTGACTCACTGCTGAAACCCAGACTGAGCACTCTCAAGTTCTCCTCTTGCCCTGCAGGAGCAGGATATTGGCTATATATGGGATAAACCCTGCATCTGAATGTGTACAGCAGTTAAACCAGGATCTAATAAGGTCACCAACTCCAAATTCATTCACAGTTCTTACACAACTCATCAGCAATACCCTACCTCCCACTTCTATTTCAGCTAAGTCAGAAAATATCTGTGTGATAATTTGGCAAAGCACAAAGACCTCAAACAGCAACAAACACAGTAAAATTTTTCTTCTGCATACATCACTGGGTGCTGGAATTTCCTTTGGGCAGCAAGGATATCATGCCTTTATCCCGAGAATGAGCCTTTTTCAAAACTGAATTATCCAAAGAGACCCATGAAACCCCTCTGGCAGCTGTCATGTAAATGAGTGAAGTATTCTTAGCCCTGTTAAACCTAAAATCAGAGCTGACCTTTCAAATTCTTCTAGAGTCGTACCTGCTTGAAAAAACATAACTGGTATCACAGCCATACATTTAACAGCCAGAGGAAGGACAATGCCAAATGTGAAAGCTACTCTGACAATTATGAAAATAAAAGCACAGAAGGTACCAGCAAACAAAATGAAGTGTGTGTTATCTTTAGTGCTTCTCCTGTGACTGGTCATCTTACCTACCTATTCACCTGCAGAAACATTGGGAACACAGCAATTTCACGAAAAAAAACTTCCCACACATATAGGCAAAGGTTTCTTCTACACAAATGTAGAGGTTTGCAGAAGAAATTAGTCCTCCCAATTTCACAAGTATAAGAAAGAAAAATAGATCTGTTTACACTGCTCTTAACACTTCACTCCATGCCTACAGCTAGGACTTAAACACAAGACTCAGTTTACACTTAGCTGGGTAATGCAGGAAACTGTGTGTGAAGTGTAAGAGAGAGAAGCTTCCCAAAACACCAACAAGAAAAGCTGGAATGAAGTTAGACCACACCTTCAGCACATATGAACTGCCAGATCATTAACTAGAATGATGCTACATTTTACTGTTAACCTCTGTCCTTTGTGGGTTTTTTCTTCCTCCTTGTTTTTGCAAGTTTCATTTGTGCTAAGATAAAGCATCAGCTAATGTACATTTTTACATCTGGCAAGGTCAGCAGCTTCCTGATATTTGGCAATATTAGTGGCTTATTTTCAATCGTAATAAGCGGATATAACAGTAAAGGCCTTCTGTTTTCTTTGTCAGAAGAAACTCGATGGTTTTTGTAACCCCTTTTTTTCAAAGGTCCAGCTGGTCACAATAACCTTTCTAATGCCTGAACACCACCTTGAGTGTCAGTGCTAAATGACAGTACTACTTCAGTTTTAAAACTACCAAAAAAACCCCAAAAATACCCAGATACTCAACCTAAAGTGTGAAGAATATGTGGAATCCAAATAAACTTATTTCATCTGAATGAACTCCTAAAGAGTTGCTTTATAATGACCAGCACTTAAATCATTCTCCAAAAGTGCATGCCATCAAGTAGATTCCATGACACATGAAAGGCAAAGACAGCTGTAGTTTCAAAGAGAAGTGAATTTAAATTCCTCCTTGCTGTGCAGTTATCTGACCAATTTTCCCTGAATTGCCCTGTCCTATTGTCAACAGGGGGAACAGAGAAGGATTTAAAGCATTTAAGTCACAGACAAATATTGCACAGCCTCAGCAAGGAAGTACTTTTCAATTGTGAGTAAAACAAGTGAATTGTACTAACTTGATGATAAAAGTAAACTACAGAACTAAAGCTGCAAGCAAACAGTCTGCAACTAACTCATCTTTTAAGTATTTAACGGTGTATGCATTTTAACTTTAATTCCACTTTAATTTCTCAGAAAGGAAGAGATTTCAGGCTGGTGTCTGCAAGTTTCACTGTTCTACTTTCCCTATGGATGCACTTCAGTGAAGGAAGAGCAGAACCCTGTGAACTTGTCGGTTCTCCTGATCCCAAGAGTCAGCCACTGCAGAGGATCAAGAGAAGGTGGTTGTTCCTAAGCTCATGATTGAACACAACTGCTCATCTCATGCTCACCTGGGGAACACACAGCCTGCTGGGAAGCTGACTGGAGACCAGGTAGAAGTAGCTGGTTGAAGATTAGGAAGAAGACAGACAAGACAGCTAAAGCATTTGAAACTCAAAGCATCACCTGCAGGCTGAAGGTTACACCAAAGGGGAAGAAGTGACAGACTGACAAACCTACCAAGCCAATTCTCATCCTTTTACACTGGTACTTCACTTCCAAAAATATCAACTGGCAGCTGCTGACTATTACTTGAATATGTCAGTACCCAGCTTTCTTTTTCTAATTATTTTCTACTCATCTGAATGCTAATTAATTAACTCTGAGTCAAGCATTGCTGAAAGACTTGGCTGTAAAAATTTCAAACCCTGCCCAGCACCTGGCTGGAAAACAGCATTCCAAAGCACCCAAGTGATACCTTTTCTGCTATTTTTACCCACTGCTAAAGGCCATACGTGAAAAAGCAGACATTGCAAGGAAGACTTCCTTATGACTGGGTGCAGTAAGGATCAATTATTGCCCTAACTAGAAAAAGCAAGGGGGAAAAAAAAAAAAACAAACCCCAAAAAACCAGATCTCTGCCTAATGTGTTCATAAAAATCACCAAAGTTTTGGTGGAGTGCCAGAAAATTGTGGCCTACAAATGCTGGTAAGTTTTGAGCATCAAGCTTTTTATGACTGAAGGTGAAATAGCCAAATGGCCTAAAGCAATAAGGGCAGCCCTGGAAAATAATGGCCTAGTCATTATGGATTCTTCTGGTATTTATGGCAATAAAACATGAATCATAATGAACTCATTGGATATTAAATGTGGGGGTCATGAGCACTTTGATAGGATTTCCACAAGAATCTACCATTAATTAACCAAATAATTATTTGAAAGTGTAACTGAATTAGCCTTAGTTCTTATACAGTCATTCCTGAGAAATTGGTCATTCCCAGCTGAGTGCAGTTAATGCCTTAACAAACCAGTCATTAACTGCAGTTACTGATTTTGTGGGAATTATTGTGTTATAAAATACACTCAACAGTTTATAGAAACAATACTTAGATTTTTTTTTTTTTGCAGCTGTAGTTCAGCTGGAGCAGATGGGATGGAAAAATATCAGGTCCCTGGGGCTGTTTTCACAACTAGTTTTCTGCAAATTACACAGGGAAATAAATACATGATGGGTTCTAAGTTCAAAATGGCTTCAGATTTTTAGCCTTTGAACATTAATAAGAAGCCATGTGCCAGTTCTGGGGACCAATGCCTGAATTCTATGTTTAGTTCTTACTATGGTTAAAGATCTGAACAGTATTAGTAGCAGAAGCTAAAGAAAAAAATATGATTTCTTGATCACAAGATCAAGTCCTACTTTTTGGTTGACTTTGTGAACGTAAAATAAAAAATCTTCCATTAGCTCCATGGCAAAAAGAGAAATCCTAAAGCTGTAAAACTGAATTTCCAATCTCAGTCACAGCAGCAGCATTCAGCTTTCAAATGCTAAAGTAAAAAGGAGAATATAAATTATGGACTAAATTATTTAAATATAACACTGTCAGTAAATCAAGCAGCCACCACTTCTAATGGAATAATCAATGTCTCCACATCAGATATGAAATATGCCCTATCCCACCCATGCACAAAGCATTAACACCACCAAATCAAAACCAGAACATAAATGAAGATAAATACCTGTTAAAATGGCAGAGTGAATCTTTGTTTCAGTTTCAAACTCTAACACCCTAACGTGATCTGCTGCCAAATTGGGCAAGTAAGAAATCTAGATTATTAGGAATGCCACAAACTGAATATCAGATCTATGCACTGTCTCAAAAAATGTCAGAAAACAGATTAATCAAGAGTTTATTCAAATGTATCATAATTAGCAGTGATTTTAGGAAAAATTTGATAGAAAGATATCTCCACTTACCTCTATCCCATATCATGCCTCACAACCAGCTCTGAAACAGTTGGACTGAGTTAGTCCATGTGTGCTTTAGACACATATTGGTTTGATTTACATATGTAAATATAAATCATATTGGATATATCAGTTTATTTTATCAAGAGAAACTGAAAGAACTTTCAAATCTGCTCAGACTCAAGGAGACTAGACATTGTAAATAAAACATTATGATAGTAATTACATACTAATAACCTCTCCTGTATCACCTTTATGTTATTTGAAACTGGCTTCATACCATAAGCCTAATTTAAAATCTCAGTGTTGCCATGGCTGGGTTTGGGGTTTGGTTTTCTGTGGTTTTTTTCCCCCTTTCACCCAAAGAACTCAGTACATGCCACATCTGAAACCTGGTTACAATTTTTTCCTAGGAAACAAAGAAAGGACTTTAAGGATGAATCCTAAAGGACTAAAAACTGACTAATTTGACTTATTTAATATTGCAGCACAAGAAAAAACGAAGCTGCATGTCTGGAACCTCAGGCTCCATTTCTTTGCCTGGAAATCCATGCAAGAGAGACTGAAAAACATTCAGTAATCACCTCAGTGTAGCACTGCCACTCAAAAGACAACCCAGCACAGCCACTGGGTAATTAACACAGTGCTATAATTAGGTGTATCCTTTTTTGAGGCAAAACACACCCCATTTTTTGTCCTTAGGATGGGCTATAATCAGTCATACTTGAACTCATGTGACTTCACACAGAAGTTGATTAGCTGCAATATCCCATATATCTCACAAAGCAGAAAGAAATCAGATTAGAGAGAAATCAAGAGGCAACAGGATTATCACTGAAAGAAGAAGCTGCTTCTCTTTTCTCCACTAAAGTGTTAATTTTGGGTTAGGATATGACCAAGAAGGAAAGCAAGAGAGGAAAAAAAAAAAGAGTTAACAACTGCTGTTATTACCAGAAACTAGAAATCAGAACAAGCTTCTCAGTCTGATTCAAACTAAGGAAACACACACTTCCGAAGTAAGTGGAAAAAATTCTAAGCAAAGATCTTCTAGAAGTCTCCACTACACTTCATAGATTAAATAGAAATGTACAGGACATACATAAGTTTTGCCACATCTGCACTAGTACTTCATTAAAGTACATCAACTGCTCCAATTAAAATTACTAGAAAATATTGAGACTTTTTGGATCTAAACACACCCTTCTAATCTAGTTTGGAATTCTGTGGGAAAGGAAACAGGTGGAGGTTTTCTGTGCTCCTGGCTCCACAGCAGAGCATCTCAGCTCTGAATGGATGGTGCAGCTGGATTCCAACATGCTCTCACCTGGAGGAGGAACAAACCCAATGCAGGATGCTGCCTCTTGTCTTGAGAAAGAGATGATTCACCACTCTGAAATGGAAACTGGTTTTACCCCTGTTTTGAAGGTGTTTAAGTACAAAGCTGAGGTTCAAATCTACTAAGCCCAAGAAGTGGAGTTAAATATTGGTTGAGCTTCTGAGTCTTCCAGATTCCAAGAACTGAGCTCCATCTTAGTCAAGAACCCATTTAAAAGGGTTTGAAGAGAATATTATCAACTGACAAAGCATTTCTCATCTCAGCAACTGCAGACATGGGAAATCTACAGCTGGTCTCCTGGACCGCAACAATCATTAGAGAAACTCTTAAGTAAGGAACAAACTTGTGAGTTAAAATGCTTCCACATCTTGAAGGAAAGCAGGGTGTAACCTTCTCCCTTACATCTGAACTTGTAAAATCCTCAGGAGCTCTAGGACTACTCCAGCAGCAAAATTGTTCCACATGGTCCTTTGAGGCCAGCCCTCGGCCTGCAGCCTTCACAACAGCTCTGGAGAAAGTGCTCCTCTCTTCCACCCTGGCCCTCTTTATGATCATGTTCCACAGATCAGGAAGATTAGCTGAAGTGCCCCACCCCTCTCTTCTTTTTGGAGATTTTTCCAAGAAACCAGAACTAGTTGTTTGTGTTCTGTCATGCTTCAGGCATCCAAGTTAAGCTCTGTAAAGCTTTCAGATGTCAACAGTTCAGCAGAAGATTAGATTTACTTTTTACTGTTCAGTATTCATTTGCCCTTGCAATAAGCTAAGAAACCATTAAAATCACTGAATTAATCAGTCACATCTTGTAGGCTCCACACTAGAAATACTGGCTCAGGGGATCCTTTCCATTCATGAGTTCAGTGAATTTCCAACAACTCAGCTCCCTCATCTTTAGATTGCTGCCATCTCTCCACTCCTGCCCCTTCTGCTGCCATGAGCATTTTTATTTTCAGCCAACACACATGAAGTTAGTTTCTTATGTTCCACTAAAGTTATCCTCTACTAAAAAAGCCAATAACACAGGTAAATTGACACATGCACACCATAGCAAGGAGCTTTCACTCACCTGATACTGATGAGTCTCTACATTCAGTTCTATGTTTCTCAAAATGAGAAGTCATTTCATCTTCCAAGTTTGCTGTCTAATCCACATTCAAGGTATCAAAATTTAAGTGCTGAGTTCTAAGACACACTGTGCACCCACTCCTCCCTAAGTCACTCAGACATGCTTAGGTCAATCGGCACTTCTAATAAGGATTTTGAAAATTAGTGTTAAGAGATGTTTTTGGTTTGTGGGGTTTTTTGTGTCAGGGTTCACTTTGTTTGTTGTTGAGGGTTTTTCCTTTTTTTTATGCCTTGGCCATACTCACCACAAATGATAAAAAAACTACCATTAAAATAAATCCCTTAATAATTGCTGCTTTCCAACAGACTGGTCCCTGTAGTTGAACTGTTACTTAATGTGCTTCAGCCAGCCTTTACTATAAAGGAATGGAGACACCCCAGGCAATATTCACACAAGTAGTATTGGAACCAGCTGCTGCAGAGCCACCTTAGGAAAAAAAGGTTTCTCAATTTAATTGGGAAAACAGGAGGAAGCATAAATTTTACTGCCATTAATAACTTCAAGCAATCCCGATATGACTTTACCTCACCCTGATGGCTGGACATGTGCTTTTTGTTAGGGTCTTTGCCACATCTGACCCTTATTGTTTGCTCACTTGATCAGGTAAGAAAATGTATGTTTCTTTATAGGATAAACGAGGCCTATTAAAGTCAGAAAAAACACTGCAGTAGCCTATAAGAAGCTCCATTTTTCAACAGATGTGTGAAGCTCCATAATAAGTTCATTACAAAAAGGCCAAGTGAACTCATAAAGAGAGCATATCTACTTTAAGCCTTCTTAAAAGAAACTTTCATAAAAGGAATAGAGCATTAAAAACCCACAGCACTCCGTTAATTAGAGAGCAAAGTACTACTTGGCTTTTTAAACAGCAGTCACCATATAATCCAGCTTGGCTGCATACCATATCAAACCTTGATTGTTAAGAAGCCCAACATACAACTGTTTGGCAATTCTCTGATCGCTCATTAAACCCAACTTGCAAAGAATGGAAAAGTATCAGAGGAGTTTCAGCAGTTCCCAGAAAAGATTCTATCAATGAATCCACTAAAGACAGGCTCTTCAGTGAGGACTGAATGTGAGTGTCAGTGCTAGTCTCTGCTCTGGCTTCTCCAGCTTAAATGAACAAGTCAGAGAAGTCTGACTCACTCTGGAGTTCGCACAGCCCTTGAATTTTTATCCAAAATTAGGTGGCTACTGCTTCTCATTGTGCTTATATTAAGTCTCAGAACACCAAGAAATTAAGAATGTCATGCCAGGATGCTCACACTAATAAGGCAGAGAGGCTGGGCACAGTCTCTGACTGGCAAAACCATACTGTTGCTACCTGGGGCTGCCCACACTGTGTTTCAGAGTGCTGTATAACAAACACTCATCTGCCTGCCTGAACACAAATCCACAAAGACAAATAGCTTTCAGCCACTGTAATCTGTGCTGGAAAATATAACCCAGGATGTTCCTCACCATCTAAAAACCTTTCTGAGATTGACTACGTTGGCACTGTGTGGCACTTTCACAGCTGTATGCACAACCCTTCTGTACTCCATGTTCTAACTGGGCTTGATTTGCAATCCGATCCCATTTTGTGACCCGCCCACATTTCAGCTCACCGGTATCTGTGTTCAATCTTCAATTTTTCAAAGCACATAGTAATTGCAAGCAACCAAAGAGATACTTAAGTCTGACTTCCAAGCATAATGGGGTTTCATTCTTTCAGCACGGCTTGCACTGGGGAGTGAATGAAAAGAAAATGGCATTGCAAGACAATATGTATTGAGTACACTTAAGAACTGGCCAGCAGCTCTGGGAGATGAACAAACAAATCATTAAAATATGTTTGTTCCCCCCTCAGAGGCAGACCTACTCCTGTTACTCTTCCAGCAGCAACACAGTTCCCACTGTAACAGCTTCTGCAACTTTCTCTGTAATCTGCATCCTTGGAGAGGGATACCTCACTGATGGGAGAACCAGAAATGCCAGCCAGCACTGCCCTCCTCACGGGGATGCTGCCAGGAGCTGCTTCTGAACAGGGCTCCACCATGAGCTTTCCAGGCTGCCTTTGCCCCCACGGCAGCACTCAGCTGGCTCTGCTCTACAAAATGCCTGCTGTTCTCACAGCAAATGGGGAACTATTTGTCTCACTTCACAAAGGCTAAGAAACAACCCAGACACAACATAAAACAGCACCCTTATTAGAAGACTATGAATCACAAGCTGTGCCTATATTTAAGAGAGCTGTACTAAAATTTTTGTATTGTTTGGCCATTAACTGAAAAACAAAGTGGATTTGGTCCAAACAAAAAGTGAGGGGTTTTTACTTTTCCTTGTAGACAATGTTCTCTTCTGTTTGCTGCCAGGGCATTTACTTTAGAAGCCAATCACACATCCAGGGGAAGAATTATGAAAAAGGGTAACATTTCCCTTATGTCCAACAGTGGAAGAGCATTTCCAGGGATCAAGAAAACAGATTTGTATCCTATTTTAAGTTCAGCTCTATGTTTTCCCCTTTCCAAACTCTACCATAATTGGAGCAAGTCACTCCTCTGCTCCACTTCCTTTAAATTCTGCCATGCAAAGCACAATGAGAGCACTCAGAGTGAAGCAAAACTCCAAGGAGTAGTGTGTAGCAGGCTGTTTTGGTCCCTCTTTCCCAGGGGATGACTGGAAGACACTGAACCTGTGTTTTCCACATTTCAGCCAAACATCTAGTTTAAACCATTTGCTGAATTCACATTAATTCTCACCTTAGGCAGCTGAAGTCATACTTCACATATATTGGCACAGAAAGGAAAGATCACTCCGGACATAATTTCTAAATATTAGAACAAAGCCACACTACAAAAAACATTCTCTGCAGGGCCCCAGTGATTCAACATTTAAAAGGTCTTCTTAAAGGATGGAAGTCACACAAAGCAACAAAATCTCTTCTCATAGCTCCTCAACTACGCTATGTATGGAAAAAGCTGAATACAGCAGACTGTATCTTACAGGCCTCCACAGCTCTGCTCCAGCTTCAGATCTCAAGGCTGAAGCCAAATTTCACTCAGCTGCACACAGCTCTTTGAGAGAGTCACAGCACAACAAAGATCAGCTGTGGCTGATTAATTTGGGTGCCTGCAGGGAGCAAGAGGAGCCTTGTCATATGCAACACTTGAGACTTGTGAAGAGAAGCCACGAAAACGAGCCAGTGGTACTGACTGGCACAGCCACATGGGGAAGCAGGCACTGGCACTATTAAAAAGAAAAAGCTAATTAAAATGGAAACCAAGACTTCAGCAGAATTTCTCATGTCCATGCCCTCAACAGCAGCCTCAACACTCTGGAGTGTGGTGGGGAGAAAGAAGATGGTGTTTCTCCATGATATCCATGGCATACTCATTCCATTCCTGAGAGATCAGCTGGAGCCAGTTCATCCCCACTGCTTCAGCCTCTACCTCCACGCAGAGCCTTCCTGCTCCCAGGCAATTTAGTGTCCCTGGGGAAAGCTGTGCATCTTCCAGAACTGCAGACTGCATTCACCTCCATGCACAGCCCTGAACCACTGCCTAACAAATCCTCTAATTCTCTGCAATCTCAACTCTCCCCTTAAATACCTACTACACTTCATTTGTAACCCATCTCAAACCCGGGGCTAAAGACTCAGAGGCCCAGCATGCACAAATGCTAAATTTCAGGAGGTTGAGTCAGCCCATTTGACCTCTTGGCATTAAGAGTTGTACAGGGACTTGTCAACAGCTGCTGTGCTGTGTTAGCACCTGGAGATGACCTGCAAATGTAAACTGAAGGGTACTGACTTGAATAATGTGTGTTTAATACCCAAATAACCTGTATAAATGGGGCATCTGGCTCATGGCTGTTTTATTATTCAGATTGCAGACTTCTCTCAGACAGGATATGCCAAGTGATGCATTTGAGAATTGTTCCAATCACCATACCAAGAGAAGTCTCACGTATCACAGTGATGGCTTAAAGAAACAAGTAATAGACAATATTTCTACCTAGATTTTCTAGTTAGCACATCAGAAACAAGTATCAACCAATTCTACAGAGAGAAGCAAGGACAAACAGCACATGCCTCTACGAAAAATTTAAATTTAAAAAAGAGAAAAAGAATGGTTGAATACTTCTGAGATGAGAGAAGAAACACACTGTGAATATTCTGCAAGTACCAGCAGGACTTGCAGATTACTCAACAGCCACTTGAGGAACAGACTCCAATTTTAGCAACCAGTTCTTCTGAGCTGAACAGCCTTCACACAGGCCTAGTTACAACTCTAAGAGAATGGCATTTGAAAAGCAATTCTCCTCTCCACATTACAGACAGACACTAGAAAGTAGATATTTAACTGGTGAGCTCAGTCTCACTCTAATATTAAATGGGGAATTTCTGGGAGCAGGGACTCCAGTGATTTGTGCTGTGCCATTGCCTGGGGTGACAAATCCCCAGAAGCCTCCCTAAGACCACCACATTATCTGCTGTGTGAACAAAAAGAACAAGTTTCTGCTCCAAAAAGCTTACAGCCCAAGCTGAACCAAACTAACTAACCAGATCACGTCTCAAACAAGAGGAAAGATTTCCTCATCAGCTTCCATTTCTCAGCTCACTTTACTAACAAATAGCATTGTCTTGAGGATAAAAAGAAAAAGAAGAGGGATCTCAAATGCCAATTTTCATCGTCCTAGCTCAGACCAGTGCAAATATGGTTGTAGGACAGGAAGTATAAAAGGGTGTGAGGTATTTCAGGCTGTACTAGGTAGCTGTCATGTAATAATCACCAAGAGCATCAAGGCTTCCAAAGCACTCTAAGTTCTCATGGTGTTCACTAAACAGCAATAAGGCTGTGTTGAGGCTGAAGTAGAACTGAGGAGACAACCCTAAAAGACTTCAAAGCTGAGATTCACCACTGCATTGCCCTTGCTCCAGCCAGTATCTGGATACACCCTCTGCACTGGATTTAGCACATCCCAAAGCCAACAGATTTCAGAAGAATTTAGCAATGTCTTGCAGCAGTGATTCACACCAGACAAGATCCTCTATTCCCACTCAGCAACCCTGAGAGCCAAAAGCTGCACAACCTTTAGTGCATCTACCAGAGCAGCCTCCAGGTAGTATCAGCCAAAGAACACACAAAAAGCAATGGAAGTCCCTCCTCAGAACTCCAGCATGCAAGGATCAAATAGAACAATCCTCTGCTCTTTTCAAACTCCTTATTGTTTCCATGGCTTTCCCCTAGAGATAACAAAAGGTTTGACTTGTAACTGATGTACTTACATAATCTTAACACAAGACTGCCAAGCTGAAAGTCTAGAAATCAATACTGCCTGGTGGAAAGTAACAAAACTGGGAGATTTCTGATCTGTCTGGACAAGTTACAAGAGCCACAGGTATATCAAGCTTCATTAAAAATAAATAAACATACATATACATATATGGTTTGTATCTCCATCAGCTAGGCTCTGTCAAGGTGCTGGCTGTTTTTCCTAGGTGCTCCCCCAGAACTACAAACATCATTCATGTGTCAGCTCACGTGGTTTTCAGGTAGCTACTGAAGTAATTTTTAAAGACTGGAAGATTCATTCTACAGTTTAAAAGACCCTAGAAGTAAATCTACTGGAAACCTTCTAAACTTCTGTTCAAACCTGGGTGTGACAAGATGATGTGAATGCTGAGAAGCTGGGAGTAGTGAGGAAGTGGCAAAGACGAAAGTGACACAGCAACTTTTAGGTACATCACACCACGATGCAAACAGCTTCACTGAAATGCTGATGTCTGTGTTAGACCAAAAGAAGACATACCCAGGAGTGCAGTGAGTTTGGGAAGCAAACCAACATGGACCATTTTACTTCTCAGGCCTGTGTCAAAGGAGAGATTCAGTAAGAGTCGAAGAGTGACATTCAGCAAGTCTTCATGATCACAGGGTACCATTTTCACAAGTTTTTCCACAATATCCATTTCAACCTGTATTTCAAAAAAAAAAAAGACCAAAACCAAACCATAATCCATCCAAACTTACTTACTTTGGCTTCAATATCCAATTTGTAGCCATAACAGTGACTATTAATGCATTTTCATCTGAAGTAGTTTTGCTTATCCCTTTGCAGTTGAAGTCTTCTAGATTGGGTTACTGGGAAACATGGATTAAAAAGGGTTTTGAACTAACCAATTCAGATGTCTTGGAAACATTCCTCACACTTGGAATACTGCAGGAATGTAGTGAAGACATCACCTGCAAAACTAGATGGGGGTGAGCAAACTCATTTAAACTTTAACACATGCAATCCTGCAGCAACTGCCAGTGGGAGTCAAAGACAGACCCAATCAAGACAGAAAATTGGCATCCCAAAAGAATTTGAGACCTTTCATTATGAACTGCAAATGAACTCCCAGCCAGAAGTGCGCATGTGCTCTCAGAAGAGGCATGCCATCCTGCCTGTCAATTTAATAAAAGCATGAAAGTCATCTTGAAACATGTATCACTTTCAAATTAAAAAGTGGAATCCAGGAACTGAGAAGTGGTATCAGCTCCTGAGATCATGTTCACTTTACCAGCCAGAAAACACATCTGAACTGGCAAGACTTCACAAAGTTTTTATCACATTTTAAGCAACATTTCTGTGCTTTTATTTGACATAATCTTTTAAATGCATTCATTTTTTGTTTCCCAGATCATTCTTTGGCCAGAAGGAGGCACATAAAATTATTTGGCATTCATCAGACTTCTCCATGTACATTACTAGTCTGGTTATAAATAGACACTGAATGAATACTAAGAAAAGAAACTACAACTCTCCCCACACAACTGCCTGGACAGCTTTGATCAGAAACAATCAGATAGCAAGAACTCGTACCTCACTGCTTTGAATTTAATATGGCCCTGGAGCAGCCAAGGAAAGAATGTGCTATAAACACATATGGATTATTCAGTTCCATTTAGAAATAGGTGCTGCACAACTCATTTTGGTTCATTTTGCCTTTGACAGTTTTGTATTACTGCCCAATACAAATACCAGAGCACCTTCTCCTTCAGTACTTTCCTTAATAATACCATGGAGAAAAAAAGTATCATCTTTTTCTCAGTAAGGAATGCTCATGCAGCCAACCTGCAGCATACCAACGTTTTCAAAACTGTTAGAACACTCTGAAATAAAACAGATTCAACAACTTTGTTTCATTTGTCTTTCCACCAAATCAAATGGAACGGAGAAAGAGTCCCAGCTCCAGGGGGCCAGAGAGAATGTTATTTTAAGAAAATAAAATTCTTATTTTCCTAACCAAGTCCCATATATAAATAAGGGAGATACTTCTTGTCTGCAGAGTTCAGTGCACATGCATGCAAAGGTCCAGTTAATTCACTACTGCTTTTACACACATCTTTTCATCTCACTATCTTTATGTACCACTGATCTCAGATTGCCTCTTGGATAAGGAAAATGTATCATTTTCATCTAATAAATACTAATAGAGGCACAAAGGTGAAGTCAAGCATCTATTAAAGTATCAATAAAGGAGCTACTTGGCTAAAGCTTGAAGTCACAAAAAAAACTATGCTACAATTTCAGAAGTGTTAAGACTTTACCAAAAAAAAAAAAAAAAGCTTATGAAGAATAATTGCCTCTAGTTCTTAGGAGCTACTGGCAGCAGGAAGGAACAGATGTGAAGTGCCTTTCAAACCAAACTGGCATAGGAAATAAGTAAACTAGTCTGGCAAACTCCAGAAGGATAAATATCTCTCCTCCCAAGAGAGAAATACATGGCAGAAACAATAATATGTTGTCACAAGAGTATAGTCTGGGGGCAGTCATGGGCATCACCAGAAGTGGGGGTATGACAAGACTCTGAGGTGCTGAATTCAGAACTTGCAATTTAGTGGATCATATTTTGCATCATATTCTCTGTTTGGGATGACATTTCCTCAAAACTTTTTGCCGAGGATGCTGTGCTTTTCTTTGACTCATTTCACTTGTAACAAAATCGGATAATCAGTGCTGGAGATACTCAGTGTGAAAACAGAGATGTCTCCCTCTTCCCTCCAACCACACCAAGGTTTCAGAACTCCAACCCTTCCAGCATTGCAGTAGAGCGCTACAAGCCTCACCATATCGTTTTTGTTCTCCAGGAAAATGCTGAGTTTCTTCAGGAAGGTGACGACGAGGATAAGCAGCTCAAAATTGTCCCGGTCCAGAGCTTTGACCAACATGTGGACAATGTTCTTGTTCCTCATCTTCAGCTCAATGCGAGTGTCCTCAGCGAGGTTCAGGAGCAGGTAAATCGCAACTACCAAAGGCCAAGACACATCTCACCAACACATCGTAACTAAACATCTATAACAACTGAACAAGTCTCTATTTACACTTCAAGCACTGAAGATAAGACTTTCAGAAGCATTATGCTCCCTTCTCAACGCATCTTGAAGGAAATTGCCTGTGAATGCTTTTTTTTTGGCCTCTTTAAAAAGCATTAAGAAGATTAATTGTAATCGTGGCTCTGAAAAAAATTCGAATTATGACCACTAGAAGCTTTTTATGTTGTGTGGTTTGTATTTTTTTAAAATTTCAATTCCAACAGGAGCCATTAAAAAGCTCCTCTCGAGAAAGGTTTGCCACTCAGGTAATTTCAATCTAACATGAAGTGTATTTTAGTACAAAAACTGAGACAGAATGAAATCTATTTGAAGAGTCAGATGCAAGCTAAGTTAGGTAAATTCAAAAAACCCAAATACCCAACTCTTCCCAAACCAACACCATGAGCAAAGAAGAGTGGATCACTTTTGCTCTTCTTCTTCTGACAAATGGCTTTTAAAATTATTAATAGTGTCAATCAATCTGATGAAATACTTGTCTTCTCCCTATTCTCTGGCAACACTCTTCCATATTCGTCCACACATTCAGGATGTTTAAGACATCCTGGTTATAACAAGAATCAAACAGGATCCCTCAGGCATGTTTACCAACAACAAAATAATTTGTTATCTAGATTTGGTACCTCTGAGCAGCTGTTCCTGCTTGACAACCAGCCCTTTGTATTTCTTGTAAGTTTTCTCATAGTCCTTTTTCAGGGTTTGATTTTCAGGATCTTCATCAAGTGAATTACAGAAGTTAAGGATTCAGAGGAAAGTGATACAGGCTAGATGACAACTGTCCTCAAAAGTGTTCCTCAATCAGTAGAGAAAAGCAAGGGATCTATGGAATACCCAGTGTCTCCCAAGACTCTCCCTCAGCACCAGCCTGCTAGACCTGCAGTCCAGGCCATGATTCTTCTCTCCTTCCAGGCCAGGATATTTTACACCCTAACAAGCAGCACAGATGTTCTAAGACATATAGGTGATAAAATATAGTTTTTTTTTCCCCTTGTATTACTTTAGTAGCTTGAGTTTAACCTCTTCCACATCCCAAAATCTTCGCTCTTGGTCTTTCTCATATCTGCAATTATATTTTCCATTTTCTGGTTAATTCTACTGCTTTTACAGAAGGTGCTAGATATTCATCTTGTATAACCCAACAACCCATCAAGATAAGTCAGAAGCCTTCAGGCTATGCCAGAACACCAAAAGGATATCAGCTTTCTTCTTTTTAGCAAGTTCTTCCTGCCAAAGCTCATGTCTCTTCAGTTCATGGTCTATGATATTCATACAGAGAGCTCCAATTTTGTAATGTGTGATTATCCCATGAAATTGAGAGAAACTACATTGAAGAAATATTACTTGTGAGGAATAAATGCCAACAACTCCGTATCTATTTTGACATCTATGGTAGCAATACTGCACCACATGAAATATTAAAAAAGGTATTTATAAATGTGCCCCATTACAGCACTTCCCTATAAGAAAATTATTTCAAAACAAGAAAAATCCCTGAAAATATGAATATTTTCTCAACTTGTAGAAAGACAAGGAACACTTTGTCATTCCAGATCGAAATAAAAACACATTGCAATTTTCATGCATAAAGGAAAAGGTTTTCCCCTCAGCCCTGCCTTCCATAGTGCTAGTGCTTCAGAGCCCTCTCTCCTCACCAGAGAAATAACAGAGACCTAAAATCAAGGTAAATGCAACTTCTGTTTGAATTATTTCCAGGCAGGGTTTGCTGAAACACTGGCATAGCTAAGTAAGAGCAGCGCTCATTTCAGCTTTGAACACTGTTTCTTCCCTGTAAGAATGCAGATGGAAATTAGAGGTGGCAGCTCAGCCACAAAGCTATGAGTCAGAATCTTTACTGGTTTCTTCCCAGCTCTCTTATAAACTGCCTCACCATGAGAGTTCTTTCTGTTACAGGTGATAAAATTGAGGCACACGTGTGTTTCTGTTTTTCCTGTTTCAGTGAAGTTTTGTAGCACAGAGCAGAAAACAAAAGCCACTAAGCAGAGCTACGTTCTTTATGTTCCTAAATCCAGGGTCTCTGCACTCACCTCGAAAAGCAGAAGAAAATGTAAATTATATTGGTAGCCAGTTCAATGCTTTGTTTCCAGTCCTCCCTCAGCACTCTAGCCAATGCACCCACGGCAGTTTCTGAAGTGAAACAAGATTTAGAGAAGCATCAGCATTTTGTGTCCATCCTTTTAAGCTTGTGAGCCTCATAATTTGAATACACCTTATTCTGCATCTGTCAGATTTCTAGTGGAACACTTTCACAGGTATCTCACTTTAGCAGGCAGCACTGCTCACGAGTTCTGTTTGGAGACAGTACCAGAGAGTACCCTGGCTGCTCACCCTGTCACAAACCCTGAGAGGCAGCAACACAGAAGGAAAGAGCAATCAAACACCAAAGTCATCTTAAAACTACCACTAACCTTCAGATCTTGTGGCCTCTGCCAGCTGTGTGTCCCATACTACATTGTGTACCCTGCCTAAAACACCACAATTTTCACTTTCAAATCCCCTTTAAATTCTACCTTGACAGATAGTATTTCTCATCCATCTATTTGTTCTTCCCTCTGAATCCACTTCCTATTATTAAATAATTTGGTTTCTCCTTGTCTTATTTAATCTCACTTTTCCATTCACCTTCCCCTACCTAGTCTCTCTTTATGTTACTTGATCAGAAAAGCAGCAACTGGGAACACGAAGCACTAAAATATTTTCAACAACTCGTAGGGACAAGCCATTATTTCATGGTTCACCATTCCCATCCCATTCCATCTTCCATGGTGACACTGCAAGATGGGCATGTATTGAAGTCATCATTTACTCAAGGAATGTGAGGGTATAAGGGCTCAGCAAAAGAGACAAAAGGGGCAAGGAAAGAAAATCACAAAATTAACTTAGGTCAGCTTGCAAATCCCCTTGTCAAGGCAAGTTTCCTGATCTACAGAGTACAACAATACATTCTCATCTCCAGCAGTAATGCCAGCTGAATTTAATTTAGCATCAAAATAACCAGGATCAGAAAAAAGTAGCTGAAGCCAGGAAGATTTCAGTGTTAGGCTCACCTAAGACCAATCTGAGCAGCATCCATTTGTAGAGAGACCCAACCAGGCTTTGATGGCCACCTTATTATTTACAGAGAAATAGAGCCTAGCAAACTAGAGAAAATCCCAAATTAAAGGTGAACTACTTTACCCTGGACACAAATTAAACACACATCAGGAGAAATCCCCATTGGGTTTTAAAATTACCATTCACAAGCAGCTCTTCCAAATTATCAGGGTTCCTGGCCAGCTGCAGGATGAGGGCAGAGCCACGCACCTTGTCAGGGATGTCCTCGTACAGTAACTCAATGTACTCATCCATGTCATTGATATTGGCAACTTCATCAATCTGAAAGCAGTCAGAAGCAAGGGTTTCACAGAGAGAGATGGCAATTCAACCTCAGCAATCACAGCGTCATTCAGGTGTGACACCAAAGGGCACTCAGCTTCTGAGTACAGATCTTAGGCAAAAATAAAATACAAGTTAAAAAACCCCAGCACGTGCAGAATCACTGCCAACGAACACCAGGAAATCCAAGGAGATATCATTCCTAAAAATTAAAGGATGCTCAGACACACCTCTGTGTCCTGTCTGATGTTCTAGACCTCACTGGCTGTCGTGCTGTGTGCTATACTTGGAGGGGGCATGCAAGTCAAATATTTTACCCTTTAAGGAGATAATTTTTTCTATTGTGCAGTATTTCCAAACCAGGTTCTTTGTTTAAAAAAGAAGAAGCAAAAAACCACAAGAATTCAGCTTTCCTCTTCCCTCCTCCCATTTGTAACTGCTCACTGAAGTAGTAAACAGGGTTTGCATTTCTCTTTTAACACCAATATTTACCTCTGTTCCTTCAAATGGGGGTGGATCTTTTGGCTTGCTGGTCTTCTCTTTCTTTTCTGTAAAGAAAAAGACATGGTGCCATTAAGTTACACACAAACACAGACCAAACACACATCCAATGTTGTCATCATGAACACTAGTTAAATCAAGGTCAAAGTCCTTTTGTGTCCAGCTGACCTGCCAGACTAAATACAGGTTTCTGAAGCTGAACAGTCCCTAGGGAGTAAATCAAATCCTCAGCTGCCTTTTGACAACACGGTCTGAATGATCAGTGACAGCCCTAAGAGCTGGGGAGACAGAGGGTAATAAACCTTAGAGCAAGTCCAGACTGACAACACTCACTTCCACAGTGAGAGATCTCAGCAGCTTGGATTCTGCTTGTGCCCTGTGACACACCAAGACAGAGGGAAAGAGAGTAAAACATGCAAAGCTCTTACAAATCAAACCCCATATATAACAGAAGTCTTTGTTTTAAATTTGTCTCACTAGGAATCCAGCTTGAGAAGAAAGCTTACCATTTCATGGTTGCAAGAAACCTTGATAACAGCAAGGTAATGTAGAAGCTAATGTTAAATATTCAACCGTCCCCTGAGCAGAAAGTTTAAGGTGAACTTAAGACATAAATAGGAGGACCAAGAGGCCAGAAACTTAAGATGACAAGATGAGAGAAATACCCCAGGCTGTCTGCTACACTGGACCAAAGCTCGTCAGGCTCTGAAATGCTCCAGCTTTACACACAGCCCAAATTCAGCCTAGGCACGTTGTCTATCCTTGTAAGAGGGGATGGCAGAGGTCCTTCTAGGAAGATCCTCTTAGACACTTCTGATGTCACTGTAAGTGCAGATTCAATATGACAAGGCTGCACCCAGTAGCAGAATCTGCACCTCTCAAGTCCTGCTAAAGCATGAGACAGCCAGTAACAAGCATCAATACTAAGTGTAACCAAAATAATAAAATAAATGTGGTTGTTTAAAAGGTAATTTCCTCCAATCTCACTTCAAGATCATAATTGTTTCCAAGGGTGACAAAACATCCACGTCCCCTGCTGTCACCCTCCCCAGAGAAGTGGCACATCAGGAACGTGGGGCTCTCAGCTAGAAACACCTCAGAGTTTGTTCAAGCCCCCTGCTGTCACCCTCCCCAGAGAAGTGGCACATCAGGAACGTGCGGCTCTCAGCTAGAAACACCTCAGAGTTTGTTCAAGCCCCCTGCTGTCACCCTCCCCAGAGAAGTGGCACATCAGGAACGTGGGGCTCTCAGCTAGAAACACCTCAGTGTTTGTTCAAGCCTGAGGCACCGCAGTCCCAAGCTGCTTTGTTCCTGTATTTCTCACCTTTTGCTGCTGAGGAATCTCTGCGGTTCTGCAGGTAGTACAGCAGCTGCTCTACTTCTGCAAGCTTGGAGGGGTGAATGAGCTTGCATTCTTCAACAACCTTTCG
>VXBQ01016485.1:375707-485932 GCA_013400175.1 Phainopepla nitens
TTCCCCCGCTAAATATGTACACAAAAGTTAAGTTTCTAAGCTTGAGACGCTGCGTTTCTGGGCGTCAATACCATCAGCTGGGGTTCAAGCTGGTAGAGACTTGGCTGAGGGGAAAAACTAGGATAGTTATCCTCACTAGGATAGAGGCAGGTGGGTGGGTACCATTTACTTAGTCTTCCGTATTTACTTAATGCTTATTATTTTGAAATTGATACGCATCACTGCCACCTCCTGACAAATTATGAAATGGTTTTTCAATTAATCAGCAAGTTGTTTTTGGTGAGAGATACTTCAGGGCACTGCGAGCAGCGGGAGTGAGGGCACTTCATGTTCGCAGAATCACAGCACGGCTGGGGTCGGTAGGGAGCTCTGGAGATCATCCTGGCCAAGCGCTGTGCCAAGGCAGGGCCACACAGAGCAGGTGACACAGGGATGCATCCAGTGGGTTTGGGATGCCTCCAGAGAGGGAGAATCTGCAGCCTTCCTGGACAGCCTCCTCCCTCACACCCAGTGCAAGGAGCACCTCCATGCTGAGGTGGAACTTCTTGCGTTTTGGTTCATGGCTGTTGCACCTCATCCTGCCACTGGACACCCCTGAAAACGTTCTGGCACCATCCTCTTGGCACCTGGCCTTGAGACATTTACATGGATTGATGAGATCCCCTTTCTTCTCCAGACCAAAATGTCCCAGCTCCTGCAGTCTCTCCTCATCCAGAGGTGCTCCAGACGCCGTGTGCAGTATTTAGAGGAGGATTGAAGAAGGGCTGTTGTGTCCTGCCCCACTATGGCCACCTGGGCTGGTCACCGGTCCTCAGCACCAGCTCTTGGGTGAGCCCAGCCTTAAGGCAGCCTTGGTGTTTTGAAACATAATCTTCCTTTTGGGTCAGCCACTGACACACAGAGAGCACGGGGATGACGCTGCTGTAGCTCCAGACTCAGGCAAAGTGGCTGCAAATGCAAAATCATGTTGGAAAAATTACACATTCAGCCAGCACCTGAATCCTCTGTCCCTTTATCTTGTCTCCAAACCACTCTAAAGGGCAAGCAAACAGCAAGAGGTCTCAGAAAGTTTTCTAATGGGCTGTAGGTTTGTGGTGTACTCTTTACTGCCCCGCAATGTACAACTGAAAATTCTGTCTACCCAGGGTCGTAGGGGTAACGCAGAAATAAATAACAGACAACAAAGCTTTTGTTTTGTTTTTTTTTTATTGTGGCAAAATATTAAGCATAAATACTTAACGTCTACTGATCTCATTACAGACTAAGAATTTTTATACTTTTATAATCTGTAACTGAGCAGAATGAAATATTTTGTGGAATCCACACAGTGCCTGCCTTTGTTTTAACAGAAAATGGAAAAAGAAAGTACCCCGTGAAATATGAAGTGCTACCTTAGTGCGATGAATTTACAAAGCGTTGCTAGAACATAACACCTTTGTTACTAGGCTTATTCTATTTTTATCACAGTAATATTTCCATAAAGAAAAAAATACAGCTACCTAATCAGAATGATAATTCTCCAGTGATTTCAGCAGCTCTCCAGATAAGCATAAGCCAAACATTAAACTCTGAAGCCATATAAATAGTCTGATATTTACTGAGCACTAAGTACCTGACAGTCTCCATTTATTTCACTATGAATTTATCTTATTTATCTGGTCACATAAGCCTGTGAATGGAGTCTAGTTTTAGACACCTATGGAAAATAGGCTAAAGATTACAAGATAAGAATGATACAAAAGAATGTGAGAATTGAAAAATAAGAGTAAAGGAACATTTATTCCAGTTAAGTGTGCCGTGATGTTTGGGCTAAAATTGGCTGTTTGTCAGGACCTGAAGGGACTGCAGAGCCTGAAAGAGTCCAAGTGAAATATCTCAGCTTTATAGATATTGAGCCACCACCACTGCCAAGATCAGGCAATTCTGTTGGTCAGTGACAACCAGTTGATACTGGGCTTGGAAAACCACATGGCATAAACACTCAAAACCCATGTATTGCATGGCAGATTCTTCTAAAATTAAATTGCAGAGCACGTGCTGCCTGAGGTTTCATTCTACAGCCTTGCCCTGAGCTGCTGATGTTGTTCTCACAATTCCTTACATCCCTTTCATTACAGTGTGATGAGGTTTATGGGATGGGACTCTGGAGATCCCCTCACCTGTATGGTAGAAGTATACATGAGGGGGAGGAGGGAAGGGAGGGTGGTATTTGAGGCAGAAGGGTGATCATGTTGCAAGCAGAACAAGATTTTTGTGTTTGTACTTTGTTCATTTGTTTGGGTGATTTTGGGGTAGTTTGGTTTTTTTCATAGAACAATTGTAAGAAATATTGTTCTGGGGTCATCTTGAAGGAGAGAATTTTTTTGTAGGGAAGGAATATAAAGGAGGTGTGAAAGAGCATGGGAGTTGCAGAGAAAATCAGAATAGGGAAAGAATGGGGGAGAAAGTTGCATGAGAAGAAGTTGGGCAAGAGAAGTGAAGCAGGTGGGTTAAAAAACAAGAGGAAAGAGAACTGTGGAGTGTTCTCATATGGTATATGTGTGTATTTGTATATGTATATATATTTATGGTAGAATAAGCACAGATGGAGTAATTAACAACATTTTTATGAAAAGAAAAAACCCCACAAATTTATATTTTTTGGTCAAGCTGCAGACAGATGTTATTAACCAGATGGACAGAATACACTCGGTGACATTGGAGCAACACCCACCACACTGCCTCGTGGTAAACTTGATTTTATTTCTTCTTGTTTGTTCTCTTGGGATTGAAAAGTACTGATACTAGCAGTGATTTTTAAGTCAAAAAAAGGTGTTTCTATTGTCTTCAATAAGCCTTTGTTATATGACAAGACTGCATGTTGAAAATGTGTTGGGACTGGTTTCATTTACATCACCATGAAAAAAAAATGCAACCAAAAAACCCAACACTGTTTTTCTGTAGCAAATGGAATTGTTAAAATGTAATGAGACCAATCTCTTGTGTCTTGTGGAGTTGAGAAACCAAAGCAACCCTGAAATTTGTAATCTATCCATCACAGATTGCATCTTGCTCTCAGGAAAAAAAAAAAGAATTCAGTGGTTTTGTAGGGAAAAATCATGAATACGAGACATTTGCCTAGATCTTGTAAAATGAACTGTGCATAAAACTCCTTAAGACTCTTTATTAGCTAAAATAAAGTGGAGTACTCTGAAAGGATGACTCCCAGGGAAACATGCTGGGTGATTAGACTGTGCAGCTCAGTGGGGGATGGAGATGATGTTGTTCTGATGTGCTGTCACACAGTAAGGGATTGAGGAATGGAGGTAATAAACCCTGGGCTTAAAAGTTTATACTGGGAGGAGGAAGTGAGACGAGGCAAAGCAAAATCTGATACGCAAAGGGAAAGTCTGGCTAAACTCTCCTGGATGGAATTAATCTTGGAGCACAGATCAAGGTGATTCTTGAAAGCCTTTTTGATCAGCAGTGACAGTGACATCTGTGCAAGAGAAGGGCATTTTCAGTGTGACACATGATTGTGCTGGCAAATCCTGGGTGGTTTTGTTGTTCTTGAACATAAGACTTCACAAAAATGAGAACAAGATTCTCCATGAAGAGCTTGATTTGTGTTTTAGAATATATTTAATCCAATGCTGAGCTAAGTAAATGCATCAATTTGCAACTCATTCAAATCAGGGAAGAAAATTACCTGCAGGTCTCCATTGTTTCAGATGTAAAAAACATCTAAAGATGTGAAAAGCAGCAGATCTCTCCATGGAGAGTTCACTGTAGAGCAGAGTGTGCTGTTTTCTCCTCTGGCCTACTGAAATCAGAATTGCTGCCTTCCATGGGATTGATCTTCTTTGACGGCCTTGTAGCTCCTTCTGAAGCTAGGCTTGTGGTAAAGTGATCATCTACATGGACTTCCAGGGCCTGACTCAACAACAAACCTTTCAGAGGGAATTTTGCTGGGAGGAACACAGAACATGTATATTTGTCATAGAATCTTAGAATCATGTAGGTTGCAAAGACTTTTAGGATCGAGCTCAAGAATAAACCTAACATTGCCAAATCCAGCACTAAAGCACACCCCTAAGTGCCATGCCTACCTGCCAGTGTGTTCTGGATGTGGGTGTCCAGTACTTGTGCTGCACTAGGACTTGCATTTTCCATTTCTCCTCATTTTCTGGCAAACAGCCGGCAAAGATTAAATATAGAAGTGTCCATACAAGAAGGAACAGATGGCCTCTCTCTGTTCATGTCATCTTGTGACCCCTAATGACAATGGGGGCCATTTCTTGTGCAAAATCCTGGTTCTGCTGAAATCAATGAGAGTTTACCACTGACCCCAGTGGGGACAGAGTTTCACCTCTTAATGTTTATTAGATGCAGCAGGCAGAAAGCAGACTCAGAGCTATAAAGGCTGTGACATTTTATGGTTCTGACTCTGCAACCACTCAAGCACATGCTTAATTTTGCCACAGTAATAAAGTTAAGCACTAGCTAAAGTGTTTTCAAGGAGGGGTCTCTTCTACACTTGAACAAGTCTATATTTCACCATAAATCAGGAATTCGTCCCCTTCAAAAGAAAAGGATTCTGCACGGGATCATCAAATTGTTTCTACTTTGCACAACAATAATTGCCTCCTTTTTTCTTCAGTTTTTTGTCCAAAAAAGGCAAAGGGAGAGCAAGGAATGAGTACCTCAGCTGAAGTGGTGTTGCTCTGGTGACATTTGACTTTACTCATTTCAAATGGACTCAAGAGAAAAATATCAATTTTTCAATATTAATTCTAAATACCTCAGACACTGGCTATTTCCTTTAAAAAGTGAAGATTTTGCACAACACTTTACAGCCAAAATCTTTTTGTTAAGTTTTTAAACTATTGTGGACAACACTGGCATTGTTCTTCATATCAAGGAAAACTCTTCTACTTTAACAGACAGCAGTATTTTTGTGTTTGTTGCCACCTAATTTTAGCCAAAGCACATAAGGCATGTAGCAGAGAGGAAGTACAAGGAGAGGCATTCAAGCTAGATGAATTCAGACCTGAAAAAAAGCATAAAATTTTAGTGGGATAGCACTTAACACATGGAATGATTTACCTTAGGATTTATGAGTTGATGCTTCCCCATTATTACCAGTCTTTATATCAGGAGTTTACGAAAGAGAATGTGGGTGAGTGTAGAGTAAATCCTTTCCCAGGGTCTGTCCTGATGCTAATTTGTTTTATTTCCATCATGGAAGGAACCAAGCAGAGGCTGAACTTGGGTTTGATTTAGTGCACTTGCCCCTTCACCCTGCTGGGTGAGGGAAAAGCAGGAGAGCATTTGGGGCACCTGGAGGAGGCTGTCAGAGGAGGATGGTGATGGTGTGGGGTGGCAACAGAAGACCCGAGAGGTGGAAGGGAACATGGGGTGAAGAACATTCCTTCACTCTCCCAGCTGTGCTTTCCAGGAGTCTGGAAAGCACTGGGGGAAGGAAAAAACCAGGGACTGGTCTGCCTGGCCCATGAGTAAGAAAATATGAGAGCCCAGGAGTTCAGCTCTGGAAATTACTGGTTCTCAGGAGCTTCTGGGTTACAATAATGGAGGTTTTACAGTGCTGTTGAGCTGTGTGTTGAAAAAACAATCCTTCAGCTTTCAACTAATTTAGTTACCATCTGTAAGCTGTTTAAGCCATTCCCCTTATTTCACTTTCCCCATTTAATTTTGCTCTGTATGCTTTTTCTTCATTCCCCTCCTACACGTGCATCTGTGCAGGCACAGAGAGGCACAGAGGTGTGTAACTGAGGATTTTCTATAGAGCTGGAAAACACAACTGTCACTGATGTTCTTTGTGGGCAGAACAGGGTAATGCTACATTACTGTAACCCATCCACAGACTGCTGGCATTTTGCTGTGGGGAACCGTGGCCTGTTCCTCACACCCCTGTATTTTATATAGTCACAGAAAGAGTGAAATGCATTTTCAAAAAAGTGCTTTGTGCTGCAGAACTCCAGCATTGGCATTTGTGTAGATGCCTGAGTTTTATTTTGTACAAAATTCAATTTGCTACTGGATTTCACATCTCAGAGTCAGCACATTAAGGTTGTCCTTAGCTCACCCAGCTGAGCATCTCATATGTTTCATGAGATTCCCCTGGAACCCAGGGGCATATCAGGTGTCGTGGCAAGGCACAGTGAGGTGAGTTCATTAGTAGCATTCCAACATATCTTTATTTGCTTTATTGGCTAGTAATGAAGAATCCCAGAAGGAGGAAAGCACTGTAATTGTGCCAGATCCATCCTGTGTTCTCTACAGCTTCGCTCTAGAATTTTTTTCATGCATGTTGTCTCGGTACCAGTGCTTGTGGTCTCTGAAATTAAAAGCATTTCTCATAAAGGGGATTATGAGATTAAAAATATTGCTCGTAAAGAACACGTTAATCCTCACTGGGAGGATGACAGACATAAAAACATCAAATTACTGATGTCACTAAATAAAACTAATTTAGGAGATAACAGTACATTTTTAAACAAATAGTGGGGATATATTAGATTTACAAACTGGAAGAACTTTCCTTCCCAGTGTGCTCATTCTTCATTTATCATTTTATAAGAAAACCCCTTAAACTAAAAGTTTGTCTCATACAAATGTCACTTGCTAGCTTTCTTGCTAATCCAGAGGAAATATTATCCTAGTGGTCCCTGAGGTCCAATGTCTAGGTGTTGGATACATGATAAACTTACTTGAAGCTTTCTCAGTGAGATATAGTCCTCTGGAGACAGCTGTGGATTTAATTTTTCAAGCTTTAGTACAACCTAACCTCTTAAAAATAAGATTTAAGTTTCCCTTGTCAGGTCACTTAAGAGTTTCTTCTTTTATTTTACTTCTTTTTTTAATTTCCCTCCTCTGCTACTTGCCCAGACTGTTAATCCCCAGCCTCTGGAGGAAACATTTAACCGTCTCAAACCTTTTATGTCTTGATCATTTTTTGGTTCTGAAGGACAACACACATACATTTGGCTTTTGAATTGTTCTAGTCTGAGAATTTATCTAGAAAGTATCAATGCAAAGCAAACAATTTCCAGTCTTGGTCATGTAGGTTTCTACATCAGTTCTGAATAGAGGTGGTTTTTGCAATTTTTGAGCCACTCCTCTGTCTAAGAGCAGTATTTCACACAAAGAGGTGTGTTTCTAGTCTCTGCAATCCATCTTCCTGTGTGTTTATGCTGTCCAGGAGCTGAGTTTAATCTAGTTTTCTTGCCCCCTGATATTTATCACTTAGTGTTTCTGAAATGGTAAATTTATTGTTTCAAGGTATGCACCGAATTTAACTGGCAAGTTCCTGGTATTGAGAAACTCCGCACAACTCAGAGAAGGGTTAAGGATGAAAGCTGATTGAGCCAGCAATGTCACAGACACTGAAATATATCTGAAATGCAAGGGATATTATACTCCTGATACTTTTACTGATCCACAAAAAATGCTGCTTACAGCTCCTGACCCCCCCTCATCTCCCTTCTGTGCACACACACACACACACACACACACACACACACACTCACTTCTGTCAGACTGCTCCTTTTCAGGGGCTAAAGGTGCCAGAGGTCTTTCAAGGTCACTTGTCATATTGGTTCTCTACATTCAACTTGTCTTTTTTTCTTTCAGCTCATTTTGCTTTGACTTCCTGAGGAAATTAGTTTTATCTTGCCTTACCTATCCATGCATTCATCGGGTTTCTTCTCCCTCCCTCTTAATGACCTCGGGACATGTTGGCCAAGTGCAATCACCACTGAAAGATGTGCACAGAGTCTGCAAGTTAATTAAGTTTCTAGAGGTTTGTGTGCTCTGGCTGCCAGGGAGATGAGGGAGAGACCTGTGGTGGGGACTGTGCTGAGGGAGAATTAAGCAGAGTTCAGCTCTTTGGCAGCAGCGAGGGGTCAGTCCCTCCATGCACACTCTCCAGACAGACAGACAGCACAGAGGAGCTGCTGGCCCAGCTGTCCCAGAGCAGCTCCAGCCTGGCTGCAGCACCAGCAGTTTCTTGTCCAGGGTAGATCTTTCCCAACAGATGGCAAGTGAGAGGAGCTCTGGGGCTTATTTCAGAGGGAAGCAGAAAGACACACATCTAAAAGAAGCTCTCTCGGGGCTCTGTGGCTCACAGAACAGTATATTTTCCAGTTTAGTTCTAACAGTTCTGACTGAAACGATGTTCACCACCACTGCTGTGAAATGAGCTGCTGTATCAGATCAGGAAACCCAGTCTGATGTTTGCCATCCGAACCAACAGCAGGGAGGGATCTCCAGAGCTGCAGATCTGAAAGTCAGGATCTTTACATCTCTACCTCTGCAAAAAGAGATGCAGATTGAGAAGGTTAAATGGTCTCTCTTGTCCATGGTCTGCACGCAGCACTTCTTCCTAGAGCTCTGGTGTTGCCCATTGCACTCTTCCTTCTCAGAGCGGAGTTTCTCTTTTGTCAGGATGTTCACACTCCACACAAAGGCATGTCCCTTTCTGTCCTCTCCTGATATCATCACTTTCATATCACATCACCAGCGTGTGCCTTGGATTTCCCATACTGGGGGCCTTCATCCCTGGCCCTTCTAAGAGTTCAGGAAACTACCTGGTCTGGCTCTGTGCAGGAGCAGCACGGAAGTGCTGAGAGCTAGCCAAAGCACATTTCCTATCTAATGGATTTAGGCTGCTCCCTAAATCTGCTGCCAGTGCCTGTCAGACACAGCATAACTGGGCAGTAGCTCTGTGGTCTGAGCAGATGGGTCAGTCTCAAGCCTTAGGTAGGAAGGATCCAGCTGAGAGGAAGTGGAAAGGCATGTTTTTTCTGGCAGTGTTGTATGCAGAAGGAGCTTTGATGGTGTGGGTTGCCATCTTTCTTTTGCTTTGGAATTGAAAATAAATCCTTAAGAGACTTTTTACCAAAGCATTTCTGGCAGTTGCATGCCAGAGCTGAAAGACTTTAAGGCTAACTTATCTCCCACTTGCCCAGTTCTCCCTGAGAGGTTTCTGCATTGTTTTTTGTGCTGTTTCATGAGTGTGCAACATCCTCTTTATCCCTGCTCACCAAACCACAATCCCCTCTGATCGCTCCTTGAAACTTTCTTATAAGCAGTCTTCAATGGCTGAGCCAGGCAGTTTCCAGAGCCCCTTCCTCCTTGGTTAGAGCTGTGCCTGCATTCTTAAACAGAGCTGTGGGGGCCTAGGAACTGTGCACACTCATATGCACAACGCTACAGCAGACGTGATCCTGCATTTTCCAAAGCCCACATGCCTCCCCACTCAGCCAGGAGGAGATTTTTGTTAGCTTTCACCTCAAAAAGGAGCTTTACCCTGCACTTGAGCCAACAGAGGGCAATAGACTCAAAATCCAATATTGAAAAGAAATGCTTTTAAAAGATGGCTCTGAGCAGCCCAGCCCTTACTGTATCTGGAGTCACATATCACAGTGAAAGGAGGCATTCCACGCTGGACCTAAAACCTTCTCAGGCTCCATCAATTAAACCACCACATCTGGGGTGGAAGAGACTCAGCAAGGAACTCTCACTAGGGTTCAACGAGAACCAGATGTTGTGGGCACGGCTGTCATGCTCCTTATCAAGAAGAACAGAGCAGCCCCTGCTGCAGTTTCATCAGGAACCCTGCCCTTCCTTCCCTTCATCCTCAGCACTACTGAGCATCCCTAACCAGAACCACATAAAATCCTCACGGCCAAAATGCTCAGGAGTCCTTCCCAAATATTGCTATTTGTGTTAGCATATTGTTTATGGATCTCCAAATCAGGGTCCTGCTGGGACTCTCACTGTGCTTGGGACATGATCTTCAAGCTGCCTCTCCTACTCAAGAGTGGCTTCACTCACTCCCTTTATAATGTAATTTAGTGTTGGCATCAGGGCTAGAAGCATTAGAGAGAAAGAAGTGTGTGTTCCCTCCATAGGGACAGAGCTCTGGCCAATTTCAGTTACATTGATTTTAATATATTTACCCATAGGGCTCAGATGCCGTGTTTTGTTGCTTTAGATGGAATTCCAGATTGCTAAATTCCAATTGTATAAACGATAACAGATTGCTGCTGTGACTGCACCCATGAAAGTGCATGGGAATTGTGCAGGATATGCCCTGAAGGCTGTGAGTCATCCTGACCTACAAGCACTGAACTCTGCTTTGGAAATGTGGTTCAAAGCAAGGGTTTCTCGTGAGACATCAGAAGTCTTGTCCTCCCAAGGTTGGGTTTTTGCCCAAGGACTTGCTTTGCTCTGCATTTCCTTGCCACAGAGTGATTTTGCAAGACTGACCAATCTGCTGGAGACATTATTCCTGTTTGCACTTGTGAATGATAGACTGAAACCAAATCTACCTGAATCTGATTACAGATAAACAAACAAACAAAAAATAGAAGAGAAATAGCCCTGCAAACAAACCAAAACATTTTGTTTGGCCTGACAAAGAAATTTTTTTGTGTATGAGAAAAGGGCAGTATTTCAGTTTCTCATCAACCCAAAGTACTTTTTTTCTGTCAATTCCACAGTCAACTCAAAACTAAATTATTTCTACAGTAATAATTTTGAAAACTGCTCAGTCGGATTGGACCCATGAGTGGCGTTCAGGATTGTGACTGAGAGTTCTGGACCTCAGCAGGTCAGACAATTTGTGCACCCACTGTCATATTTCTGTTTTCCAGCCTGACAGCTAGGCAGGGGCGTTCACTGCTGCTCTGAAGGAGCCATGGAAGCTGCAGCCAGAACAATCCAGGCAGCAGGCATTTGTAAAGGTTACCAGCTGCCATCCAACCTTGCAGCTGTTCTTCACTGCCCTCAGAACTGCACGTGTGCTCTCTGCCCGTGCCTCTTCTGTTGACATCATCCTGTGGCTCTCAGGAACTCTTAAAAACCTGTTGTCAAAGATAAAACAAAAATTACTTGCTTTAACCACATCTATTTCTGACAGCATATGCCAAGCGTGAGTGTAAGGGAGAAGAATGACTGTAGAGGCCTTTCTAAGATAAAGAGAAATCTTATAGTGGTCCTAATGGCTTGTCTATGTGGAAATTAGATTGCATACCAGGTGTTTTGTAAGCAGAACACAGTCATTTAAAGGCAACATTGACCCTTTGTGATCTATGTTATATGTGGAGCTTGTGCACATGTTTTAATTTTTCTCTTCTGTGCAGCTGATGTACTTCAGAAGTAGCGTGTACAGCTGAAATCTGCAGAGACAGGTGGTTACCTACTAATATAAAAGCAAATCCAACTCCTCTTTAAATATCCTGATGCTCCAACAACCAGGTCTGCCTTGGATCTTGCAGCAACCCAGCATAAGCCATCTGATACCTTATTTTAAATGGGCTGCTTAAGCAGAGATGAGCTGCAGGTGTTTTAACAAGAAGCCGCTCTAGCTGATCCCTCCTTTTAATTTCTGCTAAACCTCTTGTTACAGAACTGCCTGATCTCACAGGAAGAGGAAGTCACACAGAGGAACTATTTGCTTACCCACATAAATACAAGCACATTCTTATTTTAGACCAAAAGCTGTTCAAGCCGATGAATGTAGGCATTATGGATGTGTAGATTGTTATTTTAGTTTTGTTTACTCCACTTTATCCAGAGCTCTGGATTCTCCAGGGTCCCTACCACCAAGAAAAAGGCTGGTTAGCTGGCTTCAGCTTCAGAAATAGTCAAATGGCCATTTGGGAAAGGAAACTAAGGTTGAGATGTGGGTTTGCTCATATTTCAGCCATCACACCACTGGTAGTTTGGCTATCATCATACCCATACTCAAACCCCACATTTCTTGTTAATGCAGATGTGGGATGTGTAATAGTGCTTGAATTGTTCACAGCTTCTGGGTAGACTGATACTACTCCTGTTCAGAATATGAGTTTAGGAGACAGTGTGAACCACTTGTGAGTTGTTCTTAGCAGCAAATATTAATATGCTGCTGTTGACAAATAGAAAAATAAAGCATCCGCTTTTTGGGAAAAAAAAACCCAACCAAAAAACCAACTCCAAAACAACAAACCCAACCCTGCTATTTATGCACTCTTTATCACGCAGTTCTGGGCACAAATGTGTTTGATCTAAGCTTTGACAGCAGTAGGAAGTGCTTTGAAAGTGCTTTAAAAGGCTCAGGGCTCTTGAGATTCACTCTCTTAGCTGCACTAGGAACTGAGGACCAAGGGTGTGTCCACAGGAGCTCATAGATTACAGAATTGCAACAGGGATTTGATCACATGCAGGTAAAATAATAGAAGTAGTGTTTATTCAGCCTTCTGGAGATCTTCACTCTTTTTGTGTAGGGCAGGACTACTGTGAATCAAACCCACCACTAATTTATCTAAAAGAGTTATAACCAGCATTCACCCTGAAAACCTAACCCTGTTTTTGTTTTCCAAACTGTTATTTCTGACACATTTGTATTGGCTGAGAACTGTACCATGGAAAGACATGGTACAGTTGGTGTCACTGTGCCCAACAATTCTTATGGGGTTTATGGTGTCTGGTAAGAGGAAATCTCACTTTGCTGAGTGAAACCAGGATGACCTTTAGCTGTTGTGGCACCCCCTGGAGCACACCTCTCTGACATGATGAAGCAGGGAGATCTGCATTATGGATACAGCCACTGCCATCCCAGGTGGCTGTTCCAGCCCCTGGAGTGTGGCACGTGACAAATTCCCACGTGTCAGTTGTGAACTGGACTAGGAAACTGATCCCACTTAAAAGAAAATTAAGTATATTTTTCTGAATAAGATTTATTTTCCTTGGTGAAGGCTGGGTCACCTTTGTACTGTTCTTAAAAACTTGGTCAGATATTTGTCAGGAAGTTGCTGACAAATGCTTTGTCCCCAGAGCTGCTGGGGACATAGGAACATCCAATTTCCTGACTGTGTTTCTGCAGAGCAGCGTGCTGATACTGCAGCCACCTGGAACAAACAGCTTGGAAAGGGGAAACCTTTGCTTGCTAGAATCACAGTTTATTAGGACTCACAGGCTGTGTAGAGGCACATCCATGTTCTGTCTTCTGGCCTTCCTCTTGAGTGCCCTGCAATGAAGAACGAATAGTGGGAGGGAGACACAAAAACAAAATCACCCTGCAAGATGTAAAAGGGCGATTCTGGATAATATCTGAGTTCCTTTGAAGTGAAAGCTGAATAGATTACGAAAAGTACAATTGAATTAAAGCCACTCCTCTTTGGAGTAGATATACTTTTACCCTGGCTAAGCCATTTCCTGGTGGATATTTTTTCTTTCTTCTACTTTTTTTTTTTTTTCCCCCACTTTCCAGCACCTGCTTGTTTCAGAGGGCGACACTCCAGGGATAACTGTGAGCCAGTGCCAAGAGCCAGCATTTCTCACTCCCCTCTCACCCGCCTCCGCCCCCTGCCACACACCCCGATATAGAATGACAGCACAGTGCCACAATTTAAATGACACTGCCTCTGCCCCCTCGGCAGGACAGGTCCTCCAGAGAACACCAGCCACAGCAGCTGTCCATTCTCCCCAAAAAACTCTTCATCATGGCCTATAAAGCAGCACATTTGGCCTTTAAGTCGCGCTGGCACAAGACGGACGAAGAGCTCTGTCGGCACAGCATGTCCTTTGTCTTGCACAAGGCCATCCAAAACGACTTCTTCAAGTGTTACCTTTATCTGCTGGAAAAGCTTCCCCTGGGTGAGTAGCCGTGGGCAGGAGTGGCCATGTGTGCTCTGGGGAGATGGATCGTGTCAGATGGCGGAGGGCAAGCAGGGTACTGGCAGTGAGGAGGAGGAGCAGTTTTGAGAAACCCAGCTCAGGAGATTGCAGTGCTCGCTAAAGAGTTTGGAACTGTGTCTCCCAACTCCCTCTAATCCAGTAGCCTGTTGTGTCACCTAAATGCCCCACAGATTCTTAGAGGAGAGCAAGGGCAAGACTTGCAAGAGTGAAGGAGAAATTTGGTTTCTGGCTGACCGTTCCTATTTTTGCCATCATTTGAGTAAAACATGCTTTGACCTGTTTGGAGCTTGGAAGGACAAATGCAAAACCAGCAGAGCTGGCAGGTGGTTTTCTTTTGCCTGATTCCTGTTTTGTTGTCATTCTGGGTGTCCTTACCTCTGGTGTATGTGTTGTTTTGGACAAGTGCTTGAAAGGTAGTGATTTAAATATTTTTTTCAGGAGTCTTTGTTACGCAGACCCCTGCAGCAGATTGTCCAACCTACTGTTTGCTCTCTGGGAGGAAAATGCTTCCAGAAATTTGTTTATAGACAAATTTCAATGATAGCCTCTAGTACAGAATGCCAAGAGGGTTTGGTGGGTTTTTTGTTGCGTTTTTTTTTTTTTTTTAATGTAGAACATTTCTTATGAAAATTTGACCCTGAATAAGAAACAAAATTTCCCTATGAGAATAAAGGTAAAAAGTAGATTTGACTTGAGTCTGTATTACATTAGCAGGTCTAGTTTTAAGCAAAATTATTCAGCCTACACTCAATGTCAGAACTGTAGAAATTTTGAGATGGGAAGGATGAGCAGGAACAACCTGTTTAAGTGAATTCTTGGGGGATCCTTTCTAGGCAAAAGGAATATCTTACCTGTTTGTGTGAACTGTACAGATGCCAGTGATACCTCTACTCGAGAGGGTAGAATTCATTAATCCTGTAAAGAGAAAAAACATTTCCATGTTATCTTAGTATTTTTAATGTGGCTTTTTAAATGCAGCAATATCTGCAACTATTTAAAATGAAGCATGGAAGATAAGTACTCTATCCCTAGTGGTAGGTAGCTGTGAACAGTGGAAAGGGAAAAAAGATGGAAAGGAAGGGAAATCAATTACAGCTTGATGGAATCTCATGAAGTTGATGAAAATATTATTCTTTCATTTGTTTTGAAAAGAAACACAACTTATTAGAAACTGAGCAGAATTTCCTACAGTGTTAATTGTTAGTGTAAGTACTCCTACATCATTTTAAGGTTAGAAGGTACCATTATGAGCATCTAACTTAGAACTGAGTGTAAAAATTCCTGCATCATGCTTGAACTTGTCTGGGTCACAGTATGTATTTATGAACACAGAAATACCTTGGTTTAAGTGTTTCAAATGACTGGGAACCCATCTGTCACCATTCAGCTGTTTCTAGGCCTAATTGCTTCACTCATAAAACTAGACTTATTTCTCTGTCTGAATTTTATTTGATTTTCCATTCCTGGCCAGTAGGCTTTGTAAAATGTTCCTATCAGACCAAAGGTCCCCTCTGCCAGGCTTTTCACGATCTGACTCATTAAAACTTAGCAAATTTTCTTACAAGCCTATTGCCAGCTTATCCAAACTACTTTGACTCCATGGAGGATGGACTGTGAGCCCAGCCTTCAGGTGAATATGCAGCATGTCTCTGGCCCCATGGTTATTGTCATGAAGTAAAAGTGGGCAGGAGGACAGCTGGAGTGGGCTCATGTGCTATGACCACACATCCAGGGAACTTCACATCCTGCTATGATGTCAGGGTCTGGATAGGGGGACAGTCAAGCAGGTAAAAAATGTTTGGGTGATTGGCTCAGAGAGTTGTGGTCAAATCTTGAACTCAGTGGAATCCTACAAGGGTCTGTCCTGGGACCTGGCCTGTTTGGAACCATGGAATGGTTTGGGCTGGAAGGGACCCTACAATTCATCTGGTTTCAACCCCCTTATCATCTTTATCAGTAACCTGGGGGAGCTGAAGGACTGTTTTATCCTCACATCCAGAGATTGCAGCCAACTGCCAGGACTTGCCCACAAGCTCTAAGTCAGGACTGCCATCCAGAGGCGCCTAAACAGGCTGGAGGAAAGAGACAGCAGCAACCTAGTGCCATTCAAATCCACTGAAAGTCCACCCAAACACCAAGTCATGGACTTGGATAGGAAAAACCCTGGGCAGCAACACCATGGACTGGCCAATGTCTGTCCAGGGAGTGCCCTCCTGGTGGGGTTATGGTAGGCAGCAGCTGAATGTCCTGGAAGCAAAGGCAGCCAACAGAATGCCAGGGTGAATTAACAAAAGCATGGCTAGTTGATTGAAGAAGGTGATGATCCCCTTTTCTGCCTCAGTCATTCGACCCCAGAGTGCAGGAAATGACATGGAATGAGTTGGAAGACCCTCAGTGTGCTGATGGAACTGGAGCACATGCTCTGTGAAGACAGACAAATGGAATGGGGCATGTTCAGCCACAAGACAGACCAAATATCATCCTGGTAGTACCTACAGGAAGGTCATGAATATGATGGAGCTAAGATCTGTGTGTGGCATGAGGACAAGGGCTGGTGGCCATAAATCAAAAGTAGTCCAGACTGGCTATAAGGAAGAAAAATCTTTTTATGTGAGAACAGTTAGGCAGTTGAACAGGTTGCTCAGGGAAATTGTACAACTCTCCATCTCTGGGGGTTTTCTAAACCTAGCTGTCAAAACCCTGATGAACTTCATCTGACACCACTTCTGTCCCTGCTTTGAGCAGCAGTTTGAACCAGAGACTTCCTTAGGTCTCTTTCAGCTTGGGCTGTCCTGTGATCCAGTGCTTTCTGTGATGTGGAGGACAGAACGTGGCAGGTCTGAATATCTCTGCATGATGACAGTTTCCAGCTCCGTTCAGAGTGGATCTGAGCAGAAACGAGCTGAACTTCTCCGGCTTCAAGACTAGAGCCAGATATCTCTGTGTAAACAGTGTCAAAGGACTAGAGCAACACTGTGACCTAGCAGGGAAGTTAAGCATGTGCTTAACCCTTCCTAATTACACTGAAACCAAGCTTACATTGAGTCCTGTAGTGCTGCCCAGGGTCAAAAAGCTTCCTTCAAACTCTGCTGACTGCACACTCCCCCCACTCCATTGCTGGGTTCAGTGGTGGAGCTCTTCTAGGCGTGTTTACTTAGGAGCTGAGCGTATCTGGTATCACAGCCTGTTAAGAGAAACATGTCACTTTTACAGACCAGGCTAACATTTATAAATAAAAGACATGAGTAACTTCAGGCCCTGATCCAACAATGTACTTAAATGTGTGTGAGAGCTCTTTAGCCCGGTGGACTTTATTGGAGCTACTCAGATGCTGGAAATTATGCACGTGTTTACACGGGCTGTGAGACTCGGTGCCAGTGGGCTGAGATCTGCAGTGGAAAACTGAGGAGATCCATCCCTGGAGACAAATACTCCTGCGTGTGAGGCACGTGGCTGTAAAAGTAAGATCTGCTTTGGGGGTGGGATGATGTTCATCCTCCATAAAAAAAAATTTACATGGTACTCAGACCACAGTGGAGAGGTGGATTCTACCATGCACACAGATAACTATTTTTTAACTGATGCACAGAGCAGATGTTGCATTTAAAAGGCAGCACTCAGCCAAGCTGGAATTAGTTCAGTGTCTTGGAGAAAGCAATTGGAGCCACAAAATAATGTTCACAAATAAAAACTTCAAAAAGATTACTTGTAACATTTACTTCTGCCAGGGAAATTTAGTTGAGGAAACCTTGAAGTCAAGAACTGTAAGTCAGAGTACTGCAGGTTGGGATTGCACTGGGTTTTATGTATTAAGTGGTCTGTTTCTTTAGAGATTTAGACCAGATGCACTGGAAAACAACATTTTTAACTGATCCACAAGAAAATATGAGAGATAATGTTTTGAACTTTGCAGGTGGATAGCGTCTGTCTAGTCCACATTGGTTGGCATTCAGCTGTAGATCACCACTCTGCATCCAGACTATGTTTGCAGTGACTGAAAATTATTGATGTCTCATGACTGGAGTGACCTTTAGGGAGCCAGTCCATGCCCTCAGCCTGCCTGAGCAGTGGGTTTGCTTCAACCATCTCTGCCTGGGGACTTGCCAGCAGATTCAGCTGAGGGACAAGTGTGCCATGAAAAAGTTTCTTCTTTACTGGAAACACATTTCTGAGTTTAAATCTTACAGGTTACCTGCCTTAACACTGAAAACCTCATGTGTTAGACAGCTGCCTGCCCTGTGATGTCTGAGGAAGTTGTAGCCTGCGTTGTTCCATCCTGCTCATGCCCTACTTTACAAAATTCATTGAAGGCAGGCTGTGTACCCATAGCAGGCCTCACAAGTATTTCATTTCCTGATGGATGAGGCAGTCCCACACGGGTCATGGAAAGGGAGATGCCTCTGGCTAGGCAGGTCCTGTGATGAGGGGGAGGCACGGCTGCAACACTGACAGTCACCAAGGACATGTGGTGCTTCTCTTTTGGGGTAGATTCCTGAGAGCTGGCAAACCTCCTCGTCCCTGTGGTGCTGCTGCTGGAGCCTGCATGCCAGGCACAGCTGCGAGGCAGATCAGAGGTGAGGTTGATTGGCTGTGTCTGGAACACTGGGTTGTGCACTGGGAGAGTTGGCAGTGCTGCAAATTCCTGAGAGGGAGGAGCAACACTGAGGGAGCAAGAGGTGGAAATCACCTCTATAGATCTCACACTGTACAAGTCAGGCTGTGGGTCCACAGGAGAAGACTTTGGGTACAATGCCCCTCTTTGCTCTGGCCCGTGTCCTTGCATGCCCTGGGGTGGGAGACATGCATAAAAACATCTTTTCACAGTTTAATGCATAGAGAAGCCCCTGTGGATGCTCATCCAGAGCTGGTTTCAGATGCCAGCACGTAGGAGAGGGCTGTGGAGCCCCAGATGGCCCGGGAGGAGCTGCAGTCAGCTGGTGTGTGCATGCAAGTCCTGGCAGGAATTCTGCAAGCCTGATACTGGTTCTGAGTGAGAAATGTGAGAGCACACACTCCAGATCTGATATCCTGAACACCATATCGTCCCCATGTGTTGCCGCAGGTCGGGCTCACGTTTTGAGTAGAAGGACTCTCAATATTTGTTGTTCACACTGTCCTGGTGTGCAGACAGCCTGTAAATGCCTTTCCTTCCAATCTAGCAAAATGGGATAAATCACTGTCCCTTGACAGGTTCATGAAACAACCCCTGGAATCATCACTGGGTTCTTACATGGAAGATCTCACAAAGCCAACATACAGGGATTCAGTTCTGCTCAGCAGACAGGCTGACCTCTGAAATAGAGCAAAAGGAGACACAGAGAAGAAAAGATGATGCCACTTCTGGATAAGGACAGAGATCCCTTACTGGAAAAATCCCAGCCACTCCAAGATGGAGTCTTTTTCCCAGGCTCTGGGAGCCACCCTGGCCAAGTTGTGCTGGGGATTGGCTGCTGCCCCCTTGGTATTAATTTCTTCAGCTGAATGGTTTTTTCTGAGTATGTGAATATAATCAGTGGAGTGTGTAAAACTCCCAGGTTTGACCCTTGCTGGGCTCAGTGCTTCTTGTGGTATAAATTTCTCAGGCATAACATAAATGTGTAATGGATTAAAGCTTTAATAGTATCCGTTCAGCAGTTGACTTAAGCAGGTGATGACAAGAGGGGCTGGTAATGCTGCTTTTGTTGGATGAGGGATATGCTGGGCATGCTGCTTATATGTAACCCAATAGCACTATTCTGTTCCGAGTGGTCCTTGGTGGTAATTATTCCCTATCCTACTTCCTTTGTCCCTCCCTCATTTGCCTCCAAAATGTCACTCTCCTGCTGAGGATGGGCAGGCACACACTTATCATTCCCCGCTGAGCTTGCTTGCCCTCAATTAAATACATTCCAGGCTTTTATTCAGGGCCTCTGGCCTTACTCTCCTCCTCTGTGTGGAGGGCATAATTCGTGTTCCCCAGCCTGCACAAGCCCATTCAGCCCCTTCCCAGAAGCAGCTGGCAGTGCTCCCGTGGATGTTTGAAGATGCAGGGACAAAGAGCTGCTCCCTGGTACTTCTGTGCAGCTGGCAGGGAGCTCTCCCTCTCTCTCTCTTCATGAACTTAGAAGGTGTTTGCTGCTGGATCGTTTCCAGTTCCCTGAGTGTGCTGGGAAGCTGCAGCAGAGCTGGTCTCACACTGCAAGGTGGGGCTTGCAAAGGCTTGTTCCCAGTGGGATTCTGTCCCTCCTCCTTGCTTGGCTTTCACTGTCAGGCTTGGAGTTGTGTTTTTGGTGGAGGGTCTGTCACATACACAGGAGAATGCCTAGGCAGTTGTGTGCACATGTGAGACAGCCAGAGGTGGTGATTTCCAAGAAAAATTTATATTCTGCCTCAATCCAAACTTTTGAGCTTTGAATCCATACTTTTGATGTGCTGATGCACATACAGTACAGAAAAACCCAGGAGGTGGAGGATAGACCTCAGTTTTTAAAGAACAGGGCAAAATAGCCCTTTGTCCAGCAAAACTCACAGGTTTTAATAAAACAGCTTCAAAGTACTGATTGATGTATGTTACCAGCAATGTAGCCAAGCAATGAAAAGAAACATTCAAGCCTCTGGCACACAGGAACCTTTCAGTATATCACCCACTGATTACCTTGCTCCTTGACCTGTGACAGATGAAAATTTAGGACTGTCTCTTCTAAATTGTGTCCCCCCATGTACTCATTTAAGCCTGAGACTACCATCTGCTCCTTGGTTCACCTTACTTGCACTGCCACAGACCATACAGTATCACTAAAAATAAACCAGAGCAAGTGCCTCATTCATCCACTCTCTCCCTGGTGCACTCTCTGTGCAGCTGTCAATAGCTGGAAAGCAGATCTGGAAATCTGGTCAGTGATAGCAGAAATGATGACCCTGCACAGCAGTAAATGCTGCCCACAGCTTTTCCAGGAAAAATCAGACCACTTGATGTGCTTGGCATGTGTGTTCACTTCAGACCTGAAGTGATCCTTCACTGACACAAAAACACAATGTGATGATTGAAATGACTTCTGAACCTGGAAAGCACCCGAATTTGCATGAGGAGGGCTGGATCCCTTCAAGATCTTGTAGGATTCAATCCAACATCTTTCCTTCCACTTTTGCTTTAAAAACAGATTTGGTGTTTTGAAGGCTCAACTTAAGTTTGGGCCTTCACAGGTCCTCATCATCGTGCCTCTGGAGCAATTAACTAAGCCAGAAATATCTGTCACTAACAACAAAATGGTGATTTATCTGCTTGCAGTGAAACTTTATGCTCTGACAAGTCAAGTCATCAATGGGGAGATGCAGTTCTACGCCAGGGCCAAACACTTCTACCGGGAGGTGCCCGCCACGGAAGAGGGAATGATGGGAGACTACATCGAGCTCTCCAACACAGATGTTGAATCCTCCCGGGAATTTCTCAGGAAGTTTGTTGGGGTGAGTCATTTAATCTCATCTTCTGCAAGAAGCAGTGGTGATGTGTCAAGAATGATGTGCACGGTGCCCAGCCACGCCTGATTTCAATGGCACCATGTGTCACCTTTGATTTGTAGTCACAGGTCACCACCGTCGTTGGGTCTAGTCATGTGTTCTGCCAGTTCACCAGTACGAATGCACATTTTGCCTGGTCTTACATCATTATTTACCTGTTTTACAGCCTTTTCTAATGCTCCCAAGCTGCAAGGAGTTCTTGCAGCTGGGTTTGAATGAAGGATTAATTCTGAGTGGAGGACTGGGACTTTTCATGATAAAATCCTTGTTGGCTTCAGTGGCAGATTTGTCTGTGCAAATTCTTGCAGTCCAGTTGGGAAACCAGCTGAGACTAAATGCCTAGTTTCTGGTTTGCCTATTTATAGACATTTTTGAGAATGCTGCAACAAAACCCACCATCTCCAGCACATTGGAAGTACATAGAACAAGCTACACATTAGGCAAAATGTTTTTCCTTAAACATTCCAGTGTCACCAAATACCTTTTTCAGGCAGATTGCTAAAGGTCTGTAAACATCCTGAAAGGTCTGCTTTGGCCTGAATTGCAAGGAGATGCCAAGTGGGATTTTAAGAGCAGTATCACTTTGGTTCTTAGGTTTCTGAAAATCCGGTTGAGTCCTAAAACTGTCTTTGGAAATCTGAAAATCTTTCGACGTGTGGCTTGATGGTTTTCTGACTGCTCTTCCCTCTTCCCAGGGAAGGAGCCCACTAAATCAGCTCAACAACACTATTACATGTTAAAGAATCCACAAACAAATTTGTTAAGTTCTCCTGCTGACAAAACTACTAGTTCTATATAATGCTACCATAGATCTTTAATTTTCTGCTCAAATGCACAAATTTGGGATAGCCAGATGACCTTTTTTTAGCCTTAATGATCCACTGTGGGAAGAAAGCTCAATAGGTTAATTAGATGTTGTGTAAGGAAAAAAAAAAGCAGCACAGTTTAAATGAATTGGGATGGAAAATTAGCTTGACAACAAGTAGAAATCATGCAGAGCAGTGAAGGGCAAGTGATGGCAAAGTTTGCTGTACCTGATAAAGGGAAACTTTCGGGGCCTTGAGCCAGCAAAACACAAGTGAACAGCTGCATTTTTCTGTATCAGCAATCATTTGTGTTAATGCTGAGGCAAAAAAGGCTTCTCAGAGCCTCTCTGTATCACACTGTCAACAAACACAACATGAGAAAATACAAAGGAGGTTCAGTAAGGAGCTGAACCCGATGGAAATATTTCTGAATGACATTTCTGAAAACAGCATTTTCCGAAGAAAAATGAAATGCAGTCGAGGCACATTCCTTAAATTTTATTTAAGTCTTGTTTTAAGGACATTCGTGGAATTCAAGTGGTGCATAAGTGTGTGCTCAAGGGAAGGTTTCACCCTTCCTAGCCATCACCTAGATGCAGTTTCCTGCAGCAGGTTTGTGTCACACTGTTACGCTTTCTCCTCTCCAAGACCCGAAAAGGAAAGAAGTACAGTCTGAGACAGAGTTTCACATGCCAAAGAGGAATCATACCCAATGCATCAGCTGTGATGACAGATACAAAACACTCCAGAGCAAAATTCCTACTCCTATAATTAGCCAGGGATAGAAAGGATACTCTGAATGGCCAAGATCAAACAGGAAAAAAAAAAAAGGAACAGAAAGGAGTCTGCGCCTTTTGCTTATTCTGATTTAGGTTGTTAAAGCCTGTCTTCTGTGGAGATGCAGTCAATTGATTATGTTACTTATGGTTTATTTTCCTTTCTTACTACTGAAATTTGAATCCTGCTCAACCAGGTACAGATATTTAGTGGCTTTCTGTAGCACTAATTTTATAATAAAGCTAATGAACTGTCTGACCAAGTTTATGGCTCTATGAATATTTTTTTTAACCCATAAGGTGATCAATATAGAAAAAACAATCTGCTTCACCCTAATATGCTTTCTCCTTTTTTTAAGGAAAGTATGACAAAATTGGAAAATAGGAAAATTTGTTTCAGATCAACTGAACAATTTTTTTTATTGTTTCACCCTCTGAAAAACTTTTCCCTTTGTTTTCAAGAGCTCAAGTCAGTTCCAAAATTAAAAATGCTCTTTAGAAATGAAAAGTTGACAAGTTTGGTTTCTTTTTTCCTTGAAAGTTATGGAAAAAAAAAATAAGTACTTTGACACTTTCAACATTCTTTCCCATGTTTTTTTGGCCAAAAACTATTCTCTAGATTTGAAATACCAGTTTCACAGAGAGTTTTATTCATTTAAGACTTTACATTCTGGCAAAAACCGGTGCTCCCTAAAAAAATACTTGCCCGGTTCCACTCAAATTACCCTTCTTGAGTTAGTTTGGCTGGCGTGGAAATGCCACACAGTGACATTTCCCTTCCATGACTGATGTTGCATACCTTCAGGTATGGCATTTCTTAGCATGATCCTTAGCACCACTGTAAATTGAGCTACAGGTTTCTTTACCATTGGAGAATTTATCTTGCACATGGAAGGAATTACAGAAAGGGACTGAGGGCTTCACTTATATTTTAGCTGGGCGAGTGGAGCGGAGTTGAAAGTGCCACTGTGCTCGAGTTAAGAGGTTTTATGTGTGTGTGGGCAGAACCCAAACCAAGAGTAACATGGCTTGAGCCAACAGTGCTCTGCAGACAAGCTCCAGGCTGTCTCAGCTCCAGGGTTATCAGCACAGCTCCAGCCCTGCATATTTATGTGCTAGTGCCTCGGTGTCCACACAGCCACTGTGTTTCCAAGTGCCTAATCCGGAGGCAGTGAGTAAAAAAGGAAATAAAGAAAACAAAGGAAGCATTAATTTGGATTCGGTTGTGAGCTGTAGGCGTGTAAAATATTACAGATGGAGATTATATTGACTTTATAGCTCCCTCTCTGCCCTCAACGCTTTCTCCCTTTCTTGCCCCCAACTCACCTGCATGATTGGTTACTTGCTGAGTGAAAACTTCTTGAAAGTGATTTTTCTCCAGTTTGATCAGGGTGATAGAAGAGATGTTGTTGAAAACATGCTCTTTTTTTATTTATTTAGAAGGAAACCCACTGGGATTTCTATCCATTTCTTGTATTCTGATTCCTTTTTTTGTCCTACATAGCTTCACTGCCTTTCTGCTCTTCCAAGACCTGAAGTAGCACCAGGAACATATCCCACAGCTCTTTTATTCCGAGTAAAATTTATGAGTGCCCTGTTTAGCTTTAGAGAACAATTTTGGGGTGTATATGTGTCCTAAAGGACAGTGATTCTGAGTAATGGGAAGCAAGTAGTCAGAGGAACAGTCAGTCTCAAATTTTGAAGCCTGTTCTGGCTTACAGTTTTCACTTATACTATTTTTTTAAATAAGGAGTCTGATTTTCAACTCAATTAGACTTTTGGGAAAATGTTTGCCTTCCAAAGAAAATGTTAATGCTCTGTCAAAGCCCTGAGCACTTCCAAACTGAAAATATATTAGCTGAACATGGAATTATGTCAACATTTTCATTACAAATGGAGCCGTGGTGTTTCACAGGGCTTCTCAACTGACTGCTCGAAGCTCTCACTCCTTTTCAGCAACGTGTGGGATCGAACTTCATCTCCCATGCTTGCTCCCTTTTCTTCTTCTCAATGGCACACAGAGATGTGTCATCAGAGGTCCTTGCTGTGACATGTCATGGGAGATGAATTCCCTGTTTTGAGCGAGGTACTGTGACTGTAGATTCTGTGAAACACAGATGTTGAAGGAATTACCTGGCTTTTTGTCGAATTCTGTTGGTGGTTTTGGTAAATCATCCCAGTTTTCTCAGCAGCTTTCTCAAAGATTTTCAGTTAATCCCATCAGTGGAGACTTGAATGTATCTGCCAGCCAACAATATGGAAATCCACCTTGTAAAGATCCAAGATACAGTTCCTTCTCCTCTCCTGAACTCCTTATTACCTCTTAGTCTGGTCCTCAGTAAAAGCCACGTGCTCCTAAGTGCAGCCTGTGGATGAGGAATGGCTCCCATTTTCTGGCTAACTACAAACAGGTAGTCTCCAGAGCCCAATAGGGCTGAAGGTCTGTGGACTCGTGCACACATCAGGAGATTAATCTTCCTGGGCATACAAATTAGGAGCAGCAGCCCTGGAGACTGGTGAGAGCCCTTGAGGGCCATGTGCTCTTTCTACAATTACTCCGTGTAATCAGACGCTCGCCTGGGCTATTCATAGTCATGTCATTGACAGTGCTGTCCTCTGACCTTAATAATCTACTGAATTACCAACTGAAGCCAGGCCAAAAAAGTGTGAGTTACACGATTTATGCTTGGTTCATTACAAAGGGGAGGGGTCTCCCAATAAGCAGGAAGAGCAAGACTCTTCCTGGGCTTGTTGCCTTTGAGTGCAGTGAAATTGCAGCAGGGACTTAAGCCCACAGCTTTCCCTTCAACACTCAGTTCCAGAGGACAGGGAAAAGGTGTTTACATTTGCCTTTAATATATTTGTTTAACAGATAACTTTGGCCAGGGGATCTCCTATCCCACAGTCAGGGCATGTGTAGACTCAGAATTTCTGTTTTACAGAACAGCAGCAGGCTCTTAAGAGCTGTTTTATAGCTAGAGTGGAAGCTTTAGGGGTGAAATACAGCTTTCATTACAAAGCTTCTTTTACAGTGCTTCATTATTTTCTCATAGTCACAGCCTTTGTGCCACATTTTTTCGTGTCTGATCTCTGTCCAAAGATGACATTTATGAAGAAAAAAGGAACAGTTAAGCAAAATCTAGTCAATCATCTTTCTTGTCTCTATGCCTAAAAGAGAAATTCTGTATATGCTCCAGCACAAACTTCTTGAGGTGTCATAAGTTACCTACAACTCCAAGATCTTTGTTCAAACACAATTTGTTTTGAGAACTGCACTTTGATCCCAGGGATTCTGTGTATCTGCAGAAAAGCCCGTGGGCACCTGGGGAGTTCTGTGCTGCAGAAGTTACTGCTTGCGTGCAGTATCGGAGATTTAGAGAGACAGGAAGACTGATTCAGTGATCAGAATTCGGTTTTACTGAGCTTTCCAAAATCCTTATATACTATTCCATAGGGTTACAATCACCATGTTAAACATTACAAAGACAAACTCATGCATTTTACAAACCATCTCTTGCTTGCAGAGGGTGATTCAATCTTCTTCCTGGCACCTGGGTTTTAATCCACTCAGATTGGTCTGCCAAGGCATCCTGGTTATCAGACTGGAAATGCTAATTAAATTCACAATATTCTCTGTCCTGTGCATCCCAACAGTGCAGTATTTGGTGTACACTTCCTTTTTTATTAGGCCTTTACAGGGCACAGAATGAGGCTTATCTAGCCACATAGTTTCCTGTGAGGTGTGAATATTTGGAGTTGAAAGGACTTTACAAAGAGTAGCGGATCTTCTGAGAAACCTAGGAGCTTGTGAAAGACTCTGTCTCTTCTTACACCAAGCAGAAACTTCCTGTACAGCAGTAAATGCAGTGAGGAGTCCCAGCAGCAGCAGCAGCAACCCAGGAATGTGACAACCCAGCCCAGCTCAGCTCAGATAGTGGTACCCAAATCTCTGCTGATTCCTATCAATCTCCCAACAGCCCTGCAAAATGAGAAAAAAAGACAGCAGGCTGGCTGGACACATGGTTTCTGGGATTTTTTCAGGTGGTGTTGTTGCCTAGAAAGGCTGGCCTGGAAACAGAATAAACCTAAGTAGAGTAAAAGAATAAAAAGGTATTTATTGGAAGGATCCAACTTGGGCCATGCAAGAACCCCTTGGGGCCACACCCCAGCAAACCAGCAATGGGCCCAAAATGGACACCCAGGCACGAGGTCTCACACTTTTATAAGCTCTGGTCCATCAGCATATTGGAGTTAATTGTCCAATTACAGCCTCAGGTTATGAAGCTCCATCCTCTTTGTTCTTTCTCTCTTCTTCAGTGGCCTAAAATTTGTCCTTGGTCCCCAGCTAGAAAGGAATTGTTTTGTCTGTCTACCCTGTGAAGAGAGCTCAGCAACCCTTAATATGCAGCCCAGAACTACACATTAAAACAGAGTCCGAAAAAATATAAAAGCTAAAACTTAAGGCATCAGTGTTTTTCATATTTCAAATAATTTTCTTGTATCCCACAGGGGGTGGGCAAAGCTGGCACCAGCCGTGCCCTGGACTGCGGCTCTGGGATAGGGCGAATCAGCAAGCACGTCCTGCTGCCTGTTTTCAAGAGTGTGGAGCTGGTGGATATGATGGAGAATTTCCTGGCTGAGGTCCCAAACTACCTGCAGGGCAAGGAGGACAGAGTAGAGATGTATTACTGCAAAAGCCTGCAGGAATTCACACCAGCCCCACGAAGATACGATGTCATCTGGATTCAGTGGGTTTCAGGTTAGTTCTGCATGATCCTTCCAGCCTGACATCTCACAGAACAGGCAGCCTGTGCTCAAAGGAGGTTCTGAAATCTTTGGGACTACTTCCTAAAGCATCATGAGAGAGTTCTGAGAGTTCCCCCCAAGCCATATGCACAGTGGGTACAAATCGAGTTGATTTTTTCAGGTCCCGTGTTGGAGAAACGTATCAGTTCCTGGAGAGCAGCCTGCATGCAAAGGTGCAGCTGAGGGGGAGGTCTTATATATGGGTTTTCTGGAGCAGGAGTACTCTTTCTTAGCTGCCTGGGGTGCAGAGAGATACACAGGGCTCACCACACTTGTGAACAGTGGTTTCTGAATCTGCTGATTATCCAGGCTTGAAGGTATTTCAGGAAACAATCAGGAAAAAAGACATAGTGGAATCACCAATACTTTTAAATCAGATCAGGTCTTATTATGTGTGCTGATGGTTATCAGAGAGGCTCCCTTAGCTATGCCCCACAGTAACCCCTGCTATTAGAAGCATCCTGCTTCTCCTGCAGCCACCCCAGTGAATGCCCTGCAGCATTTAGAGCAATCAGATAATGAGGGCTATGTACCTTACTGAAAAAAAGTAAAATTCTGTGCAGTGGAAAGAAAGTTTTCTCCTAATCTGTGAACCAAAGTGTCGACGGTGCAGCTTCAAAAGGCAGAAGGAATTATTCAAGAGGAGTTCTGGACAAATTGCTTTAGACCAGCATAATTTTCCTTTGCATTTTTGCTTTTCTTTAATAATGACCCATTGCAGTAAATGTAGCTCCTGCCTCACCTTTTGAGCAAATCCAAGTCAAAATGAGGAGGAATGAGCTTTGACCTATCTAAGGCTGTGCTGGTCAGATATGTGGCTCCTAACTAAGGGAGCATATCATATTCTTAGCATAGACACAGATCTGAATCTTCTTTCTCCATCAGTGTCAAGAAAATATGGAGTCATCTTAATCATTAATCAAACTTCTACCCCTATCTTGAGTTTGGCTGAAATATGCCAACAAATTCATTGATGGAGTGAGGTCAAGACTGTCTGCTAGAGAGCAACACCTTGAAGATCTCATTTTCCTAGAAAAGTACACTAAAAGCCAAGTAAAGAGAAAAATAAGTTCCAAATTAGGTGTTCAAAAGCTTCAATGAATTTTGCCAATGAAATCTTGATTTGTCTTATGCATGCACAAGCCTGTGAACCCTGAAAGTCATTTGTAAAAAAGTAAAAGTGCAAGCTTACATTTCATCTAGAAATTACCATTTTCCTTCAACTTGAAAGGTATTCAGCTTTAGGTTTTGGGGCTTTTTTTCTTTCTAATTTTTTTTTTTTTGTTAGGAGTGGTTAGAGAAATTTGATATGCTATGTCAGAATGTGGTTTTGAAATGACAACTTGCATTTGTAAAAGTTTAAGTCTTCCATCAAGAAAACAAAATAATTTAACTAGAAAATACAGGTGATTTTTTTCCCAAGTTTTTTCATTCATTTTCTGATCACTTGTCCTTGTCTATTCATGTTAGATGTTTCACATGTGAGAGTTCTCATTTTGCTCTTCTCTGAGCTCTACACCACTGTTCTCAACAGAACTCCTGATTTTTGAGAAGAAAGGATAAGAAACAGAATCTCAATAACATATTGAAAAAAGCAGTATTTTAAAATATATACATATCTGCAAAAATCCCATGGGGTATGGAGTAACACGAGGAGTTTAATTTGCATTATGGAAGGTCTTGCATTCTTTGCTGGATCTTTGATCCACAACTCCTTTGATGGGTGTATAGTGCTACACAAAGTTACAGAGATTTTTAACAGTGAAAGACAGAGGGGACTGTCTAGTCTGACCTACTCTATATCCCAAGCTGTTCTATTCATTCCTTTACCCTTGTGCTGAGCCAGTAGTTTGTGTTCAATTAAAACTTATCTTGAAAGATTCAACCACACTTGGTTTGAGGACTTCAAGAGGTGGTAAACCCCACTTCTGTTGGTAGTGTAATTGCTTACACTGTTAAACAGTTGTCATTTATTCCCTGTATGCATTTGTTTGGCTCCAGCTTCCTGCCACTGATTCTTATTATAACTTAAACCACCAGATTAAAGAACCCTTCAGCACCCACTATTTTCTCCACTCTCCTCAGTGGCTTATGTCCACATCTGTTGCTGCTATCAGTATGGATCCTAAATATTGATTGGAGTTTGTATTTGTTGATCCTGTTGATTTGCCCCAGATTTCCTAGTTAAATCTGGCAGGACTAGAATAATCATTCTCTGCAACAAACAGGCTGTAGAGACTCAGACCAAGGCACTGTTCCGACGTGTCTGAATGGCTAAGAGCGATCCGTCTTCCATCTTTTCACCCGTAGGATACCTGACAGACAAAGATCTCCTGGAGTTCCTCATCCGCTGCCAGGGTGGCTTGAGGGATAACGGTGTCATCATTCTGAAGGACAATGTGGCCAGGGAGGGCTGCACCCTGGACTGCCTGGACAGCAGCGTGATCCGAGACCTGAACATCCTGCACAGCCTCATCGAGATGAGCGGACTCACCGTCCTGCGGGAGGAGAGGCAGGAGGGCTTCCCTGAGCAGTGTGTCCCTGTGTGGATGCTGGCCCTGCAGAAAGGCCCTGCCAACTCCTGACTGCCCACTGGCACTGCAGGACTAGGCATGAGCCACGGGATTGGGAAGGACAGAAGTTCCTCCTGGAATCCTCCTAACCATGCAGTGCTCCGGGGCAGCAACTCCTAAAGGGTCAGCAGAGAGGAACAGGGCTTCTCCCAGGAATATTCTGCTTCTAAATCCTCCCTGCTCCATCATTCTTTCCATTTTTAAAAGCTTTCCTAACCTCCTTGTTGGATCTCTCTTCTGTCAGGGAGTCAATTCTGTACAAAACTCATCTAATAGAAAATAATTAGGTCTGAAGTTTCGGTAGTAGTTAATACATTTTGGGGTGCTCTGTATGAGGTGTTGACAAGGATTTTACTATACCACTTGTCTTCTTGGAATTTAAGAAGGATCTGTCAGATCACTGAAGCAGGAAATTCAAGTAACTTCTGGAAAACTTCACCCAAATTTTGACTGTCTTCTCTACCTGGTCTTTGAAATATTTAAACCAAGAATATAAGGAAAAATTTATCTTTTTGTTGGCATCAGCTATGCAGAATTTTTTGTTTGTTTGGTTTGTTTTGGTTTTGTGGGTTTTTTGGTGGGTTTTGGGGTTTTTTGTTTGTTTGTTTGTTTTTTGGGGTTGGGTTTTTTTTGCTTGTTTTTGTTGATTTGTTTGGGGTTTTTTTTAATTTTTCGTTTGGTTTTGTTTTTGTTGATTTGTTTGGTTTTGGGGTTTTGGGGTGTTTTTTGGTTTTTTTGTGGTTTTTTTGGGGGGGTTAGGGTAGATTTTGTTTGTTTTTGGTTTTGTTTTTGTTTTTGTTTTGGCTTTTTTGTTTTTGTTGTTGTTTTTGTTGTTTTGGGGTTTTTTCATTTCTGTCAATTTGGACAATAAAACAACCTGGTTAATTTTCCATTTTTAGGAGCTACTTCATCTTCCTGATGTTTCTGCTGTAGAACAATAGTGGTGCATAAGGGATTTCACACTCTGGGGGAAAACTTGGCTGACAAATACCTGCATGTTTGCATTGAAATTTTGTGAAAAGCTTGCCCCACATATTACATTCTAGAAAATATTTTTTTTTTCAGAATGTTCACAGTGGAAACCACTTGAAAGCCTCTCTTTATTATTCATACCACTGTAGATTTCTTTCTTTCCCACATTCAGAGCGAGTCTGGCACCATATGCAGAGCTAATGGGATTTCACGGAGCGTTAATAGTAAGACTGTAAGAAGAACTAATACTGTATTGTATTAATTAACAACTGTGCTAAACTGTAGAGTGTTAGTGTAACCCAAAAGCTGTGATTTATGTTCAAAAAGCAGCTGTACAAGCCTGGATTTGAAAATACTGACATGCAGCCCATCGCCTTAAGGCTCACAGAAATGATACATTAAGCTTCTTCTCCATTTCGTAAAGGCACAGAAAGTGCTGTGGGAGCACAGAAATTCATTTTGCAAACAAATTCAGAATTTGGAACTCTGCTTCGTTCTAAAGATGTGAAGGGGGAATTTTGAAATTTGTTCTGAGGGAAAGCTACACAACGACAGTTTTCCAAGTTGATTAAAATTTTTTATCCAGAGAAAATCAAATATTTCTTTTGAATCGAGCTTTTAACATCATTTGGACTTAAAATGATACTAAGGCTTGTTCAAAATTTTAGAAATTAATGATAGCATTAGAAATGTTCTGACTCTGTCAGGATTTTTATGACCTCTTACTCCCCTGAAATGCAATCCTGGCAAATCTTTTCAGACTTTGTAAAGAGTTGCACTATGACAAATCTCTCTGTGCTAGTGGAAAAGAGTTCTATAAAACATCCCTCACATGACAGCAGGCACAATTGGCTGTGTCAAATATTGTCAGCTGTGTTAGATTAACTAAAAAAGAAGCCTGAAGATAACAAGATAAGGGAGCTTCTCAGCTGGATTTTAGTACACATTGCTGTCCTTTGATAACAAATCTCCAATTTTGATTTTAATTGCATAACTCATCTTCTCTGGCAATATGTTTGCACATGTTGAGAATTACCAGTTTATGGCAGAAGGCTTTCTGCCATCAACTCTTATCCAGTAACTCCTCTGTTAATGTTCCATCGCTAATTGTAGCATTAAGGAAAACCACACTGGTGATTTGGTGAATATTCTGCTGTTTCTTACAGCCTGGAAACCTATGGTTCCCACGACACAGCTGCTTCTGGAATGTTTTGCCTAATTCTTCCATTCTGATCAGCTGGTATTGGATGGAAATAGAGTAAGTAGCATTTTTATCGAGGAAGAGGCATCAGTCCTTTAGTTAGCAATACTGATTGGCAAAAAGAAGAGAATATTTACATATTTTCCTTTACATGGATTACAAATTAATTTGCCCTTCACCATTTTTTCTTCCAGCCAGAGACATTTGCCATGGTGCAGAATACTTGGGGACTGCTGGGGATCTTTGTGCAGTGGTGTCTGTGCCAGGCAGGTCTGAGTGGTGTTGTCACTGCAATGGTGAGGGAATGACATTGTGGAAATAGAGGAATAAAGAATTTTATACAAATCTAAACAGCTGCCACGTCTTACAGGGCACAATATATCAGCTGGTCATGTACACACCAGAGTGGGTGCAGTTCAGTAATGAGAGATGTGGTTCCAAGGTGGATGTAGAATGGAAAGTGGTTCAGAATGAAAAATGGAATATAAATGACTGGTATGGTTACCAGTGAAATATATTTTTCAGTGTAAAAATGTTCTTCCTGTGTTTTGTGTATCTTTCCTATTAGAATTTGCAGAATGCATATACATAAACATATATATAATGAAAATTGGTTCCCTTAACTATGTGAGAAGAGAGAAAAGTAAAATCTTAATTTAGTAGAAAAACCCATATTTCATGGTTTCCACATTCCTGGAAATTAATGTTTCATGGCTATGTTGCTTCCACAGTAAAATAGTAAAGCTTTTCTGGTGACATAATGAACCTCAAGAGTAAAGAAACACAAGTCCTTCAGGAGCTTAAATGCATGAGAAGGCTGCAGACTGAATAATATTTTGGTTTCCTCCCTTTCTGAGGCATATTTTAATTCAAGATCTCCTCGTCATCTAGTACAGGCCACCCTCAAATGTTCCTTAATTTGGGTAAGGGCCATTCTTGTCTTAAAAATTCACGCTGTCTGCATTTCAGCAATAGCATATAATAATAATAAATAATCACAAATTTCAAACAGAAGATTTTGCTTAGAAATCATCTATGTATCAGTTGTTCTTTGGTGTTCAAGGACTGGATAGTCAATTCAATGGTTCTGCCTCAACTTGCATGTTATTTAAAGAAGTCTTTAGCTCCTTGGATTGCAGAGGGGGTTTGAATCCCATTTATTTGGTGCTCACTTAAGACTTGTTCCTGTGCTCACTTAAGACTTGTTCCTGATCTTGATGTTACCAGAGATTTAATCCAAGATCAAGACCCTCTCTGAGACAAGGCTCACAGAACACTGAGGGTCCTTCAAGCTCAAGTCCTCATTCCCCACTGATTAGGGAAATACCCAACTTGTCTTTCAGTCAGATCTTTCTCCCAGGCAACCACACCAAGTAAAGGCTTAGCCAAAGCACCGTGAATCCCATTCCTGGCAAGCCACCACCCAAGTTCTGGTGTCCCTCATGTCCCCACATCAGGTCCAGTGCTTCTATTCTGTGTGACTGAAGGCCAGGTATTCCCTTTGTTATAGGAATGTGAGCCCCAAGCCCTGACTGTAGCCTCCAAACTGCAAGCCCACAAAATGTAGAGAAACAATTGTTGCAGCATTCTGACCAGCAATCCCAGCCCTGCAGCTCCAGCAGCCATCCCAGCTCAAGCTGTTTGTGTTCCAAAGGCAGTTCAGACATTGCAAATGTCCTTTTGTTCCTAACTGGAAGTCTGGGAACACGCAGCTGAATGGATGTTGTGCTGGTTTTATGTTAATTAACACTTCCATAGAGAGAAAAGAAGACATCTACAAAAATTTTCTTCCTAAAAACTTCCTCTGGGACTTAATAAGACCAATTGGAGGCTAATTTGAATATTAACAGCCTGAGAAACCAATTTAAAGACTTAGTCTTTAAGTTTCACAATTACATATTCTCAGGCAACTACCATTTATGAGACTTAAAACCACAAAAAACCTATTTTTTTCTTTCTTATAAAAAAGTCCCTGTAACATGACAAGGGGAAGTTCCTCACCCTAAAATAAACTTAAAAAAATTAGTCTTAAATTAGTGACTAACTAAAATATTTCTATACATTGTTATTAAGAAAAAAAGAGAATATAAATTTTAAAAAGATAGTCTACAGATTGTATTCTAAACCTTACTATTCTTTTAAACTTTATTAATAAGTTTTTCTTTATACTCCTTAAATTCTAAGCCTTACTTTTACTCCTAATCCTATCTCACAACAGAAATTCAAAAAATTAAAATTAGCAAATCTAAACCACTACAGATATGCTGAAATGTTTTGTTTCAGAAGTGCTGAAATTATATCAGACATTTTTAGCCAGACTTTCTTGTTTGGATGTTTATACAAGCTAGTTTGAACTGACAGGTTATGTGAGATGACATTGTAATACATGACATGGTATTGAAATAGTTGAAGTGAAACATCAGTTTCCTACAGAATACACTAATAAAATCAGCACATTCTCTGTCCCTAAATTTAGTGAAACAAGTCAGCAATTTCCAGAGGAAACTGATTTCAAGAGGAACAGCCCTGTCAAGAAGCATTTCCCCAATCTCTCTCTGTCCAGACCTATCCCATGCACTCAGGCAGCTCAGCGTGCCCAGTCTAGGAAGCAGCCACTGGAGGCTCTGACAGGCAAGAAGAGGCAGCTGACACCTCCAGAGCACTCTGACCAGCTCAGAGCAGGACTGGACTGAAACCAGAGCTTCCCCTCTGTCCAGTGGCTGTGCAGTGACACTGCATCCATGTTACAGCCAGCTCAGCACCCTCACTGTCATGTCAAACACAAGTGCAGTGTGTTCTGAGAAGCTGTGGCTGTCAAAATGAAGGCAGGGTCTTGGATAACCAAAAACCCGATGAAAATCAGCCATGGAACCAGCACCCTGCATTCAAGGGACAGTTTAGCACTGCCTAATGCCAGCTGGCAAAAGCTTTGCCAGTTAGTCCACCAAGACCCCTGAGTACATTTGTGCCATTCACTTGTTTTTTTCCAGGCTCCCCAGAGCGTTTATCAGACAGCAGGCCTGTCCAGAGGAACTTCACTCTTATTTGTGATTAAAACCAGTTGTGCTAAATCCCATCCTTCTTTTCCTTTGATGCTTCTTCCAATTTGCCAAAGAAAATCCTGCCTCCACTTGCCAAAAATGATATGTTTTCTGTGGACATGACCACATCTCACTGAAGTAAAACAGATTATCTTTGATTTTAAGAGGAGGTAATTCTGTTTGTCTGAGAGCAATTACAACATCCTGCATTTCAAACATCCAGGTTAATTCTTGTGTTCTCCAAATGATGGCAAGTAGGCATCCCCAGACCACTGTACCAAACAAAGCTCACGTTCTCATCACCATAAATAACAATATTTGTATGACACCATCCACCCCTAGGCTGTGAAGAATGGGGTTTAATGTGTTTGGGATAAGGAAACTGAGGCACAGAAGGGTGATCTGGGCAGCATTAGGGCTTTACCTAAGCGGTAGCTGTGAGTGGAAGCATCTCTACAAGCCAGACCACCAGAGGAACTACAGAATGTTTTGCAGGCAGGCATAAACTGACTCTGGCTGTGCTTGGAAAGATTGAAACAGCACAGTTGTGGTTAGCCTGCTTAACCCAACCTGGAATGTTCTCCAAAGAGAGGGCTCAGGCTGAACATTATGCTCAGGAGAATTAACAGCTTCTGTTCCTTTCAAAGCATTGAAATAGCAACCCAGTATATGCCTGAAGCAAAAATAAAAACACAAAACTGGTAAAAAGCCTCTTTTCCCTGGATCTCTCTTCAAAGAAATGTTGAATGTGCAGGCATTTCAACCTGTTGTGGTGTCTTCAGGCTCCTGAGACTAAGGTTTTTAGAGGCATCTCCATTCAACTGTGCCTCTTCACAGTGACTTCAATTGATTTGTAGGTACCTCGTTCCTCTCTCCCTCATCAAGTCAAAAATCACAGACCTAGGTTCAAAATCTTTCTTTGGGTTCTTCCCCTGTGTGCACAGACATGGTAACAGTTTCACCTGTGCACACACCTCTGTGTAGAATATATGCAGTTTGTACTGGCCAAGGTGACCCGTGGTCCTGGCAATATGTGTGGCTTGCCAGCTTTTCACGAGGCATCTGCTGCAGTGGAACAGGGACTGCTGTGTGATCTGGATCCCCAGCCACTCACAGGAATTCCCTGTTTGTCAAGGGAACTGCTGCTGGATCAGCACTGGATGTCACCTGCTCAACCTGGCCCCATCCCAGGACTCCATGGCAAATCCCCTGGGTGACATCTGACATGTCTCACTTGTAAAACCCACTCAGATCTGTCCCAGCCTCTTGGAATTAATGCTGCTTGTGTCTTAAGCCTCTCAGTCACGTGAGGATTTTGTAATGTGGGACACAGCATCAGCTGAACTGACCTAAGCACCTTGTGGCTGCACATGTTCACAGGGCACACCAGGTGCTTCTCACCTGATTTGGGCATCTAAGAGAAACTCATCTGGGGTTAAGGCAATGTCAAGACTTCCCACAGCTGTCATTGGAGAGAGGTCAGCTCCTCCCAGAAAGCTGCTCCCCTCCTATGATGGTTATCTCAAGGTTATCCCACACACACAACTGTAGAAGAAGCCTAGGGGACTGTTTTAGGTCCAGACAAGTATTTACAGTATAATAAAGTCTATTAGACTTTGGTGTCTAAGAGAGGTGGGGTGAATTTCAGCTCCAGTGTATGGAAATTCATGGGCCCTGCTGTGAGACTTCAGTGCATTCAGGTCTCTTCTTTCTCCCACAGATGCAAACTTGGATCTGCAGCCCCAACTGTAAAAATCTTACAACTCTGAAAGTCTCTCCAGAGGTCTGAAGTAAAGGTTGGTGGAAATTACTCCATCTTGGACCTTTGGGCATTTTCGTTTCTGAAGGTATGGGCATAGAAACTCCTGAAAACTCAGTGGAGTGCAAATCACACTGATATTTGGCTGGTACCTCCCTCCCAGATAGACAGAATGAGTTTCCTGAGAGGTGCTTTTTGCACTCTGGATTTATCAGTTTACCAATGAACCAGGGCTGACCTTCTGTTGGGTCTTATTAAATAACACTCTAGCTTTATTTATGGATCAGTATGTGAGTGCACTGCTAAATAAACAAGTGACTTCTCCTAAAATTGGGGTACCATTGGCAAACTTTTAAAAATCCAACCTGTAAAATAAACAGCCTCCAGGAGTTACCTCGTACTCTTGACACTGCAGGAACTTCAAGGTAACAAGAAGTCAATAAACCCCCATCAACAAAATCCCCACCGGGATCCAGGCAACTGAGACTCTGAAGCAGCACTCATCAAGGGAAACTAAGTGATCCAGTAAAACATTAGAGTTCCCAGAGGAACCATTTTGCCTTGATTTGAGGCAGCCCTGACCACTCACCAAGGGCAAGGAGGCTCCTGTTGGATGGTGTCTGTAGAGTCCCTCTGCTTTCTGACGTGCTCCCTGCCTGTGTTTCACCCCTAAATGTCTGCATGCCAGGGCAGAGGGACCCTGAGCAGTGAGAGCTTTCTCACCCTACACCTACAAATCATTTCACTGCTCAGGTAGGGTTCAGTCCCTGCTGCTCTGTTCTCCTTAAGCTGATGTCTGATAATACCTTCCATTTGTAACATGAAGCAATTCTGATTTCCATAGGCAGAGCAAACCCGGCCTTGGCTCTAGTGCAGCTGAGATCAGGAGCTAATTGCCTCTTTTTGTGGGCTCTTTCAGCACAGACAGCTTCACCCTGCCTCCCCCAACAGACTGCAATCTCTACAGCAAGGAGAGAAATACCACCTCACAAAAGATGGCATGGAGCGCCAAGGAGATCCAAATCGGTTACACAACAGCCAAGACAGCTGCATGTACACAACAGAAAGGATTTAGGAATCAGTGGACTGCTTTCCACCACTGCCTTCTCAAGCAGACAGATCTGCTTGTGGTCAGGCTTCAATAGCCTTTAGCATTTCAGCATTAGAGCAGGTTGTAATAATTAGGATCTTTTCCACCCCACTGCCAGGTAGGGAAGGACTAAGTAATTTCCATGCATGTTTGGGAAGCCCAAAAAGCAGAGTACATTCTTCTTGTGCTAATTCAGCTGTTTAGTCCAATGGGTTACTACAACTGGCTAACAGTCAGGGAAGCAAGGCCAGCTCCTCTGCATGACTTTTCAGTACATCCAGTGTTATTGGCCAAATCTGACACTAGGAATATCCTGTCTTTCACTGCTGATGAGTGGTTTGGTCTTCAGCTGGGATCTAATGCAAGAGGGGTTGAATCTCATCTTGAGGGAAGAGGGGCCACAGAGATCTGTATGAGTTAGGGTGGGGAACAAACCCAGCTCTCCTTAGTCACAGGCATGTGCTCATGCCACTGAGCCATTTTCTCTCTTATTTGTGTAAACCAAGAGGATTTGGGTTTCCCATATGGTAAACAAGGATTTAACTACTTCCTCCCTTCTCCCAAATAACTTTCCCTGAAATTAACATGGTAAACAGAGCCCCTGCTCTCAAAAAACCCTTTTTGTTTGGAGTTGTTTTTGTAACTGATCCTCTGCTGGATATCAAGCAACTAGCATTTCTGCTAAAAACAACCCAAGGGAACCTCTTAATAATAACATTACAAGCAGTCTTGTACCCTGCTCCACTGGGTCCTGTGACAAAAGAATGGATACCCTCCCACGGATGGGTTTGCAATCCTGTGGAATAAAGAAACTCTGGCAGCACACAGCATAGAGAGTACCTCACTCACCTCCTGCTTTGTACCTTGCTTGGCAGTCAGAGTGGACAGAACAGCATCTATCCCCTGGCATTAGGGGATAAAGAAAGAAAAAGTGGCCTCATGCCACGTGTGAATTGCAAATATGGCAGTGGGAAAGGAGGGGGATGTTTGATGTAGACAGCCAGAGAGTTGACAAGCTGGAGTATTCTCATCCTCATGCACCCTATCGTAATAATGGCTTTCACATCATGACATTTTACAAAACTATTATCTTGTGTTTGTAGTTAACACCCTTTAAGGCTTGATTTCCCTGGTGACGGTTAGAAAACTGTTTTTTCAGAATGAAAATTCTCACTGAACTCAAGAATGCAGAGGTGGATCCACCTGGCTTTTGCAGACTTGTCTTCCCTTTCTGTCCCATAACTGAGTGCATACAAGTAACCTGATGTATCCATAAAAGCACAGTGGCAGAAAACAAAGATCAAGACAAGATGGAGGAAGAGGCAGTGTCATAGATGTGAAAAACAGGACTGTGCTACTCCTTTTACCTGGAGAATAGTGAGAAACCTCCTGTCTATCACATAGTCTAAGAATATGTTTTGGAGCTGTGCCTTCTAAATGTCTTTGCTTAAGGCTAGGCCTAAAAGCACCAAGGAGCTTACAGTGATTTCATGCATAGGTCTCAAAGGTGCAGTGCAGAGAGAAGCAAAAGGAATCCCAATTGTGGAAGGGAAAATGATGGCCCAGAGCATCAGATCACTAAGCAGCCAAGTTGGGAATCCCTCCTGAATCAATCCCGCCTCCAGACAAAGCTGCTCCTTCCTTATGTGTGGCACAGGTACGTTTTCACAGACTAGGGCTGGGTTTTCTTTGACACACTAGGCAGGCTTCCTTTCCAAAGGAGCTGAAATGAGAGCACACGACCAGTCCTTGGCACAGCCTCACTGCTGCAAGAGGCACAGCAGGGCTTGCAAGGAGAGTGCCTTGGTGTGGTAGGACAGGAGCTCCAGCCAGGACAGCTGAAGTGAAAATCCTGCACAAATCCATATGAGACACCCTTGCAGCTCAAGACATCCATCAGCTAATCCTCCCTTTGGCAATCTCCCCACTTCCATCAAAGGAGTTTGGGTTACGACAGCTGCTGTCTTAATGAGTGTGACTCTGATGAGGATGACTTCTCCAGGACAGAAATAGAGTGCTTTGCACTGTCTTGGTCACCTTGCCTCTCAAGAGACCCAGGCACTTTACAAACTGCTGCTGAGCCTCAGGAGGGAGGCGAGTCCTCACCCAGGGACCTGCGCACGCAGAGCTGGGACTAAGGGAAACCAAGTACCTGTCTCAAGCTGCAAAATAATTCTGACCTGAGCTGGGCACAGAGTGTGCATCTCCCACCATGCAGGTTTTTAAGCAGTTTGTGAGGCCAAGGCCCTGGCCCTGGCTATTCACTGTCACACAGACCCAGTAGTGTTCTTTGTTTGGCAGATGGAAGGTGTTGACTCACGTTTCCTGGCACACTTCAATTTGGCTGGCTTTATTTTTACTTTCAGTGACATTCCCTGTTCTGGAGAAGTGAGTTTGTGAGATGGGTTCCCCCTACTCCTTTCCAACCCTTACAAGTGCAGCTGTCACAAGAAGCGTGGTGGAATTTTTTCCTTTCATGTTCTGTTGCAAAGCTGATGTGCTTCAAGAGGGCTTTCTAGTTTCTCCTTCATTTTTTCCCCTGTAACTATTGGAACAAACTGGCCGTGCCCCTCTAATCAAAGAAATGTGAGGTTAGCAAGAGGCTCCAAATACATTTCCTGGCAACAAGACAAAAGTAAGTCTATTGAGAAGTTTATGCAGAGGGAATATTTCTCGTATATACAGTTGTGTCTTGTTCTCAGATGCCCATACCAAAGCAATTACTGCATGGGAGATGCTGACTGGTTGGAAGAACCTGTTCATCCTGGGTCTGTAAGGGAGTCTGTGAGGAGCTCAGCTTGCTGGGGTAAGTGTGTGTGAGGAAGGGAAGCTGGGACATATTTATTTGTGAGGGTAACCTTTCTGGGCTGGGAGCTTACTTTTTAATTTATTTGGTGGTCCGGGAAAATTTGTCACATCACATTCTTCAGCTCCCATTTGCACTGAGGTGGTTACATCACCCCAGAGCCTGAGGTAGCTAACAGGGATGCAGCTGTACAAAGGGCAGGCTGGCCCTCTCACGATGGCAGCAGTGCCATTTGTCCCTAAGACAAACAAAGTTGCACAGGAGAGGTAAAAGTCTTCATCCAGCAGATCCAAGGCCAGCTCTGAACTTAGAGCCAGCTCAGGGTTGGTATTTTCCACATGTGCTTTTAGCCCACCCATGAGCTTCTCACATCAGATCCAGAGACACATTGCAGCCTCTATGTCCTTGCAAGCACAAGGGCTGTCATTTCGGGGTTCCTGGAAGAAATACCCAGCACCAGTACCAAGGCTTTCCAAAAGGTAACTCCAATGGTCTGAGCAGCATTTTGATGGTCTGGAGTTGCAAGGCATCTTGGCTTCTTTACAGCACTGTATTTTGCAAAACAAGAGTGAAGGCTCAGGAGTTGGGGCAAAACCAGACACAGGGTTGTGGAAAAGTGCTGAGGAGGGTGGAAAGGGAGAGCTCCAGAGTGTGGAGTTTCCATGGCAGAGAATCAGTGGCTCTCCCATCACACACTCTCTTTTTGGTGCCATCCTATATACAGGACTTAATACAGAACACTGTGTTCTTGGGTCACAAGCCCTTGCTTTGGCAAGATCAGCCTCAGTGTTCAAAGGGGCATCGGGTTATTTACTGATGGAGTCTCACAGCACGTCTGAGAGGTGTCCAGGTATTTCACCCCTGTTTTGCTTACAGCTAATTATGTCTTTTCCTGGTGGTAAGGCAGTGCAGGGAATCACTTTTCACAGCAGACAGTGCAGCAATGTCAGAGCCAGGCTGCCTGATGCTCAGCTCACTGTGTTCTCCTCCAGATCCTCTGCTTCCTCTGCAGAATGCTGCATCTGCTTCTGTACCCCATGTCTCACATTTCTGGTCTATCTCGACACCAAAATCTTAACTGCTGTTTAAAACTGGCATATTTGGTTTTGATATCTGCAAGCTCTTGCAGGCAGGGATTCTGTCTCCAAAAGCTGAACCATTCTCTCACCATGCAAAGCAACCATACTTCCAGAGAATTAGTAAGTCCATGTGAGCTCTTTGAAAGAAATCAGGAGGATTTTTTAGACATTTTTAGGCAAAGTTTCTTTTTTTTTTCTTTTTTTTTTCCCATGCAGCCTCCTTGGTAACCAGTTAAAACAAATTCCTCCAGACTGTAAACTAGAGATAATGGAGTGCGCCTTTAATCTCCGTCCGCTACAGATCAAGTTACCTCTTAGAAATTACTTATCCTGGCCAAGCAAATGAATTGGAATTGATGTTCTTAATTGTTTTCTAAATTGCTGTTCCCCACTCCCTTCCTCCCCTTCTCTGCACACAGCTGTTTTGCATCAGAGTCTAGCCTAATGGGTACTGTCACTCACACGAGGGGGTGAAGTCATGTGGTCATAAAAGAGAAAGATTGGGGGAAGAGAGGGAAATACCACCCAGTGCATTATCTGGCTGTGACACACACAAACTGAATAGAAATAATTCCTCCTAGGGGGCTAGTCCCAACAATGGACACAGTGCTGTCTTGGGCTAGAAAAATGTGGAGGCTCACTGCGTTCTCTGATACTCTGTTTCTCTCTCACAGAGGAGGAAGATGATTAAAGTCCTAGTTTGGGACACAGGAAACCTGAGTTGAAACTGCTGACTCTGCGGCAACCTCCTTTGTCTGGTTTTGTGCAAGTTGCTTTGTTTATGCCTTAGTGGCTGCAATTGTAATGAATAAATAATACAATTCCCTTCCATTCTCCTCGGGGCAACAATGGTCTTTCATTAGTTGTATCTTACAAAACAGCTTAACCTGCTCACCCTCTCCAAAAAGTGCTCCAGTACTCCCTGTGCTTGCATATATCAGTCTCCAGCTCACTCAGAACTTGCATTGTAAAGCCTCTGGGCTCTGGGAGCATTAGGCCAGGACTTAACTCCAGAATCCCATTCCTCTATATCCCCTAAAGTGGGCACAGGTCTCAGGTCTTAAGCAGGACCCATCCCCTGAAGACATTTTCCTCCTATAAAATTCATTCTTGCATGTGAAATGTATGCAAACTATTCCACCAGCTTCCCTGTCCTGCCACTATGTTCCCTCCCAACCTATAAATGACCAATAATTCCAGTTTTGCTGCTAGCAGTTTTCCAGAACTCAGCTGTTCCCTTTTAGACCGTGTAATTCTGTGGACTGCCAACTGTTTGCATGGACTGGCAACTCTCTGCTCATGAGTCCATCCAGAGCAGAACCCAAAAGAACGGTGGTTGTCCTCTTCTTAACATCTCCCAGAAGCTCTTTCTTGACAAACAACAGTCTAACACTTACTCTTGTTATAATGTCAGATCAGTTTTCTGAGGGAGATCAGAGATTCAGAGAATTTGCTGCCACATAAAGTCCTGAAATGCCTGCTAAAAACAGCAGACTCTTGGATACCTGCTTGTAATATCTGAGAGCACTGTGTAGGATAAACTCGAGATAAAATGGCAGGAAAGAAGGAGTTTTATACAGAATGAGTTAAAATCATGCTAACTGCTGCTAATGGTGAGAAAACCTGACTGTTGTAAGGGTGAAGTTTCTTCCCCTCCTTTTCAGTAAGGAAAACATGGGTTTCTGAGCTGGTCACTGTGCTGGAAGGGAGGGAATGAAATGTTCAGGTGTTGGGTGTTGTGAGTGAGATTTTCAAAAGACTGAATATGAGTTAGGAGCACAGCTTCCAAGTCGTGTGAGTCAGGTACACCTGATTGTCTAAATGTGGGATTCATTCAGCTTTCCAATAGTTTAAGTGCCCAGTTCAAAGTTAGGAAGAAAAGCAGACAAAAGGTGCTCAGAACAATGCTCAGGAAGGAACTCTGACCTTCTCATCACAGCTTCCTTTTATCGCAGGAGGATTTTTGTAGATGTTGGAGAGCTATAAGCTGAGCTCCTGTACTTTTTGCTTCTTATCACACTAGCACTAAGGAAGAATTTGCAATCAGCATTTTGCTGGAGAGGTGCCAGGAGGAAGGGAACCTGACATGCTTTGTCTGTAGCAGAGTGTGCTAATAGGAGAAAAAACTCCTCGATGTCAATGGAGCAAACAGCTGTGAGCCTTAGATGGTGCTGCCCTTGCTGACATGAGGTACTTGCTGACTTCTTGAATAGCTCCATTCAAGTCAATATAACTGCTCTTGGAGTGAGGTTCTGCTCAGTGTTAATGAAAATGTCAGAATCTGACCCATGGGGAGTAAATGCATTGAGCAAGAAGGAGCTCTTTTATAACCTCTTTCCTAGAACATGTTTGGAGGCCTACATTTGCAGCTGGTTCCTATCTCAAAACCAGGCCAAACCAAGCTCCCCCTCACCAGAAGATGCAAGCATGCCCAGACTTTTGGAAGTTCAGCTCCAGATTCAAACGTAGGCCTGATCCAAAGCTGATAGACGCCCACAGACCTAAACAGACACTTGGCCTGAGTCCCCGTGACTTGGGTCCATCCTGCCACAAAGCAATACACACCAACACTACTGGCATGTCTGGGCCCATGTCTGTATGAACATGATCCCTTTTCTTTTTTCCCTCTTGCTTTAACTTTTTTTTTTTTTTTTTTTTAGGGAAAGTATTAGTCTCAGGGAGGCATAAACTCCCTTCTTTTCCATCCCTGACTGAGTATCAAACTCCTCCGCTGAGATTTCTCCATGGAGACATTGGGTTTTCCTGGCAGGCAGGGTTGCAAACTACTCAGCGGAATGTCTGCAGCTCTGCAGCTCGAGAGGAGCCAGGAAGCTGGGCACCCCAGCCAAGGGAAATACTGCTGTCGTCCCAAGAACACTTTCATGGAGACTGAGGTGCATACTGGATTAGAGGCGGCTAAGCTGGGCTCATGTGTTTTTTTCTTGGTTTCCTCTTTCCCCTTGAAAACCTAAAGCACGGGGAAGAGAAGTGCACAGGGGATCCTGGTGGATGTTGAAAAATGTGGTTTGTTAATGGATCTTTTTACTTCTGGTGCTTCTGGCTTGTTCGATGCGTACACACACAAACACACATACAGAGAATAACTTGGCAAGCTTGTGTTTTCATGGCACAGCACCAGGAAATGGGAGTTCCCCTCCCAACAGAGAAGATCAGGGCAATGAGGCAAAGGTGGGGAATCAGACCCAGCCTGCGTCTCAGTGGAGCTCTGGCCCGGAGAGCTCTTACACAAATAATCTCCAGGAGCTCTGAACCCGTGCTTCATTGTGGACACAGACAGTGCTGTAGAAAAAACAGACCGAAATTGCTGCTTTTTCATGGCATCTGTAGTGTAAAAACGGTTTTCGTCCAAGACATTTGTGGTCGGAAAATCCTGACACCTCATAAATTATCTTAGAGGCGCAACAAAGCTTCAAAAAGATGAAACTCAATGCTGAGGTCAGCAGGAATTTTTTTGCATCTTCTGCAGTGGAGGAGCGTTTTCAGTCTCAGGAAAACCACCACAAAAAGAGGCAGCAAGAAGGGAGAATATTTCTTGGCACGAGAGCCTCAGTGCTCAGGGGAGTAAGGCGTCTTCTGTTATTTATTTTTGGCCACCTCTGTGTTCACACATCATCAGAACATGATCTAAGCAACCACGGGCACCCGACAGCGAGGTGGCTGCTGCAGTTGGGTGACACTTCCAGGTCCACCCAAACACTCAGGCTAATTACCCTCACATAGTGCTGGGGGCTGCACAGGTTGAGCACCTCCTGACAACTCTTTAGAGGTGAGGTGAGTGTGGGATAGAGCTGGAGTACTGCAAAACCACAGTCAGCTTCAGTGTGAGCTTGCAAAGAGCATGGAACAGCATTGTGAGGAGTGGTTTATGGTCTCTATCAGCTCATACCCACAAGCAGTCAGCAGGCATTTTTAAAAGCTGTTTTCCTATTCCTCCTGACTACAAATGCAACCCTGCCGCTGGAGCTCTGCTGCCCTGCTGCGTGAAGCTGAACAGGCTGCTTAATCCCTCACACCTCCCCAAATTACAGCTAGTCTGGATGAGGACAACTGCCTAGCAGTTTCCTTTGCTCTCTGCTTGGATATTTCTTTTTTGTTACACAGAGAAGAGTTTCCTTCTACCAGACAAGAACTAGATAGAAAGACGACCCTGAGGGCGATGTCACACACAGCCTTTTTTGACACAAGAACCTCTGCAGCTTAGATACCACGTGTGGTGTTAGGGTGACACCCAACTGTCCTCTGCAGCACATTAAACCCCAAATTGCTCAAAACACAGGAAAACTGAGGTGGTGTTTGAAAGGAGAACAGAAACCTGATGTCCAGGATGGCCTGTGGCTCCACTGCTGTGGTGTGTGGCAGGAAGGACCTAGCCAATGCCAGGGAGTTGAGCAAAGAAGGGCTCTTTTTAGCCAGGGGAAAAGTGGAAGAGATGTTTCTAAGAAGGCAGAGTGGGGCTTCTGGTCGTTATTTATCCCCTTTACTGAGTAGTTATGAAAACGGCTCCATTTAATCTCCAGCGTTGCTTTTAAGCATCTTATTTTGGAGAGTGAAGTTACAAGGTAAGATCTGAACTGCTCTCCATTTCTATGGGTGGACAAAACTTTCAGATTTAAAACTCCTCTCCATCTGTTCAGCTCTCTGAGTCCCTTGCAGGATCTGACCTCCCTGCCCACTGAGTAAATCAACGGTTTCTAAGGCATGTAGAACTGATTTTATGGCAGCAAGATGCATTTCACTAGATTTATATTATTAAACTGAAGGTGGGGGGGCAGCCTCCTTTTATTTGGGGCAGTCCTTGAGTTTTACAGGCTTGTTTGAGTAAGTAATTATTTTGGTAATGCTGGGGCCTCCTTTATTGGATCGTAAATGCATCCTGAACAGCTCTCGGAATAACAAGCAGACCTTTCCCTGAAAGGCTAAAGATTGCCTTGATTAGCAAATCTGAACATTAGTAGTTTACTTTGTGATTAGCTTTGCTGCTGAGAGCTGCCTTGGTTCATTTCTCTGGGACTCCTCACAGGATTAAGAGTGTGTGTAAATGTTTGCAGGATCTGTGTCACAAATGAAAAAAAAAAACCAACCCAAAAGCCGTTTCTTTGGAAACATCCTCTCTGACCATGTTAGGGAAAAGGATCAGATAATTGGGATCTTTATGATGCTTATTATAAAAAATGTTTTGGAACTAGTTCAAGCACCAATCAGAAACCACATTGTTCCACTAAATCACTTTCAGATGCCATTTCAGATACAGAATACAATTACTCCTAGTTTAAAAATATAAATGTTCCCTTCATAAAACACACACACACATAACTATTTTAATTTATTTTATTTTTATCTGTCTTGGCTGGAGTACAAGCCTTCCACAGATGATCTATCAACAGTTTTTGTGCCATTTCTTTCTGCCAGGCGTTGTGCAGAGCCCAGGTCCAGTGCAGAAGAGCTGTGACATGGACTTCGGGGCTTTACAGGCAAAACAGCTCTTGCATGAACCAGGAAGCTGGAGGCCCAGCCTTGGATGTCTGTGTACTCAAGAAATCAATTCAAAGCAAAACCCGGAACAAAAATTCTGCCTGAGTGTTGCATTAAAACCCACCCGAGATGCCTGGAGGGGTTCCTGGCCTGTCACTTTTGGTTATTGGATCGCTCTGCGTGTGGGGAAGCAAACTCCCTTCTCTCTGGGGTGGCTGCCACCCACAGGCACTCCAGGTTGTTGGGGGAGCCCTAGACCCGTCTGTGATAAGCTCAAACTGGGAGTCTGGCCCTGCTGGTGATGGGGACCCATCTGCCAGCCCTGCTATTTTTGTGCAGGGGAGATGAGGAAAAGCTGGGGAGGAAAAGGCTGTTCCACTGGGGCTGGATGGGCTGGGCACCCTCTGCTCTCTGGGGTCAGCACGGCACGAGCACTGCCCCAGCACAGCCCCTGCATAAGAAAAATTTGGTGTTGGCAGCAGAAACATCTCCTTCCTTCTGAGCAACACCCAGGCACCTCCGCAGGGTTCCTCAGCCTCTCCGTACGGGGTGACTCATTTCCCAGGAGGCAGCATCCCTGCAGAGAGGTAGGGAGGGAGCCACAATGAGAACAGCTGAGCCCAGGGCTTGGGCAGGCAGTAGGATGTTTGGCAAAGGTCCCAGACTGCCCAGCAGAAGCCCTGAGGCAGGGTCCTGAGCCTCAGGCTCTCGTGGTGCAGCTGCTGGGCTGCAGAGAGGACATTTTCACCTCTGCCAGCACACCATGCTGACTCTAGGCTGGGACTGTCTGGGACATGGGTAATGGAAATCTTTCCTTGCTGTCAGGACGTCAACCTTCGTCTCTGCTGCAATCCTCAAGAGCGGTTGTGTTCTGCTGAGCCCAGCCCCGGGCCCGCGGGAGCGCGGCCCACGCTCCTGCCAGGCGGGCGCCGTGTTCTCCAGGCCTCGGGGCCCCTGTGCTCTGCTCAGCCCTGCTGGGGACAGGAAGCCCAAGACACTTGGGAGCATTGCCCTAGAATCCCAGACAAAACCCCAAGGAGATGCCAGACCCCCAAGAACCTGGCACAAAGCCCTGGGAACCTGGGATCAAAACAGGGATAACAAGGCTTAGGGATGCTTGAGGATGCTGCCATCTTTCAGACACTCCATGGGCCGTCCTTTTTTTTTTTTTTTCTTTTTCTGGGGCAAGCAGAGGGATTTCTCAGCATCACAGAAACACGAGACTCTTGAGGGCTGCATTTTGGAAAAAATATATGGAAACATTTTCATACTTTCCAAAACAAAAGATGCTAAGGGGTTTGTTACTAAGGGAAAATTCCTCCACTGGTTTTGCAAAGGCTGAGATTTCTGAGTTTCCTTAGCACCGCTCATGGCTTCTTTAGGAGGACTTTGGTCTGACACTGAGAGGAATGGCCTGTGGACTCAGTGGTAGCTTAAATGCAGTGTGTGAAATCCTGGCACCACAGAAATCACCAGCAAGTGAGGTCAGGAACTTGGACACAGTGTGCTAGCCGACATTGCTGGGGCCTCATGGTGGAGTAAGGGATCTGCTGTGAGCCAAAATCCTAGCAGGCATGGCCAAACACCACTTTGCTTCCATGTCTCCAGTGGCTGGGAGGCACAGTTTGAATGGAGAACAAAGCCATTTCTCAAGAAGGGATGTTTAGACTGATAGAAGAGTTGAAGAAGCATTTTACAGCAGCCTGAAATAAGTCTGAGAGAGGGCATATTCAGAAGCTCTGGCTGTTCTTCCTAACACCAGTGGGAAGCAGAGTCAAGCTGATGCAAGGTGGATGTGGAAATTGGACCATCAATGCTCTGGATTTTTAGTATTTCTGACCAGAAAACTGGAGCTCTTGCTGAGATGTGATTACCTTTGTGATGTTTTGTTCTTACAAAAGAGTCATAGCCTTGTGCAAAGACCAGGACCTCCCTGTAGCTTGGTGCATCTCTAAAGAACATCCCATTGATCCACCCAGACAATACCCTACCCGAGCAAAGAGCAGCCCACAATCTGTTTCTATGAGTATTGTTTAATTATTACATATTAGTGTCATTAATCATTTTGTTTTTCAGCAAGGTGGTTGCAGCATTTGCTGCAAGGTATTGATTTCTGTTTAAAAGAGACGTTGCTGACAAATGTTTCCAAGCCCTTGTGTGAAGATGTGCTTCTTACATCAGGGATGGAAGTTTGTTCTGCAAACAGGAAATATTTTTCACTGATGGGATGGGGAAATGTTACAGGTCCTTACAGTGTGAACTAGAGAGGCATTAGTGATGGGAGAAGTGGGAATGGGTTGAAACTAAAAGAGGGTAGATTCATATTGGATGTTGGGAGGAAGTTCTTCACCCCAAGGGTGGTGGGATACTGGCATGAGTTGCCCAGTGGCTACCCCATCCCTGGAAGTGTTCAGGGCCAGGCTGGACAAGGTTTGGAGCAACCTGGCCTGGTGGAAGGAGTTCCAGTCTATGTCAGGATATTGGAACGAGATTTTTGATCTCTGAGATCCCTTCCTGCCCAAACCTTTCTGTGACACTGATTTGATGATCAGGTTTGGGGCACTAGTCATTGGTAGCATGTGATTATTCAAATCTCTCAGGTTTTCTTTTATCCAAGGTTATATTCCTTGCCCATTTTACAGAAAAAATTCCACCACAGTGAGACAACTGCACCTGAAAACCTAACAAAACCTAGAAATTCAATAAAAATGTGCCACATTTCTTGTTCTTTGCCCTCTTTTCCTTTCTTCTCTTCCTTTTCATGGCTGCCTCCTCATTCAACAGTAAGGCTTGGAGGCACAGAAAACTGCAGTGGGATGAGAGCAAATATTGTTTGAGCAGATGGACTTAAGCTCTGGTATACAAGGAGAAGCTCCAGCCTCGGATCCAAATATCATCGGCATTCAGTTTCCTTTTGCTCTGACGGTTGGGCTTGAGCACTTCTGCACAACAAAGAAAACTCCATTCACCTATTTGGAGGTGTGGAAGCCCAAGTGTCAGCAGTCATTAGCAGTGGAGGGACAAGTGACACTTTTCTAGGTATGTGGCTCTTCTGGGGCTCACTCCTCATTCCACGGCAATGCTGAGAGTGCCAGAGGAAGCAGAAGCAGTGGAAGCAGAGCTAATGGGCTCAAGATGGTGCCAGAATGCCACAGGTGGGTTTCTTTGCAAGCTGCTCACGGGGAGGGCTCATCAGCCTGCACCAACAGAGCCATATTTCATCTGTACACAAGAACTTGGGATTGTCCTGGGAGACTGTGCAAGAAATGAGGCTCCATGGTTGGTGAGAAATTAACAACAAATACCGCATTGCCTCCTACCAAGAGAATGGAGAGCAGGGGGAGGCCTGTGGCAGAGGAAAGCTGGGACAAGCACAAAACAGCAAAGGATGTTTGTTAGTTCTTCACTATGTCTCCTACCAAGTGTAACCAACCTCACCACCATCAAAAGAGATTGTGGCCGTGGAATGAACCCACCTCCAGGACCCACTGGACATTTTTCATTAGAAATTTTTTTTAAACAAAACATGTTATTTTTTGGTGCAAACATTTAAAAAGTACCTGTTTTGAATATTTTTTCTAGACAAAAGAAAAGCAAAGAAAATCCAGTCTTTCCCCAAAATGAAATGCAAAAAAGTTCTGTTTCCACAGCTTTTGAATGTTCTGAACTTTCTTCTTTTCCAATATGAAATGTATTCTGTTATATTTTTTTTAATGTTTTGGAAAACCAGTGTCCAATTGAAACACATGCACTCATATATATTGGTTTATTCAGTTTGATTGTGAGAAGTTTGTTTCTAAAATACTACCTTTTTGCTAATATAAAATGCTCTTATCCACTCTGGAAGAGCAAAGGAATTCAAAATCATGGAAATAGCTCATGAGATGCAGGACCAGAAAGAAGAGGAAGGTAGATGGCAATGAAGAGAAGCAGAGGAGAAGATCTTAGGAAGGAAACAGAGGGCATTCAGTGAAGAACTACCTAGGTTAAAAATGGAGAAAGCAGGATAAAGCTGCTTGCAGAATAGATTCCCTGGGGTGGAGAATTGCTGCACAGGAGGATGAATCTGGACAGTTCACAGGCTTTGATCCAAGTTCAAGAGATTGTGCAAGGATGGTGATGACAAGGAGGACGGGGATGTGCTGAACTCTGATGTATTGCTCTGTTTGGATCTATCTTAAAGTTTTATGCAACCTACCATAAAAAGTAACAGTACTAAAGATTTCTGCAAAACCTGCATGTCATGAGCTTTGCCTGTTCCGGGTCAGTGGAGAGCATGAGCAAGACACAGAGGCCTGGGGGTCTGGTTTCCATGGGATGGCATCAGAGCTCCTGGGTTCAGGATGTGCAGGGAAGGTCTGTGAAGGAGGCAGGGCTGGTGGCTCAGGAAACCCAAGGAACACTGTTCCAGTGCACTGCAGGGAGCCTGGAGATCACCCAGAAAAGGGCAGAGTCTAACTTGGGACTTCTCCACAGCCACACAGCAGACAGAGGAGGAGGATGAAGATGACATGCTTTGCCTCCAATACCTCTCTGTCACTGGCAGGCAAACCTGTCCCCAGTTCTGCAGAGTCAGCTGCAGCCACCCCCTTCCATAAAACACGCTGCTGTGGGGTTTCAGGCACTCGCAGGGGCTTTGAAAGCCACCTCTTGGGTGTGCTCCAATCTTGAGTAAACACTTCAAGGACATCAACGAGGTCCCCTGCCTCTCAGGCAGCATGAGCCAAAGTGATAAAAATTGAAATAAAACCCCCCCAAAAAAAGGCAGAAGAAAGAGAGAGAAAATGCTATGAGGCCCAAAGGGCTGAGGATGTGGGTACTGCTGGGCTTAATTGTCTTCTTCCCTGCTGTGCAAGGCGGAATGTTCCTGGGACAGCGTTGCTGACTTCTGGATTGTTACTGGTTGGGTTTTTTTATATTATTTTCTTCCCCCAAAGCCAACAGGCGAGTGACATAAAGCAAGCGGAATTGCGGTTCTGAAGCTCGGAAAGTCGGAGATGATCCCTGGGTGGAAAATCCAGGTCTGGGTTTTGAACTCCCTGTGTAGCACAAGGCCATGGGGGCCTTCAGCTGGGTTAGATCTGCCATGTGCAGAGGGGGCCAACTGCAGTCAGGTTCAGTTTGGATTCTGAAACACATCCCCCTTGCCAAAAGTCCAGGGTCAGTCCCAGAGGCTCAGGAGGGAAGAGCCAATTCCAGCCCTTCTCCCCTAACAATTCATCTGGGCACCTAATGAGGAAAGCTGTCTTCTTTGTGCTGACAGTTAGATATGTGCTCAGGCTCATTCCTCCATCAAAAGTTTACATTATATCAGGTTTGAATTATTTTTTTTTCTGTGGTTGCACCCTCATTTCACAAACCTTTCAGCCTATTGTGGTTTGGAACGTGGAGAATTTCTACTAAAGATCCTGAATTAAAGGAGGAAGATGTCTTCTCACAACCTGCGACCTTGTTTCCATTATCAGCCTTGAATCCACACCACTGACTTGTCTGCAGGGACATGAGGGGGCTGGAAACATCCAGGAAGGACACATAAAACAAAAGCTTTGAGCTCAAATAATCACAGCAAATCTGTGATTAATGCTTGGTTTGAAAGCTGGAGTTTTCCCCAAACTCATGGGCTGACTGGACCATCCATCAGACCATTGGAAAGGAAGCAGTCAGGATTTGATCAGCATCTCAAACCAATCAGTGAGGCTGATTAAAAGTGAACTCGGAGAGCTTTGTCGTGGGTTCTCCTCAAAAGAGATTGCTCTGAGCTTCTCAGCCAGGAGAAAGTGTTAACGAGTCACTTATGCCTCGTCATCCTCATGGCCTCCACAGGCACAAATTTGAAGGGCATTTCAAGGAGATGGCATGAAGTAACCCCAGAGTCTGTGACTGACTCAGGATGGTGAAAGGGGAGTAAAGGGAGTACAGTTACTGGGTAGGAAATAGGGTCCATGAAGCATGCAGGGATTTCAGACACTGGGATCTTTTGCAACATTTATTGGAACAGACAGGCTAAGAGCGCAGAGGGATAAAGGATCCCAAATCAAACAGGCTAATTGGTCTCAAATGGAGTGACTAAGGAACTCTCTCCATTCCAAAATGGGTCAAATTGCATTTTAGAAGGAGATCTCTGAAATTTGAGTGGGAGGCCTGGATAGAAAAACGAATGGATGAACTCATAATTGACATGGATTCCATTATGGCTAATACCTGTGTCAGAGCTGCCACCGAATACGGCCTGCAAATCTAGTCTGGGGGAATTCCCTTCAGAGATGTGACCCAGGTGAAGCAGACTATTTGCTATGAGCCTGTGAGGAACAGAGACTTTAATTGCAAACATATGGCTGGGTAACTTTCCAGCAAGTGAAAACTGGGGGATAGACAGAGACCTGCTCTGAAACAGATGATCCAGGAAGGCTTTCTCCGTCTCCAGTGATGGGTTTCTGTGCGTTCACATCACTTTGTGCTGAACAGAAGATTGCAAAGAAAGGAAAATTATGCTAAAATGTAACATTAGCTCAAAAAGCCCTGTGATTTTAGGAAGAATAAGGGTGAAATTAAGTTTCCTGTGAATTAACTGTGACATGATTCCCTGTTTATGTCTTTTAAAAGGCAGCAGTCAGATATGTGGCTCATTTCTGTATTGGAGAAGGTGTAAGGTGCTTTGTGTCATGAACAGTTGTGCCTGGGCTCTATTCCAACCTGAGAAGATGGCCTGAAGAACAAGAGCATCACCCACCTGTGATGGGCTGCTTGAATTGCCTGTCCTGTTGTTCAGCATGGCTGAGTGCGCTGCAGTGAGGATGTGGGCACCAGCTCCTGGATCTAATTTCTTCCAGGGACAGTAGAGAACACCTCAGCCTCCACATCCATGATCAGGATCAACAGGCAAACCTACAAGACCAAGAGCCCGAGTTTATAGGCAGCTCCCATGGGAACTGGGGAGGAGCCCTGCAAAAGCTGCTCAATGTTATTTCACGCTATTTTTCATGGCAGTGTGATCCCAGCTTGCAGCAGCACTGCGTCAGAGCTGGCCTGTAGCACAGGCAGCCAAACCCCAAGGCCAGGGGAGAAGCTGCAGAGTTTTCAGTGCACTCAGGGCCTGGGGAATGCAGACTGTGGGGTTAATCTTGTTTGTTGCTACCTCTTCGGACTGTCCCAAAGGTTTTCCATTCTTTGCAGAATCCCTTTAATACTCAGAAGTCTGTGTGTGTTTGTGCTTTCCTCTGGGACCTGGAAGCATGACTTTGTGCATAATGAGCGGCAAAGAACTGTTGTCTGTATGACTGGGAAAGCGAAGGGGAACGTGGGCTGGCATTGATCCCAAGAAGAGGAGGGATGAGCACAAGGGAGTTTTCTTTTCTGGAAGTGTTTTTGTTTGTCAGGTTACCTTGACAGAACATGAACTTAACGAGGAAGAAGCTGCCCTGTGGTGGCTGGACAGGAATGTAGCTGGGCCAGTTGAGTTTTGTTGAGGTTGCCCAGCATCTTCTGGGTCCTGCCTTGGGAGAAGCAGCTCCTTGGTGTCCCAGATGGCCAGTCCAGGGGGAACTTGGGCCTTTGCGGGGCTGGAGGAGTTTGACTCTGGAGTGTTGGAAGTCCAAGTTCTGGATAAAATTGAGGAAGGCCTGTCCTTGCTGTGGGGAAGGGATTTTTCCTCTCCAGGTGAGGAGAACAACACCTCAAGTGTCAGCTGGGAGGTTGGCTTTTGGAAGAGAACCAAGGATGAGTTGGAACAAACATAGCAACCTGTAAGTGCTGGTTTTGTGTCCATAACTGCACTTTTCCATGTGTCCTCCTCAGGGTTTGAGGAGGCAAACTCATTTTTCCATGTGTCCTCCTCCTCATCAGGGTTTGAGGAGGCAAAGACTGTAAGTAACTAGCAGACTAATTGTTGCTTTGTGATGATGTTTAGCAGTTCCCACAGACCAAAGCACCAATTTTTGGTCAGGATAGTTTTTTTTTAAGGCAGTGTCTGGGACATCTTGGCAAAGGCTCCTGTTATGCTGAGGAGTCCTGAGAATGAAACCAAGAAAAGTCAGGTCTGCAAAAACCGAAGCATTTCCCAGTAAATATTCCCTTAACCAGTGACCACATGTCTGAAAAGGAAGATTTATACAAAATGGGAAGAGAAGTTTCATAGCAGCACTCCATAATAAAATAACAGTGATGTATGCACACATGTACACACACACTCATTCCAGATAAGATCAAATGTCCAGCAGCCCAAAGCTGATACACTTCTATTTATTTTTATCCTTATGATTATGAAATCTGTTTTTCCTCGGATTGACCATTCCAGATAGAAATGCTGTAGATGATTCTATCAGCTGCTGCTGGGGGTGAGCTCTTTACTTTGCCTGTATCAATGGAAGTACCCCAGGTCTTTCCTGCCTGTAACCCTCCTTGCATATTCCAGTCCTCTGCTCCCTCAAGTCCTGCTCTCTTTGCTTTATACATCCCTTTCCAGGACCCTGGAATGCACCTCCACTTAGATGTTCTGTTGCCAGTGATTTTGGCAGATAACATTGAGGCAGAGACTGGAGCAAAGCCATTGAAGCAATAGTGGGATCTGTTGGAAGGGAGGAAGTGCAGAAAGGAGAGAGAAAAGGAGGCAAAAAGATAGAATTGGAATGGAGGAGAAGTGAAAAGGGGAAGGTGAAGAGAAAGAAAGGAGAGAAAAAGCAAGGATCCAAAAGAATGACAAATTATTCCTTTGGGCCATGTTATATGCTGTTTCATTTTACAGAAAATTGAAATATTGCTAATCTATAAAAGCTGTATTGTTCTCTTTTTTTTCTTGGCCAGCTACTGCTGACGTAAGCAGAAACTCTGTTCTGGGCTAAAGCAGTCAAGAGCCTTGCAAGAGAGCCTGGTGCCCAGACTGGGGCTGGAAGAGGGATTTGGCCTCTGCTGTGACAACTTTGAGGACTCAGGCTTACAGGAACCCAGGGAATGTGAGGTTGTTGAGCAAGCTTCAAGAGCTTTCAGTCAGTGCTTCTTCCACAAAAGCTAATGAAATGCATCTTTAAATCTTGTCCAGGAAGATGTCAGAGCTCTCCTACAGAGTTAATATGCCTAACACAGAGACCAGCTTAGTCGTGACAGGATAAAGCATTGTCCTGCTAGGAGTTCATATATCCTGCAATATAGGATATATGAACATTGGATATATATCATAGGATATACGAGTATGAATATTATTGCAGGTTCATATATCCTGCAAATCACACTCCATGAGATGTATAAATGTATCTGGGTGTATATATATTTATGTGTGTGTGTGTATCACTGTGTGTAAGCTTATGCAGGTATCTGTTTTCTCCCAATAATTCAGTAACTCTGCCTGCAGCTTTGCAGACTCTAGGATCCTGGCCAGCTGAAGCAGGGGAGGCTGCCAAGTCCATCAGGTTGATGGAGCCAGCAGGCTGCTCCACCTGACTGTCTGGAAGCATTCTTTTGCTCTCTTGGGAGCTTCCCAGCACATCTCCATTTCCTCTGGAAGAAGGTTTGCCCATAGCTGCCAGCATCTGTGGCAGGTCTTCTTTCCATGACTGGTGTGGCTGCAAAACCCAGAGACCCGTGGCCCTTCTCAGCACTGTTTTAGCCATCTCCCAGCTGCACAAGTCCTGAAAATTTCCAAAATGTAGCTCATGAAGCAAATGAAGACACAGGCTCTTTGCTGGTGCATAGCTGCTTTATAGGGATAGAGGGGATGATCTCATTAAGAATTCTGTATATGCCACAACCTGGTGAAAACAGTAATAAATCATGGTTTTCTTTTCTTTCAAAGGAGAACTTCCTTGTCAGCAACTGAGAAGATCCTGAAGAATTCCAAGGTGCATGAGGAGGTAACAAGGGGACAGCTAAAATTTATATTACTGTTAACTTTCTATGCTAATACCAAGAACGATCTTACTGGGAAAGTTAATTCTTTGCTCATGAATCTGGTATTCAGGTGCCCTGCAGGAGCAATGCAGAGACACAGAAAAGATTTTTTACCACTTGATCTCAGCACATGGCTCTCATCTGGCGCTGTGTTCTGTCTGCTCCTTGCCTGGGACAGTGTCAGAACAAGTGGCAGTTTCAAAATTGATCTGTAGGGGGTGAGAGCAGGAGTAATCATCTTTTCCTCATTGCCCAGACTAAAGAAATTGCTCCAACCACAGCTTCCCTTCTGGGTTCTCCTTCCAAGGAGAGCTTCTTCACAAGACTTGGAAGCAGAGGCTTGCACAGCACTTTCACTGACAGTCTGCAGTCATGCCCTGCTCTTCCACTGCCCACTGGGTGGTGTTATCTCTTCCTGCATTTCAGGCTTGTTTGACACCTGGAAGAGCCATCCCAAATGCAGGCACAGTAGTCAGGTGGAGCCCTGAAATGAGAGAGGGGAACAGCAAAGAGATAGGAGAGGTGGAAAAAAGCACCAGCAACTAGCCCAGGATGTCCAGTGGATACACAAGCAGGATGCCTTAAGTTTTAGCTTTTATATTTTTCAGATTTGGTACTGCCTTAGTGTGTGAATGTGAAGTTCACATAAAGTATTAGCAAGTTCTTCTCACAGTTCAGTCACACAAACCAATCCTTTTCCAGCCCCAGAACCAAGAACACCATTGCAGCTTTGGGCCCAAAAAGTGCAAACAACAGCAAATGGATGAGAATAGTCTGGGAGGATGGGACTTCATAGCCTGAAACTGTAATTGGACAATTAACCCCAATATGGAAATGAACCAAAACTTATAAAAGTGTGAAAACTCATGACTTGGGGTCCATCTTGGGTGGAGCCACGGCCAGGCTCATGTACTGCACAAGGTGTATCCTTTGAAGGCCTTTTAATAAGTCCCTACTTTATTCCTTTAACACTGTCTAGCCCCTGTTCCAGGTAGCCTCCCCAGGCACCAGGAACAGCAAAGAGACAGGAGAGGTGGAAAAAAGCACGAGCAACTAGCCCAGGATGTCCAGTGAATCCACAAGCAGGTACCATCACAGTGTGTTTGTGAAACAAGCCAAGACAGGAGCATCCTCACTGATTCTGGCTGACTCAAGCAGTGGCTCCCTTCTCCCTGTCCTGAAGTGTGAGGTGTTCACCCTGGCAAGGAATCCATCGCTCTTTATTCAGCTCACTGACCTGGAAACAGAGACCAGGTAGAATAAAAGGATAAAAGGTATTTATTGAAAGGATCCAGCTTGGGCAGTGCAGGAACCCCACCAGGGCTACACCCAAATAAAATCCACAACTGGTCACAAAATGGATCCCCAGTCACGAGGCCTCACACTTTTATAGGTTTTGGTCCATGAGCATATTGGAGTTAATTGTCCAATTACAGCTTCAGGCTATGAAGCTCCATCCTCCTTGTTCCCTCTCTTCCTTCACTGTTGTTTACACTCTCGGGCCTAAAATTTGTCCTTGGTCCCCAGCTAGAAAGGAATCATTTTGTCTCCCTACTCTGTGAAGAGAGCTCACCAACCATATGAAACCTAGAACTACACACTGAAACAGCACAGAATCTGGAAATATAAAAGCTAAAACTTAAGGCGTCAACTAGAGCTTGTCACACAGAGAAAAGACATGCAGCCCCATGCTCCTCCTCTCTTCCTTAGCACAGAGGCTCCCAAGCCATGGCAAAGAACCCTGACAACCTTCTTTATGTCTCTTGGAGCACTTACACTTGTATTGTTCAACTTTGAATAGAGAACTTCTAAAAATAGTTGGTTCTCCACACCAATTACAGGCTTTTATAACCTCACCAGCCAACCATGGATCAAGGGTGGGAAGTGCTATTTTGGCAAAAAAAAAGGTGCCAATTATTCTTCTTTTCTCACTGTTGGTTTGGGTTTGTTTTGTTTTTTTTTTTTACATAGCAAGAATTCAGGTAAAGAAGAACTGCATGTATAAAGGAGGTGAGGATTAGTGAAGAAGCAAACAGGACATTTTTTTTTTTTTGCTTATGTGGAAGGGGGAAAAAAAAGTAAGATAGCTGCTTGCTAAAACATGGAAGGTCTCCAATGTAATGAATAATAATTTCAAAATTATTTTCTGAGATCTGAACAGTATTTATATGCAAATACTGTCTCAGAAGGTAGTGGGAAAAGACCAACAGTTTTCTTAACGTTGTCTGNAGAGGTGGAAAAAAGCACGAGCAACTAGCCCAGGATGTCCAGTGAATCCACAAGCAGGTACCATCACAGTGTGTTTGTGAAACAAGCCAAGACAGGAGCATCCTCACTGATTCTGGCTGACTCAAGCAGTGGCTCCCTTCTCCCTGTCCTGAAGTGTGAGGTGTTCACCCTGGCAAGGAATCCATCGCTCTTTATTCAGCTCACTGACCTGGAAACAGAGACCAGGTAGAATAAAAGGATAAAAGGTATTTATTGAAAGGATCCAGCTTGGGCAGTGCAGGAACCCCACCAGGGCTACACCCAAATAAAATCCACAACTGGTCACAAAATGGATCCCCAGTCACGAGGCCTCACACTTTTATAGGTTTTGGTCCATGAGCATATTGGAGTTAATTGTCCAATTACAGCTTCAGGCTATGAAGCTCCATCCTCCTTGTTCCCTCTCTTCCTTCACTGTTGTTTACACTCTCGGGCCTAAAATTTGTCCTTGGTCCCCAGCTAGAAAGGAATCATTTTGTCTCCCTACTCTGTGAAGAGAGCTCACCAACCATATGAAACCTAGAACTACACACTGAAACAGCACAGAATCTGGAAATATAAAAGCTAAAACTTAAGGCGTCAACTAGAGCTTGTCACACAGAGAAAAGACATGCAGCCCCATGCTCCTCCTCTCTTCCTTAGCACAGAGGCTCCCAAGCCATGGCAAAGAACCCTGACAACCTTCTTTATGTCTCTTGGAGCACTTACACTTGTATTGTTCAACTTTGAATAGAGAACTTCTAAAAATAGTTGGTTCTCCACACCAATTACAGGCTTTTATAACCTCACCAGCCAACCATGGATCAAGGGTGGGAAGTGCTATTTTGGCAAAAAAAAAGGTGCCAATTATTCTTCTTTTCTCACTGTTGGTTTGGGTTTGTTTTGTTTTTTTTTTTTACATAGCAAGAATTCAGGTAAAGAAGAACTGCATGTATAAAGGAGGTGAGGATTAGTGAAGAAGCAAACAGGACATTTTTTTTTTTTTGCTTATGTGGAAGGGGGAAAAAAAAGTAAGATAGCTGCTTGCTAAAACATGGAAGGTCTCCAATGTAATGAATAATAATTTCAAAATTATTTTCTGAGATCTGAACAGTATTTATATGCAAATACTGTCTCAGAAGGTAGTGGGAAAAGACCAACAGTTTTCTTAACGTTGTCTGGGAAACAAAATTTGTAGTTCTGGAAGACTTGCTATTTCCATAGGAACCAGATGAGATGAAGTAGAAAGACCTAACAGAGGTGATTAAAAGGTATTTTATACTGAAAACAAACTTTCTAGCTGAGTGACATAAATTACTTTTAAGGAAGCAAATGGCTTTCTACAAGTTTAAAAAAACAAATATTTGCCCTTAAGTACCTGTGTTAGAGAGCCTTGGAGAGCAACAAGCTCAGCACAACCTTAGAGGAACCGTAGGCACATGTTTTGAGGTGCTGGAAATCTAGTTTATGCTACCAGAATATTGTGATTCTTGTTAAAATTTAAATACATGCAAAAAACCCCTACATGCTTCATAAATCAAGAAAGAACCTTCACTACTTTGCATTGGTCTGAACAGAGGTTGGAGGTGAGGGATGTGGGCAGAACACTTCATCCCACTGTTTGGTGCTTGGGAATTTCAACAAGAGAAATAATTATGGGTGATATGCCACCTAATTTAAGGTTTTGTATTTTAACAAAGAAAGATCCACCTACTTTTGTGTTTTGTTTTGGTTATTTTAGCAGTAATAATTTTGTGGTTTCTGTAGTCACCTTCCCAAAAAAGGGAGCCATCACAAACAAACGAGCTACTTCCTCTGCAGTGCTATTCCTGTTTTGGTTTATTAGTGAGCTAAAAAAAAAGCTTTGATCTATCCTTCAGCTTGATATGTTATGAAATATTTTCATCAAACTCTGCCCTTAACTGAACTCATATTAATCTCAGCAAGATTAATGCAGACCTGTATTCTTAGGGGTTTCTGGACAGTCAGATGAGATGTTGCAGTTGGACCTCACTGGTGTTGAGTTCGGTGGACACCACTGGAGGGGCAGAGATATTTCTATAGAAAATTCATTGCAGGATTGGGGGTAGGAGCAAATGCATTTGGCTTGAAGCACGATTGATGCATTGCCTAAAGTGTGCCAGTATGTGTTGGTCCTTCTCCCATTGAAGCTGATGGCAAAACTCCCATGGAATTCAGCAAAGTGGGGTGGAATCTAAACAGAAATTATTTTTCCCAGAACAGCTTTGCAATAACCAGTGGATTTGCAAACTCCTCACTCTGACACATTGAAATAATTTGGGACTTTCATTCCATTTTGCTTTAATTGGACTTACCCTGCATCTGAGTCTTCCTAAATGGGTTGCTATGCCTAAAATATGTGCAGGCATGTTTTCACTCTCTGAGGGAACATGGAGGTTAAACTGGAAGGCGAGGTTATGTTAGCAGGGATATTTTCTTTTTATACTGCTTCCAAAGGCAACCCTGTTTTGGGCTCACCACTCTGCCCTGACCGCTCTGTGCCTCTCCATCCCAAATCATGCTGGGATTTGATGATAAAGCACATCCTCTTTCCAGGAGCCCTGCCAACCCCTACATCCTAACTCACTGGTGTTCTGGTACCTTAGGCACTTTGTGGTCAGAAGGCAGACTGCAAATGTGGGTATGTCCAAACTCTCTGGAGGAAGAGAAGAAATTTCTTACAGAGCTGCTGTTGTCCATTTGATTCCCAGTTCCTTTGTTTTAGTGTTTCTCGGGCTGTGCCAGCTGAGACAGCTCTTAGCTGGATACCAGCACTTGCAGGGCCTGATTTGGTTCATGTCTCCTATAAAAGTTTTCCGTCTCTGACCAAGGTATTTCACATCATGGTAATAATGTGAGTAAATCAGACCTGGCATCTCTCCCAGACATATCAATTCCCTTAATTCCCTTTTTCCTGTGGCTTTGGGACAATCAAAATAGGGAATGTTTCCATTGCTGTACCTTTATGAAAGTACAATATGTGAACGCCATCTCCTGAGTGCATCCAGTGCATTTCCTCGCTCTGGTCGTTACAATAGCTTTCCCTGGAAATTATGTGGGAATCAGTGTCTTGGCAGGGCTTGGCTCCAGGGAAGATCAAAACCCCTAACGTGACAGTTAATGAGACAAGGAGAAAGAAGATGGAAGCTGTCACTCCCAGCCAGCCAACACCAATGCAGTCCCAAGGCAGCGGGAGGTGCCAAGGTGTCTGCTTGAAAAATTTGGAGAGACCTGGTGGGGGTCAGAGAGAGGGCTGCTCTGAGGCCAGTTTTCCTGGCAGGAAAAGCCATTTGCAGTAATGGAGGTGCACTGGAGGCCACTCATCCTCTCTGAGGGGACATGCACTGTCTTTTTTAAGAGCCAGGACAAGCTGGCATTATTCTGCATCCCTGGGGCGATGGTGCTTTGCCATGAAGCTGAGCTGGGTGGAGTGCACAGAGCAGGGCGTGGATCCAGGGGTGTAAACTGAAGGCACAGGATCCAGGGATATAAACTGAAGAGGCACAGGATCCAGGGGTGTAAACCGAAGAGGCACAGGATCCAGGGGTGTAAACTGAAGAGGCACAGGATCCAAGGGCGTAAACTGAAGAAGCACAGGATGCAGGGATGTAAACTGAAGAGGCACAGGATCCAGGGATGTAAACTGAAGAGGCACAGGATCCAGGGGTATAAACTGAAGAGGCACAGGATCCAGGGGTGTAAACTGAAGAGGCAAAGGATCCAGGGGTGTAAACTGAAGAGGCACAGGATCCAGGGGTATAAACTGAAGAGGCACAGGATCCAGGGGTGTAAACTGAAGGCACAGGATCCAGGGGTGTAAACTGAAGAGGCACAGGATCCAGGGGTATAAACTGAAGGCACAGGAACTGCCAGGACAGGGTGGCACAAACAGAGCCAGGCCTGCCTGCAATGAGCCTGTTTATCTCTAAAGCAGTGTTTCTCAGACCCGGATCCACAGGCCTTTGCTGGTCAATAAAACATCCAGCAGTGGCTTGTGAAACAATAGGAAACCCCCTCTCTCCCCTCCAGCAGCCACAGAAGCATGTACACAAACAAAATGGGAGAAAATAACAGCTACTATAGATTAGCTTTCAAATTTTAGTCTTTTGTTTATTTGATTTCATAGATAAAATATATACAAGTTGGTCTTCTGATCATTGTGCTTTTTCTGAAAAAGGTTAATCCCTGGACTTGAGAAGTTTAAAAAATGTGGCTCTGAGGGTGCTATTTTTGGAGCCAATTACAACAGCACTGAAATGTTGAAAGATTCTTTTTATTTGTTGAAAGATTAGGCTGAAGCCCTTCAGTCTATAAAAGAATAATAAACCCTAGCAGGATAAAGTGCTTCATTGCAATGAGAATACAAAAGCCACCTCACAGTGGTATGTGGCCTGGGTGGAGGCACAGGGCTGGCAGAGCTGGCACTGATAATTATTAAAGTTATCAGTGCCCAGAAAAAAAGCCTGTGATCTGTTGCTTCATTCATATATAATCTCATCTTCCACCTCCTCCCATCATCTTGGACAGCATCTGCAAAATGAGACGTGTTCACACAGTGTGCCCAGTCCCTTTTAGTATCCTTTAGTCTTATACAATCCACTCCAAAATGAGTTGTTAGAATGGAAGGATTGGCAAATTCTTGCCTCCTAAAGTCCTGGAGACAAAATGAGCTCTACTGACCTTTTCCTCCTGGCAAGTTTTGTCATCTGTGCTTCTTGGGGCTTGGGACCAGGCTTGCAACTGAGTAGAGTTTGGTTTTCAGATAATCCCGCTCTGATAAGCAGTTTCTGGGTTATTTGTAAACCACCTTGAGAGTCATCACCAGGACAGAGGGTTGTGTAGCTGTGCCTGCCACTGATTTCATGCACATTGCAGGAGGGTATTGCTGTGCTGAGGAGCTTTCCAAAGGAATGGTAGATTTGAGGAGAGTCCAGGCTACAGAGATTAAATGGGAAAATAAACCTGCACATAAAGAGCAGGCATGCCTTTGTCTTGTCTGCCTGAAACAACACAAATTCAGCAGTGGGAATGGCAAGAAGCACCTCGGGGCAAGGGGTATGTGGCACAAACAGCAGGTGACCAACAGTGTCCTGGGTTCTGGGCTGAAAGCCACCTGTCCCTGCAGTCACAAGGAGCAAGAACTTCTCTACCAGTGAATGAGCCTGAGGCCTGATGGAAGCTGTGGGCCATGTCCAACAATCTCAGTCACACTGTTGCTTTTGGATGTTCTGCCCAGCCCTTTCCCTCCCAAACTGAGCACTGCCCCTGCCATCCCAGCCCGTTCTGCAGGGATGCTGCATGACCTGTCGCACTGGAGTATTAGTGGAGCCCTAACAGAGCCTGAAAAAATCACATGGTGCCTTTCACTGTTGTCTTAGCCAAGTTTCAGTGTGATTAATCACACCGTTCCTGCCTAAAGTTCCCCTCAATCACCACGGTTTTTATTCCTTCCATTTAATTTCTGGCTGGTGTGTTACACGGAGCACCGCTGTTCTCATCTGTTAGATGCCTGAGTTTCACCCCAGAAAGTGCCCCCACTCCATAGCAAATGAGGTGATCCCCCTGTGTCTCTTATTTCTCCCCAGGACTGTGGTGAGGATTAATAAGCAGGCATTTGCAAAGCACTGTGTGATCCTCTGAGTAAAGGGTTTATACAGGGGTGAAGTGTTGCCCTGAACAGAGGTGGGGTGTGTGACCACGTCAGCCCAAAGCTGCGTGTGCTTTTGGGGCCGTCAGCAGGCACAGAAAGGAGAAGCTGTCTTCATTCCCTATTTACATCTCACGTATCCTTGGCATGGAAGCTTGGCTTGGCAGGCTGATGGGGATGAATATCTCTCAACACTCCAGGAGGGTGACAGACAGCTGGGGTCCATGGCATGTTCAGGTCTTACGAAACCATCCCCTCTGGGGGTTTGTGAGGTGAAAGGAAATCTGCCTGCCCTTGGGTCTGTGAATTTTTCATCAGAGTGGAGGGGCTTTGAGGCAATGGGGGCAAGAAAGAAACTCTAAAGGAACTGGTAGTAATTCCAGCAGAAATGGAAAGCAAGCTTAATCAGATATATCCTTCAAACTAAAAAACATGAAGCTCCTGCTCACGTGGTGTCTCTGCCTAATGTTTGCAAGGCTGTTTTGGGCAGTGGCTCCCTACTGATGTAACCATCTGCATCCGTTTCTCACCAGTGAGCTGATGATGAACTTAGGCTTAGTATGTGATCTTTGGATGGCTGCAGTTTTGTGGACAGGTTCTACTGTTATCAGGATGCAGGAGTGGTGCTCCAGGGGCAGCCAGGAGTCATTTGTCTAACTCTGACCTTTCAGATTTAGAGGATTTGAGATTTCCAAGTGGTCTGATGAATCAGAACAGACCGACACTTCCTGCCACCTCTCCTCCTGGTGCCAGCTCAGCACATGGAAACACACACACACACACATGGAGATGCAAGTCTGGGGCTGTTTGATCGACCCTCTTGAAGGCTGCAAAGCACAGCCCTCCTTGGGTGACGGAGTCAATCACCTCAGCAAGGAGGAGCCATGGCCAGAGAGATGCAGGATGAGTCAGACACTTTCCAGGGGACTGGGAAATCAGAGCAGAAGGCAGGGGTTTCCATGACTCAGATTAATTGCAGGGAGGGGGCTTTCATGGAAGAAGGAGAGGTCACTTACACTGGATAATGCTTTGGCTTCAACTTTTCTAGGAAGCTGCAGCCCAGAAGATGTCTTTTCCCTGCCAAACAAGGGCCAGCACAATGACACCCTTCCCCCAGGCCTCCACCCACTGTCATGCAATCATTGAAAAGGAAGATTCTTTCTTCTGTGCCACACATTAACGCTGGAGCTGCCAGAGCGGCGTTCCGGCACTGGGTCTGTGCTGCCATGGCCTGCTCCAGCTCCAGGAATGAAGGGTCACTGAATGGGGCAGTTCCCTGTTGGTCCCCAAAAACTGCTGTGCTGGAGACAGCAGCAGAGGGTGGGAGCTGTCTGTCTGCAGCTCACATCTCTGTCCCTTAGCTCACAGTCGTTGAGCTCTGCCTTTTCCGCTGTGCTCTTTCCTGCCCTGTTGCCTTCCCTGTCCTTTTCATCACGGCAGTGGGTCCAGGCTGCACGGATCAGACAGGGAATCTGCTCAGAATTAACAGCACCCCATGGAGGCTGCAGCTCAACCCGTGGCAGAGTCAGGCTTGCAGGGCAGTGAGGTTTTCCTATCCTATGTGACTTCCAAAGAGGCAGGTCAAGCCCAGCCCCCCATAAGCATCCAAGAGGTCCTGACAGAAAATGGAAGAGCCACCCGCAGGGACTGAAGCCTGGCAGGGAGCTCTTTGGAGAAAGCTCCTCTCCTCCTCCCTGGGGGGATGCAGAGAAGGTGCTTCTCAGGCACCAGGGAGCCATCACCTGGTGACACCACATGTCTTTAATTCTCCAGTCTGTCCCAGAACTCATTTTAGGGAGCTGAGGAGAGGCGAATGGCTGGGTGGCTGCTACTGTCCCCTCAAAGAGCAGTTGTGCTTGCTGATCCCCATGTTTCATTTCAAAGCAAGCTTCTTTCCAGGGCACTCTGTGGGTGCATGAAAATACCCTAAAGCCTGTAGCTCTGGCAAAACCCTACATGGCTACTGTGCAAAGAAATGAGATTCATCCCTGACCCCTGACCCCATGGAGAGCTCCTCAAAACACTGCCAGGCTTGCACCAGTGCCTCCGAGGGGAAGCAGCTGCAATTGTTCTCTCTGTGCCCAGAGGTTCCCTGGGCAGCAGCCACGCAGCCCAAGCGCTGCCCATTTTGCCATGTGCCATCCATCAGGCTGGAGGGACGGGCAGTGATGTTGTGGACACCCTTGGTGTGACACAGCCCCTGGGACTCCTTCCATGCCATTCCTTGGGACCCAATGCAGGATGGGCAAGGGGGGAAGCCAACTCAGCAGAGTGAGTGGCAAATGTGGGCAAATGATGCTTTCATCATCAAAGCAGGACCTCTGGCAGCATTTTTGGGGATTAGCGTCGGATACTGCCCTCAGACCAGCAGCTTCAAGGTCTCCCAGCTCCATCCTGTCACCTTCACCAGCTGTGTCTGCCCGAGCTGCGCTGCTTCATTCCCTGGAACGGAGCAGGATCCCTGCAGCTTCCTGGGCCACCAAAACGCAGAGAGGGACGAGGACTCCGTTCCCCATCTCCAATCGGGGCACGGCAGCAGCGGTGCGAAAGGGTTAAGCCGTGTTGTTGATTGTCACATGGTGCTGGGAATGCGAGAGAGGCAGCGGCACATCTTGACTGCACATGTGGCCTCTACCACAAACACTTCAAAGTGCTTCCCTCAGACTGACGGAACAGCCTGACGCCGACTGTAAATGCCCTTGACACGCAGAGTGGAAAATATCAAACGCTCCGGCGTTGCCCTGAAACGCGGCCTGCTCTCACTGGGGAAGCCTTAATGAACCTGCGCGGGAGAGGAGGAGGGAGGACAGGAGGTGTTACGGGTGGTTCTCATTTAGGCCATGTACGGGTACACGCCAGCCCGGGCAACTGGACTTAATCTGAGGCAAATCCAAGTGCTCGAGGACATTTTAAAAGAGGCTGGGACATCAGCTTGAGGCGACTGCATGTCAGGATCCCACCACACCTTCCCCCACTGCCTTGCCGCCTGCCCTGAACCGTGCAAGGCAGAACAAAAGGGTTTCCAGGCTGGAGGTTTCTCCTTTTCCTCAAGGAGCTCTATTTCCTCCCATCCCTGTGCTACCTCCACTCCACCACCCCCAGCCCTGAAATGCCCTCCCTGATCAGGTGCTTTTGTGACACTGGAATCCTCCCCAGCCTTGGCACAGAGCAAATGTCAGAGGAAACCTCAGGGTGGCCATGTCCCTCTCCAGGGGCTGTGAGATGGAGCAGACCTCTTTGCCCCATCTTCTCCAAGCAGGACAGGCCTGTCCTGGGACACAGTCCTGCTCTGATGCAGTGGAGGAAAAGCCTTGAGGATTGCAAGAACAGATCTCCATCACCAGCAGCATCTCGGAGTCACTGAGGGTTGTCTGCTGCAACCTTGCCTGGGGCATCATCTGCCCCTGGGCACACTTGGCTGGCCAGGACATGCAGTCCTGGTGGCTTTGGCTGCTGTGGCTGGGGAGGTGACATCAGCCAGCAGTGCAGGGGAGCAGGAATGTGCCCCAAAGCTTTGAGGATGGGGGCCAAGCAGGGACCCTGATGGAGGGAGAAAGCACCACATTCTCCTTATTGCATGGAAACCTGCAGGCAGAGGCCAAAGCTCTGCCTGTGCTGGTGGAAGAACATGAGGTACTGAAAAGTGGCCAAGACACAACAGCTCTTGATGCTGAAGCAGCATGAGAGAGACACAAACAGACTCTGATGGCCCCTTTTCATGGTGATCCCTGCAAGGTCTGTGATCCCTGCAGACTTAAGGGGAGTATGAGCACGGGTGATGGCGACGGACCAAATGTGTGCAGGCAGACACAAATTTGCTGCCCAGCAGAAGAGGGGACAGAAAGACAGCGGGCCTGTGTGCGGTCTGCTTGGCTCCAGCACAGCTCACATCACTGAGAGGCTGAGCACGGCTCTGATGGCTGTAGGCAGGGATCCATTGGTTATGACACATTTGGCATGAACGAAATTGCCTCATAAAATACTTCTCAGATCAGCAAGAAGTTGAGGGATCTCAGGAGGAAACTGAAGGAGAAGAAAGTTCAGACGGTCAGCAGCAAGACCCCACCTTGCATCTTGGAAGCAAAAGCAGACAAAGGAGGAGACCACCAAGGGGCAAAATGTAAAATGGAGGTAGAATGCGTAAAATGGAGGTAGAATGGAAGTGTTGCAGGTCGTGGAGCACTGGGCCCACCTCCTGAGGGATCATATGAGCTGGACCACCTCCATCTCACTGGGAGAGCAACTAATTTTCTGGATAACAAACAGGGTAGAGCCATTAAGAGGGTTTTAATAGAACGTCTTTGGGGAACACTGTTAAGAGAGTAAACAGAACACATAGGTGCCACCATAAACTTCTGAATCACGGCAGCACAAATTTTAAAAAGCAAACCCAGAAGCCTGCAATGAACAACAGGATGTGGAAATCTCCACTGATGGCAAAAAAAGCAAATGGCTTGGGATTTATGAAACCTCCTGGGAAGGTTTTTTCCCCAGTAAGCTCTTGGTGTACCCTCTGCTCGGGAAAGAGGCTATTGCCTTCTTTGGAGTTGTTGGTTCCTTGGAAGGGCAGGAGGTGGAGTGCCCGCTCTCTGATGGAGCACGGAAGGAGACTTGGAGGTGACTTGGCTCAGCTAACTGCAGAACACGCTGGGGAGCACCAGGGGATGGTGCCTGGGATAAGGGGACACTCCTCTGAGGGAACAGAGGGACAGGGTCTGGCCCTGGCGCCCCTCCTGGGTGCCACCAGGGCTGGAGGGGATGGTGAGGGACAGCAGGCTGGCACAGCCGGGGGCCTCCCGCGCCGAGGAAGATGGATTGATTGCTGAGTTGTGGATTGATGACTGCTGTCAGCTGGTGGCCTGCCTCGCCAGCCAGGGAACGGAAGCAGACTCCATGCCCAGTCTCTTTAAAGGCTTTTTGCCTCAGGATATGATTTATTGTTAGAAAACAAAGGATGTTTAAGGGAAAAAAAAGCCAACACAAAATAAAACATCACAATTGATGAAAGCTGCCTTTGGTCCCCAGTGGCTTTTTCCCCTCTTGTGAGCCTGGGAGCAGAGAAGGGATGCATCTCCCCACAAATAACCCCAAACCAGCTTCCTCTGCCTTTTAGGTATGCAACTCTGCAGTCCCATGATGGTCAGGGACTTCACAACCTATTCCCAGGCTGTGTTCCTGCCAGCGAGCACCACACTATGTGCAAACACAGAAAAGCTCTGACCAAAGCTATTTATAAGTGATGAGGGACTAGATTTTTAAAAGCAAAGAGGTGCCCAGCTCTAGCCCCTGGTTCTGGAAGAAGGACAGCTTCTCCGGGCTGAAAATAATTAGGAGTACAATTAAGGAGTGGAAAGAATTATTTTAACAAAATTGAACGGATGATAATTGGGTAGTGTTTGAGGCTGTTTGGTGAGATGCTCTAAGATCAGTACTACCCTGGAAGCCTGAACACTGCTAGGAGGGAAGGTGAAGCAGAATATATATATATATATACACACACATAGATAAATAGCATTATGGACATAAACATGTGGCAATGAAGTGCATATTGATGCTGATGATAAATACAAAATGAGGAATGTGGTGAGTAAAAATCAGTGAGAACCTGGGAAGAGAAGCTAAAGGTAGGAGAGAAAAGCCTCTTGCCACTGGAGTTAATGATAATTTTTTAAATGTATCAAGAAAAGCCAAATCCTGTAATGACATCCCAGACAATAATGGGCAAATACTCATCCTGTGTGTAGAAGAAACAAAGTTATTTGTTCAACATTTATTTTTCTCTTTGGAAAGAAGTGGGATGACACAACCATACTTTATGGAGATAATGAAATACTTTGTATTCTACCAGTGATGAAGCCGAATTAAAGAGCAGTGATTAAAGTTAGACATTCTGCAGGATCAGATAACTCGCATCAAAGGATAAACAAATTGGTCTGAGAGCTCTCTGAACCATTAGTGTCGATTTTTAAACAAATCTGGGAACTCTGGGGAAGTTCCAGAGGACTGGGGGAAAAATCTAACACCAGACTAATAAGGCAGTAAATAAGATGGGCCATGGAAACAAGCGGTGTTTGGCAGGACGTGGATCCAGAAAGAATGATCATAAGAAAAACCTTTATGGAACACAGTCCATATGGACTCACAGTATGTTGCATAATTAACATCCATCAGCTGCAGCTTGCAGAAAATAAAGTCTTTTTACTGTCTGTGATGGGGTAATGACCTTAATTTACAAGGTGGCATCGTCCATGGAGGTTTTTGCATGATTCTTGGTTTACATTGGCATGGTATCTCAAGAAAAAAAAGGGAGAAAAATCATCCCTGTATGAAACTAGTGCCATTGGGATTGGTTTTACTGCCTTGTAACTGAGTTGGTTGGAAATCTGGAGATGTTGTCTCCAGACTGTAGGGTGTTTCTTGTGAGACCTTGCAGGGCTCTGATTAATGAGAGGGCTGATCACTGTTGGAGGAGAGTCAGGAGAGGGCTGAAGCTCTGCATGGGCAGGCAGGTCCCTGAGCTCTGTCTGTGCTCACCAGTCCTTGTGTCGTGGTCCCCAGCCCCTACAGGGGAGGGAGCTGTTGCAAAGCGCCAGCATTCCCATCTGGATTTCCTCTCTCTGAGGCTCTGGGGTTGCTGAACATCCCCAGTCTGGAGCTGGGCTGCAGCCAAAGCATGCCTCTAGATCTGAGATTTGGGAAGCATTCTGGGATAACCTCATCTAGGCACAGCTTGGGTCCCTTGGCCAGGAGGACTCCCCTCAGCAGTGTGTGTCTCACCCAGCTGCGTGCAGGGTCGTCTGCAGCTGGAAGGTTTGACCAGCTGGAATCACAGCAAGCCAGCCCAGATCCTTGGAGCAGCCTCTCGGGCTCGTGAGCTCCAGGATCCACCAGCCAGAGCAGAGGTGTGTGTGACAGCGAGGGCTGTGCATCCTTCCTGGGGCTGCCCCACAGCTCCACACCAGCTGTTCCCAGTCAGGCCTGAGCATCCTTTCAAGTCCTGATAAGGATCGTCTCCACTACAGTGTGACAGTCTGTCTGTCCCCTCCAGCCAAGTTTCCACAAGAGCTGTTATTTACAATCAAGTGCTCACACCCAGAGACACGGGCTGAAATACTGAGACAAACCCTCGTGGAACCTGAGCCCAGTTGTTCCAGCTCTGTTGTTTCCAACTTAGTACGTTTTTTTTTGAGTTCTGAATCTTTTTCCTGATCATTAAAGACCCCCTTTAGACGTTTCTAATCTGCAAGTAATTGCCAAGCAGATATGAGCTCTCATTCCTTATTCACTCTAGGAGTGGCTTACAGTGTTTTGACTAGGTTGTGGGGCACAGGTCATAGCCCCTGGTTCAAAAAAGGGAATTGCTGACCCTGCAGGGCATGGAGGTCAGGCTGGGAAGCAGCTCAGGTTTTACACAGTGCCTTTGAGCCTGGGGCTTTTTGGCCATTTGGCATTTTAGAGATACCTCTCTGTGCGTGGCTGGGGCACATCTGCCCACATTGGGGAGCAAATGCAAGGGGAAAGTTGGGTCAGAGGAAGGTGACTAACCCAGCACAGCATCTCCCTGGGGGTGACCTCCTTCCCTCAGGAATGGCCTGGCCCAGAGCAATGTCATTTCTGGGGCATGGTGGCCACAACCATCCAGCTCTGGGGTGCATTTGTGGGGTCAGCAGGACAGGAAACCAAATTCTCTTTCCTTTGGTGAGCTGTGTGCTCCATAACTCAGGAATGTGAACCAGCACATGTTTGGCTGAAAAATTATCATCCTCAGGAAAGGAACAGGTCTATCATGGTAAAGGAAGGGAACAACTTGAAGCATGACATGCAGAAATGACACCTCAGGGCTTCAAATTTGTTCCCTGTCAATGCAGAGGAAGAAAACTGACCTAGACACCATTGAGGTTGACAGGTCTTAAATTTAATCTGCTCTAAAGGCACGATATGACCCCGTGTTCCTGTGCACTGTAAGGCTGCAGCTGTTTTACCCATTGCCTTTTCCTGCTCTCTGGCCACCTTGCAACCTCTCCAGCCAAGTGGAGAAATATTCCTGTATGTGCACTGTCAAATGTGGGCTTCAGCTGTAACCCTTTGGACTGAAATCAAGCCCCAGGGAGGGGGCTGTTGCCAGAGGATGCCATCCTTTCTCGGACCTGGCTGGTCTGTGCTGCACAGGAGCCTGTCTCCAAGCACTGTGGTTTTCCTGCCTCCATTGTCTTCCTCTGCTCTCTGCTAAGCTCCTCAGAAGAGGTCTCACCAAGCTGGGCTTTTTCATAGCCCTCCCTCAGCCTCCCTTGAGGCAGACACATTTCTTCCCTTTTAATTTTCCTGGACCCCCAAGCTGGGATTTCTGGGGCCGGTTTGTCTGCTGTTGCTGCTTTTGCCTTTTTCTTCTTCTTTGTTACACATCACCAGACAATTCTAATTTCAGACCTTGGTTCCTGCAACCAAAACTGGACTCTCAATCCACTCAGAGCCATGCCAGGGGACCTGACCCCCATGACCCCTGGGGTTATTTCTGGAGATCTGTACAATGCTCAGGGAGCTGCAGGCACAAGACCTGGCTGATGGTACCATGGGGCCCCACAGGTTTTGCAGGCATGAAGATTACCTGGATCATTCTGCAGCTGCAGCCACTGGAATAATGATGGGGTTTTTTTAGTTTTACTGGTGGAGCCAAAGCCTTGAAGAAGAAAAGGCCCTGCCAAGCCAGCAGAACACATCCATCTTCCCAGTGAAGCAAACAAAAACGGGTTTCAGGTTAATCAATCTGCCCCAAACAAAGCGTTTTGGTTTGGCCTTCCTCACTTCCCCATCTCCTCCTCTCTTCTCCCATTGCAACTGTTTGGATCTAGGATCTGCTGGATTCAACCCAAAGCCACAGAGGGGTCCAGTCCACTTGAATTAGTTTTCCCTGCAGACAAAACCCATCTCTGAAAACTTGCTTGTGCTTTTTAGGTTCAATAACTTCCCCTATCATGAATTCCCTCCTTTGACCTTGGTCCAAACACTTGAGCTCGGCGGCACCTTTGTTTATTTGAGTGAGATGCTTTTCTCCTTCAGTGCTGATTGTTCATCAAGGCAAGGGCTCTGCTTTAGCCATGCCCTGTGTTTACACAGTTGGCCGATGTGTTGTTGTGAAACTGTTGATTGAGGCCTATTGGAAGGTGGAGAGCGCTCAGCACAGGCGAATTTTGGGCTTCATCCATCTGCCAAACACCAACCAGCCTCTGCTGCTTCACAGCCTCGTGATCCGACCGGCTCCGGGCACTGTCACGGGGATGGAGAAAGGCCCGTCTTCTCCCTCAAGGGACACTTCTTGCCAGGCCTGGAGGTAGTGCTGCTTCCCACTAAAACGGTTGTAATGCTTTAGCATGGGCAAGAGAAAAAATAAAGAAAGAAAAGACCTCCCTAAAACTCCTTCAAAGGGCTGGTGGAAATGGAGTCATGGAATTTTTTTGACAAATACAAAACAAAACACAGCCCAAGGCAGGAATCCAGCATGGAAAATTGGAGCCCGGTTAAAGTCTGGCAAAACTGTAAGTGGAGAAACTTCTATTCTCTTCTACCCTGATCCTAAAAAGCTGCCTGATGTCTCTTCTCAGCCGGGAGGAGAGAGTGGGGGAATGGTGAGTTCTCACCTTAGATTGCAACCGGGATGTGTTTGCATTCATCATGGGGATGATGGTAAAAGGGGTCTGGAGAACAGAAGAGTGTGAGATGTTCCCCATGGGTCGGAGGCCTTGTGGAGGCAGCAGGAAATGAAGAAACACAAAGTCCCTGCTCTGGTTTAGTGACTGATCCCGTGGAAAACATCAAAATTCACCTTTCCGTCTTCCCTCCTGACTCTCCTTTGGGCATGAACTAAGGAAAGGACCTTCCTGTATTCCTGGGGCTGGTTTGCAGAACTGATGGGCAGGTGGGGCAGGAGAAGACTTCAGGCATGGCCACAGCCCCGTGGGCATCTGTGCCACCGTGCAAACTACACACCCCGTGCCCCAGCACATCAAGATGGTAGGGTGGGGGCAAATACTGTATAATGGTGGTGGCAGAGGGGATCTACTTCGTAAATCACGGAGAAAATATTCATAACTATAGGGAGATAGAGGGACCAATTAATTTTCCCTGCAGGAATCTGTGTCTGGGCAGTGCCATGTGATGATGGTGAGCAGGGAGGGCTGCGAGCCGCGCAGGGCTGACACTGTGCCCCAGGCCAGGCTGGCCACGTCCTGCTTCCTCCAGCTGGCACATCCCTGGCCAGTGACTCAGCCCCTCAGGGATATGTGTCTGAGCCACTTCCCCTTGGCCATCTGGGGAGCATCCTCTCCCCCCAAGTCATCCTCATGAGGCCTTTGCCGTCATGGACCTTGGCAGCTGTGCCTCAGGCACATCCACGCACAGTGTCCCTCTGCCTTCTGTCTCCACAGCTGTGTCCAGAGCTCCTGCCTTGTCCTGCAAGGATTTAGTCATGGCTGGACTGCTCCATCACCCTGACAGAAGGAGACTACTCTCTTTGTTGTCCCAAATCTGGGCCTGGGAGAATCAGCCATGGGAAGAGCCTGGGCAGAAAAAGCAAGCTGCATGTTGCCGTGGGATATCTCAACACTTAAAGAGAAGAAGCAGGAGGACCCCTAAAACTGCCTGGACTGGGGAGGATGAGACAGCAGAGAAAACATGGCTTCTGTGGATGGATGCACATATAGGTCAGAGGAATTGGTCAATGGGGCAGCCTGTCACTGCAGAGGGCTGAAGTGAACCCAGTTTGAGGCTCATATAAGACTTGGTGGATGCCATTTCTTGCAGCGTTTGGGTTTGTGTCTTACATTCAGATGAGTCTGGACTGGAGCCAGCACGTTGCCATTTGAGCTACTCCTAATGCTGCAGCATATGAAGATGAAAATGAATTGTCAGTCTCCTGGCTGTTTAGGCCCTGGGAATAGAAAGCTTTAGGAGCTTTACTTGCAGTCTCACCTTTTTTAGGTACCAATGTCCAACTCCACAAACATAAGTCCATCTGTTGTGAGAGCCTTTATGGACTCCTAGATCCAGGAATGAGTTCCTGCTTCTTTTTTTTGTTTTGTTTTCTTAGGACATTTATTCAGCATTGTCCTGAATGGGCCAGTTCTCAGTGCTTTTTTTTGCCAAAACCATCCTTTAGTCTCAGGTACCTCCTGGATGCTGGTGGCTGGGATGAAGACAGTGGAGTTTGAGTGCCGACAGACCTGGAGCTCTCTGCTGTACCTGGTCTGGATGGAAGAGGGGACAGGCTGCCAGCTCCAGAGCCTGGACAGACACGCTGTGGTTAGAGCAGTCTTGACTTTGAGATGGCAACAGTACTAAATGTGTGTAAAGCAGACAGACTGGTGCTAAAGCACTTACTGGGAACATTAATACACCACGGACCACCCTTCCTCATCATATGATGTGGTTCTGTCTATAGGCAAGATATGTAAAAACAATTTAAAATTAATTTAACTTTTAAACCTTTTAAAAACATATAAACCCCCCAACCTTTTGATATGGGATTGGGCTGTTTTTCCAAGTGGGAAAATGTTCACATCAGGATTGATTTAATTTTTTTTCCCCCTTTTAAATCATAAACATTCCTGGTACAAGAAACAGTAGCTGTTATTGATTAAAAGTTCATTTGCCTTGTCTTTGCTGATGATTGATATTTGGTAAGGAAGGATAGAAGAAGGGAAGGGTGTTGTACTTTGGAGAGCAAAAGAAAATGTGTCACATGTTACCTGCATCTTAGAATAATGTTAGTGTTGGAAGGAGCATTATCCCAAAGAATAACAGTTGTTTTAAGGTTCAGCAGCTCCCGGGGCTTGCTGCGTGTGTTTGGCTTTGTGGGACACACCCTCTTTAAAAAGCAGTGGGATGCAGGAGGGGAGCAAGGCGACTGCAATCCCAAATGGGGTTTTTACGGCCCGTTGAAGGAAAGCAGCTCCCCACTGGATCCCACTGCGCCGCTTCCAGGGGTAGGCTGGAAAGGCTTCCCTTTGGGAGCATGTGCTGGAGGTGCTCAGGAGCTGCTGGGTTTGCCTTGGCACCTCAGAATTTTTATTGGGCTCTCCAAACCCCCAGACTGTGACCAGCTGGGAGTGCAGGGTGCAGCTGGTCACAAGCCAGGATGGCCCATGCAGGGACTGTGGCGTTGGTTCCTCCTCCCAGGGATGGTGGGTGTGAATGCTCCCACTGCCCTGGGTGCTGCTCTGCAGGTGGGAAGTGGGTAGCCCACAGGTTTTATAAAATCTCTGACCTTCTGGAAATCTCTGGTTTCAGAGAATCTCTGGTTTTCAGCTTGCATGGAAACCACAGCAGGATGCTGGAGGAGTGAAGACCCCTTCACTCTTAAGGCCTTCAGAGGACTTGGACTCAGTGGGGCAGGAAAGGCATTTCTTTGTCAAAACATTTTCCAGGCAAAAAGTGCTGGATTCAGAGAAGATGAAATTCTGTGAATTCATCTCCATTCCCCAAACTGTCGAATTGGGGAAGAGGGAAAAAAGGAAATGTTTTACTGAGACGTTTTCAAAGCAGAATGTTTCTGAGGTTTCATTTCTTGGCCCAGTCTTTGGTTTCAGGACCTCCTTCAGTTTCAGTAAAAAAATAAAATTCTTTAAAAAATATTTAAAACATCTGTCAAAACACCAATTTCTCAGTAGAACTGAAATCTGCTTTTTCCAAGACTTCATAATTTGTTGAAAATATTTGTGGCAAATTTTCTTCCCAGCTCATTCCCAGTGCTAAATGCCTGTGAACTGGCAGGGCAGGAGCACGCCCTGATTTGCAGAGAGCTCCTGGGCAGCTTTTCCCAGCACTTCTCTGAAGGTGCCTCAATGTGTGAAGAAACTGTGCAAAAAAAAAAAAAAAAAAACCCGACAAAAAAAACCCAACAACGAAAAACCAACAAACAACAAATTTTCCAGTAACAGAGCACTAGGGTTGCATCACACGTACTTTCAGATTTTTTTATTGGAAACGTATTGATTATAAATAGCTATGTGATCCCATGGGAAGGTGGAACTTGTCTCCATCAGCTTGGCTTGCTTAAAAGTTAAAGACTTCATGGAGATTTTGCTGTCTCAAGTGGTCCTGCCCACTCTGGTGCTCAAGTTTGAGGGTGATGGGGTGACTTGCTGCTCTCTCCCATGGCAGGAGGGACAAGATCCCCACAGGGGATGGCTCTGAGATGATCCTGACATGTGTTACTCCCCTAATGCACCCATCACTGGCACTGATTTACACCTCAGGACAACAAGGATGTTTTCTGGCCCACTACCTGTGAAAGGGCAGGTTTCTTTACAGCCTCCTGATTTTACTGCTGGCTTTCCCATAAACAGTGTGCCCTGCTACTATTCCCTTACCCTGGGAACCCCATCTGGCTCTTCTGAAGCAGTTTGCAGTGACAGGAAGCAGGAACCCATTTGAGACACAGATCCAGAGCCAGGGTCTCTCCAGGGATCAAGTCTGCCCTCATGTCAGTGGTATTGGACAAGGGGGCAGATCCTCTGCCATTAAAATTGGTTATTTACAGCAACTCAGCCATGGGAGTGGGGGCTTGGCCACATCTGTTCACAGGCCTGAACCTCTCCCAGTTAATTTAGATGATGCAAAATCCCAGCCCACAGGGGTCCAGGGTCTGGGATTTTTCAAAGTAGGATGAGTAGGACCAGAAGAGCTTGGGAAGACCCCTCCTCTCCAGCTCATTAATGACTGTGTTGATTACCATTAACCCCTTGCGTGGCCAGGCTTCATGCCCAGCACCTTTCATCCCACAGCACCAGGATCGTGCCCATACTGCAGCATCCCTCTGCATCCAGGATTGCATCCTTGCTGTCCACCTATCCAGTCACCCCCCAGAGACAGAGCAAAGCAAGGATGGAAGATCCCACCCTCCACTGGATAGGTCTCAGTCCTGCAGGCAAGAATGACAGCAGACAAGTGACACAGGAGAAACACTCCCTCTGCAAGGAATTGCCCAAGGGGTTGGACTAAACCTGACCTGCCAGGACATCACCCCCCCAGTTCCCTCTCCTCTCCAAGGGATGGAGTTTCAGGCTTTGCAGCACATCCAGCCTTGCCAAATCCCCTCTCCGATGCAGGCGTTCCTAATCACGCATAAATACGGCGCTGGATATCGCCGTCTGTGTTGCTCCAGAGAGAGCCTTTGATCCTGGATTGAGAGCTCATGTTTCAGGTGTTTGGGCAAATCAAAAGTACAAAATAGAAACTCCAAATTGCCTTGTAATTTTTAAGAGGCAGATCAGGAAGACACTGCTTGCTGGATGGAGAACAGATGTCTCCCTGCCGGCTTCTCCGCTGTCCAGAGCCGAGAGGCAGTGAGGCTCCCCCTTTCCCTGGGTGCCTGCAAGCAGAGATGGAGGGGCTTTGGGGAACGTGTCTCAGAGGTTTATGGATCCTGTCTGGGGAGGGGGCAGGTCTGGTTTTCTCTGTTCAAGCCCCAGCTTTGGTTCAGTGCTAGCCCAGCCATCCTCCTTTTCACCTATGTTGTTTTGGGACTGGAGCCCATGACAACGCTTGTCCCAGGGGTTTCACCTGAGGAGGAAATCAACTCCCTGGGAAGCACATCAACTCCCTGGGAAGCACGTGGGGTGTTCCCCAGGCTGGGTTGTGAGCCAGGCAGCAGGTAGAGGCTGATGGAGCCACCTGAGAGATGCTATAAAAGGGAAGGGAGAAGCCTCTACCCTCCTTCAGCTCCAGCAACAGTAGGAGCTAGGGGAAGATGGAGTGAGGAGGGTTGTAGCCACCATCACCAGAGAGGGCAGTACATGGCCTATTTCCAGTGTCATTTTGTGGGCTTGGCCTCTCTGGAAGGGGATCCCTTGTTTAGACATGATTTTGTTTTTAGCTTCCTCCACCAGCCTGGAGAATGCAGAAGGGGCACCCCAGGGCAGGGGGTGCCCAGTGATGCCTTGAGGGTGCAGATATGTGAAGTGGGGGTGCACCAAAGGGGCCAGCTGGCTGTGTTGGAGGCAGAAAATGTGTGGGGTGATGTACCTGGCCCCCATTACTGTTTGGTGATTGCTCCTGGTGCCAGCAGTGGTAGCACAACCTGGTTACCAGATGATGTCCCAGAGCTGAGCCTGCTGAGCCCCCTGGGCCCCCTGGGGTGGGCCTGAGGCTGGCAGCCAGGCTGGATGCTCCAGGGAGCATGGTGCCTAAATCCCTTTGCTTTGGCGCCTTGGCTGGATCCCCAAACCACTTGAAAGGACCCAGGGCTGGTGCTCATGGCTGCCTGAGTCAGAGGAGGAGGCAAGTGGGAGCCTGAGGTTGGGGCAGAGCCTGTGAGTCATGGCTGTCGGAGCCGCTGGGGCAGCAGCCGGGGGCCAAGATGATTTTTGACAGAAAAGAGCAAAAAAACTGCATTTGGCACTGAGAGTAAACCTGAGCAGAGCCAGACCAAGAGGCTGCTTAGGAGCTGGGATGGTTGGGTTTCCCCCTGAGGGCTGGTGGCCGAGGGAGGTCTTGGTGCCTGGACAGTCCTGAGCTGCCTTGGTGTCAGTGTAGCAAAGGGCTTCCTTGGGCAGCTGGATGCATGGGGCCCACTGCATCCATGGGGCTGGCCCTAAACCAGGCAGAGTAACCAATGTCCTGTAGAGGAATGGGATGTAGGGGCAGATTTTCTAGAAGTAGTGGTTATTTTCTTCCCTTTGATTGAGACTCTTGGCTGTGCCATTAAAAGCCCAGGCAATTCCCCAAGACATGAGATGCCCTGAATAACCCAGCACAGAGCAAATGCCTGAACACAGGGACTGGCCTTGCTGATGCTGTGGAGGGGTGTGGAGATGGTCCAGGGCCAAGCAGTGAGCAAAGGTCTTCTGTGGGTTGGGAATAGGATGAAGGCAGAGGCCAGGTCTGGCAATGGTGTTTGCTCTGGCAGAGCTGGTGGCTGTCAACACTGGGGTCACAGGATGGCTTTTAGAGACGTGTTGGGAAGCCAGTGATGGAGGGCTGGTCTCAGAACATTCTTGATTATATCAAGAGGCTTTCAGGGGAATTCCTAGGCTAGGCTGGAGAGGAGCACGCTCAGCCTTGTCCCCTGTGTGGCATCCACTGCTGGCTGTGTTGGGGAGCCTGGGTCCGTGGTCCAGTCCTCTTCATCACCCCTCTGCTCCCCAGCCAAGAGAAGTGTTGTGCTGTCTGCAGCGCAGAGATGCATGGGATGGATCTGCTCATGCTTTGGCCCTCAGCATCTGAGATTTGTGCTGTGGGCAGGGGGTCTGTCACTGAGCAGAGCTTGGCCAGGTCCCTTGCTGGGAGCACACCGTGCTGGGTCTGACCTCAAGCTGATGGGTGCCTGCTCCAGCACTGTGTTTGAGACTTCAGTGCTGTGCTCCCCTAAATCCATCCAAGAGTGGGGAGGGGGGGGGTGGGATGTGCTGGGCAGCTGCTGTCAATTAGTCCCCTCTGCTAAATTGTTGCTTCTGAGCCCACCCCCTCCCCCCTCCCCAAAACACAAGCTGCAAACCCCTCTGAGTTTATGATCTGTGAGTTCATGCAGCCTCCATTAATTTTATGAGTAGATTTTCCTATATCTACTCTCATATATCAGCCCGGGAGCAGGAGGTGGTGGTGGCAGGGGAGTGTGACGTAACCTGCTCTGACACACATCACTGCTGGGAGGGAAGGTGTGTGAGCACCCAGCCTCTGCCAGTGTTCCCACCTTTTCCCACAGCTCCTGGGAAGCTTTATGCCTCTCCATGCAGAAAGGAACACTCCTGGAGTCCCTGAGGAGACAGAGCAGCTTTTGCCTGAGGAGCACTGAGAAGGGGCACTTGATGCTGTTGTATGAGGGACTGTAGAAAGCTCCATCCCTGATCCAATCAGGATAAGGAATGGGAAAAGACCATAAATCACTCAGGAAAGCAACACAGTTGGGAACCCAAAAGGCTCCAAGTCCCAGAGCATGGATTGCTGACCTAAGCCCCCTTTGAGCAGGGCCAGCTTTTGCTCAGCTGGAGGGGTGTGACTTGTGCATGCTGTGTCCGTGTGTCTTTAGAAAGACCAAGATACAGGGGGAAGTACTGAATCTGGATGTGTCTGCAGGAGGTGTTGGACTGGGGACTTGCCATGGCAGCCAAATGAGTGGTACAGACTGGTTTACTTTCCTTAGAAAGCCTTGAGACCCTTCCCCAGTGAGTAACAAGAAGGGGCTGGGAAAATGCCCCTTTGCTGCTGCAATTTGCCCAGTGTAGGTGCCTCTGGCATGCAGGGGGTGTTAACCATCCCACAGCTCCTGGGGGCAATGGGCTGCCTGGGCAGAAAGAAAAAGGGTTGTAAACCATCAGAGCTCCCTGTAAATGTATGGGGTAATTGGCAGCATCGCATTTGTGATGAAATCCAAGAAGGAGCTAAGCCCTCAAATAGGGGAGAGCTTTGGGAGAAGGGTGCAAGGGAGCCTGGTTGTATTTCAGGCTTGGATTCTCTTTTGCTTTCCCCTGGGGACCAGCTGCTTGTATGGGTCCAGCCCAGGTGGGACTTGTTCCCCATCTTAGGGAGTTGCAGCTGGGGATGCAGGTGTGGGGACCCCTGATGTGGGTCCTATGCCCTGAGAGTTGCCAAAACGTCCTTGTCTGAAGCTTTGCTTTCTCAAATCACTCCATGTGTGAGTAGGTTAATTCATCAGTAAAAGCTGTTTCAAGTTTTTAGGCAGTAATTTGTGCTGAGTTGTTCAAAGAGGAACCCATGGGGCTGCCAGGAGCCTGGAGTGGGCTGGGGCAGGTTATGGGGTTGCAGCCCCACAGCTGGGAGAAGGTGCTTGGCTTTGCTCCGTGGTCTTTGCCCAGGCTGACTCTAAGGTGGTGCAGAGCCCTCCCCATGCTGCTGGAGTCATTCTTTTTGAACAAAATCTGACCATTTTTGTTCATCTTGCCTGTGCTTTGTGTCTGCTTCTCAGTTGGCAACACTTGGGGAATTTTTTTTTTTTGCAACTTTCTGTTGAAAGACTTTGGGATTTTTTTTTTTTCCCCAGGATCAATTTTGCAGTGGAAAAATCTCATTTTTCAGCTACCTCTCTGCATGGCCTCTGACAGAGCACCCTCTCCCAAACCAACAGTAACCAGACCACAAAAATTGTTCTCAAAGAAGCAATTAAAAGGAAAGAAAAGGGCACCGACCAAGATCTCTTTTTCTTTCTATATTCTGAGAAAGCATGTGAATTACCCTACTCCCAATTCTTCCCAGAACATCGTAGTAATGTTACAAATTTAGTCATAAATCTGCGGTTGAATTATAGTTATCATTGTAAAACAATAATAACTATGCAGATCCTTATTATGGTGCATTAAGTTACAATGATAGTAAATCTGTCACAATAACCATGGCAACTCTCTCAGGCACGCAGCAGGGCTCCGTGATGTTATTGATAAAATCTGCTGAACTCTGCTGTCTTACCCTCCGCAGAGCCGCGGGGCTGGTTTATTGGGGATGGTGATTAAGTGATGCAAACCATCTCCCTCTCCCCTGGCACTCATTTGTTCTCCTCGTTTGTGTGGAGAGAGAGGCATTAACTGCTCTGTCACGGGGCACGGGCGAGCAGCGACACTGGGGCACCCGCATTTGCAGGATGGGTTCAGGCTGAAAGGAACAGGGCATGGGAAAGGGTCGGTCTGGCTTGCTGAATGCTTTTTTTTGGGGGGGTGTCAGGCTGGTCTGCATGGGATTTCTGGGATCTTGGTGGCTTTGGGTGGGTTCTGGGCCAGCTGCTCGCCCAGAGGTGGCTTTGTTGGGCGGGTGGTGCCTGTACCTGAAAGCAGAGAGTGGCAAGCAGGGCGTGGCCCCGAAGCAGCACTTGGTGAGGAAGATGCTGAGCCTTCCCTCGGGCTGGAGATGGTTAAAGGCACTGGGCTACCGGGGCCAGAGCCGGGAGTGTGCTGGAGGCAGGTCAGTGGATGGGCTGACTCAGGCTGTGGTCGGGTTGGAGCACCCAGCACAGAGACTCTCATCGTGTGGCTGCTGCTCTGACATGTTTTATGGCCTTGTGTCATCTCACTCCTGGTCCTGTCCAGCCTCACTGCTGCCAGAATAACCCACAAGAAAGGCTGTTCTCGTGAATTTCCCTGACTTGTTTTGGGGCAAGGGAACATCACACTTCTCTGGATGCCTCTGGGAGCCAAACCACAGCAGCTCCTTCCTAGTTTCCATTGACCTCATGCATGTGCAATCTTACACAAACGTGTGGGGCAGTGCCAGGCAGGGGCACCACTTTGCCCAGGCAAGGATGAGTGTGGAGGCATCAGTGGCTCCTGGTCCCATCTCTCCGGGCTGTGACAGCTTGGAGGACCCACCTGCAGTCTCTCCCTCCCTGTTCCATGACAAAGTGAGGCCATTTCATCTTGGAACAGACTTGGGGTTTGTCAAACCAGTTCCCTCTGTGGGCTGGTGCTCCTTGAGGCTTATTTCAGACAAGCACAGCCCAGGCTACAGCTGGCAGAGATGTGGGAGCTGCTGGCGTGGTGGGAGACTGCCCTAATGGAGGGCAGGGGGCTCCTGAGCCCAGCTCAGCTGTATCAGCCAGCAGAGAAAGCCACATGGCTGTGCTGGCTTCTGCTGGAGTGGTGACAGGCTCAGGGACACACTGCCATGTGCTGATTGCTGTGCCCATGGGTGACATGGGCTGAGAAGCCACAGGTGAGGGCACTCTGGGGAAAAGCCACTCTGCTTTGCTGGGCTGGTTCTTGCTTCCTCACCCCCTCCTCTTCCCTGCCAGGGCTGCCAAAAATGGGCATCTTTCTCCTTTTGTCATTTTTCCATTGTAAGGTTTCATGCTGGTTTAGGAAAAAAGGCTAATAATTTATCACTCTACTAGGGTTTTTCTGGCTGAAGAAAAGCCCATTAAAGCCTTGCTAAGTATAGGAACCCAAGTTTCATTGTGAGTGTTTATATTTTCTAATTGCTTGCAGATGATGCCAGTGTGTAACTGGATATTGGACTGTAAGTGCTGGCTGGTTTCTGTGCCACTGCTTTACTGGCTACTTTGGGCAGGTCTGCCATGGCTGGAGGGTCAGAGCTTATTTGGGAAGGACTGAAGCTGCTGGGAGGTGCTTCACCTGTGCAGGGATCCTGCAGAATGCCTTTGGTCTTTGCTCTTTGCCCCAGGATGGGACAGCCCAGGATCTGTTGCTCTCTGGGTGCAGCTAGTGAAGGTGCAGTGAAGTGAGGAAATCACAGATCTTGCCAGGAGGGCAGCTGGCCCTTCTGAGAGATGCTTATTCTTTAAAATATAGCATTTCAAAAATAATTCCTTGAGGAAAATATTTGCAAATGGTATTGTTAGGGCATTTCCAGTGCTCTGGTGCTTTTATTTAAATACTCTGTTGGGTGAAATGTATAAGACAGCCTTCTCCATCCTTATATTGGGAAATTTCCCAGCCCCATGGGAAATCCATCTGGATCCCTCTAGGCATCAGCTTTCAGAATGAAGGGAATATCTGGGATGTTCTCATCATGTCTGCCTTTGCTCATGCAGGTGAGAGGATTCCAGAGGCTGGCATAAGGTCAAGCAGAGGGAGGAGCTGGCACAGGATGGTCCAGCAGGGTGGAGACAGAGTCCTACTGCTCCTGACCTGCAGCCAGTGCCCATCTTCCCTTCTCAACCTCACGGTTCTGCTCCTAAAGACCCTCTGCAAATCTTCCTTTTGACTGCTGGGATCTTTTCAATTCTGTGTAAGGATCTGTGGACATATTCTTTTTTTTTTTTTTTTGGTTGCTGATTGGAAACTTATCAGTATAATTACGCAAGCATATGTTTTATAGATTGCATCTTAACACTGTTAAACATCAATCTGGTATTTACTGTGAGTTATATTAACTGTTAGTGATGACTGTTACACAAATGCTGACAAAATTATTGAACGAGAGCCATTTGAAATTGCAGGCTCCCTATATGTGCCACTGTGCAATACTTTTCTCTATTACTGGACTGAGAAAAGGGACTTCAAGTATCCAGACCCCCTGATGTATTTATGTGGCTAAAGGCATGATGGATTTCATATGTTGCAAAACCTGAGCTTTCATTTAAAAATAATAACTGGGATCTCCATGTTGCCAGCACTGCTCAGTGCCTTCATTCCCCCTTACCTTGACAAACAGGAAACCCCCAATGGCCAACACACCTTTCACAGACTCTGAACTCAACCTTTATTGTGTGGTTTGGGGTTTTTTGGTTTGCCCAAGATGCTGTCTCAAGAGCTTGCAGTTGTCTAGACGGCTTTGTACTGCAAGGGCACAGTGCCATGGACGAGGGGACATTGCCACAGAGCGTAGTGGCCTCATTCTGCCATCATCATGGGACTGTTTCAAGGTTGGAATCATCCTTGATGTGAAATGTATGGAAGCGAGGTTGATGTGTCACCTCCTCTGTACTGGCACCCTAGGAGCAGCTCCAGTGAGATCTTGCTTTCCACTGGATCTGATGGGGAGCGAGGATAGGGAAGCTGGAAAGGTTTGGTGTCAGGAGAGCAGATATTTGGGAGCTTGTTAAATTGGGGAAGTAGGGGGAAGAATATTGGTTTTATAAAAAGGAGCTCTAAATGACTCAGGATGCAATAAAAGCTCCATTTCCAGCTGGGTGGATTGGGTTACACTTTGGATTGTGGAGTTTGGGGGGAAATAATGCTGTGCTTCTCATTTGGGTGGGTGTGCACTGATGGGGCATGACCTGCTCCTGGGCCCAGGAGGCCTTGCAGGGAGATGAGATCTGTGGGTGGGAGCTGCTCTCAGGATCCCTTCTGCTCTGTTTGCATGCAGGATGGCACAGTGCAGTCTCTGGTGGCTGCTTATCAAGGAATGTGCCTTTGATGATATAGGACACCTGGGAGCACTAAATAGTGACTTATAATGGGCCAGATAAAAATAAAGACTCATTTTGTTCTGGCTGTGGCTTACAAGTGGAAGTTCTCATCTCTCCAGCTTTCTGAAGGGGCTGGGAATCCTTTGCTGTCTTAGCAGTGTGAAACTCTGGGCCACAGAATGGGAAATGAGGAGGGGACTCAGGCCTCGTATGCTGCTGCTGTGAAGCCTGAATCTCTGTTTTGAGAAACTTTCTCCCTTAGTGGCTCTCTATGGGGGGAAGATAGGTCTTGAGGAAGCCTCCTGAACGCTGTACTGAAGTTGCTCACCAGGGACCTGTGACAGAACAGCCGTGGCTGAGGCAGCTGTGTGGGGCTGCTCTGCTGGGGAGCTTGGGAAAGCTGCTTTTCCTCATGGGTTTTTCTGCTTGTGGGATAGAGCAGGTGACTGAGACAAGCACCATCCAACAGAGCACCTTGCCCACAAGTGACATGGAGGATAAGGCTTTGCTGGTCTCAGGCACACCTTCCCTGTGGGTCTGGCCTCTTCAGGTGGCCAGAACAACTGGCTGTCAGTGTTCTTGGTCAACCAGAGGAGGAAGGGCTGCATGAAGAGGCAGCTCGGGGAAGGGAGGGGGTAATGGAGCAGCCCTTGCTGCTTCACATGGCTTGGGAAACCTTCTCAGAACAAAAGAACCACAAAGGGGGAAGGTCCAGCACAGCAGTGTCCTTCAATTGTCCTTATTGCAGCCCAGGGAAGGAGCATCCAGCTCCTGCTGCCCCTCAGGTGTCCCCAAGATGCATTAAAACCACAGTTTGTTTTGTGCCTGCTGGTGCTGTAAAGTCAGAGCTTGTTGTGCTCCTGCTTTCCCAGCAAGGTGAGTCCTGCAGACAGCTCTCTGCTTGTTTTTCCCTTTTCCACCCAATAATTTGCTTCCAGATTGGGCCAGAAGGTAGAAGTTGTTCAGGTTTGTGAGGAACCCAAGGTGGTGAGAGAGTGATGCTGGGGATGTCCCCAGTGAGGACAGGCTGCAGTGAGAGCTCAGCATCCAATGCCCAGGAGCCTGTGCCTCCTTCTGGTTGTGGCTTCAATCCCTGGATGCTGCTGGGGCTAGGAAGGGATCTTGGGCTGCTCTGCAAGTCTGGGGCATCACCATGAGCACAGGCAGGTGCTGTTTGCTCTCAAGGCAGAAATAAAGCTGGTGGATCAAGGGGACTTTACTGCCTTTAGGGAAAAGCTGCTTCCCTGCCTGCACTTTCCCCTCTGGAGAAGCACTGAGGTGCAGAACTGCAGGGGAACAGGACCTGTTAGGCATTGCCTGCCAGCCCCAGGGCTTGAGGATTTAATAATTTTTACATCTAATAGGAGCAAAGAAAGGCAAATAGTCCATGAGGAGAGTCCCACAGCATAAGCTATTGGAATAACAGATGGAAATATAATATTTCTTGAAACATTCTTGCTGCAGTGCTGCCTCTTTGAAGTGTGTTTGAGCAGAACACACCGTGCCAAGAACAGGGAGAGAAATTATTTGTGTCAGCAGGGCTGAGAGCTCGGGTGTCTCAGATGCTGCAGAGCCCCAGCTCGCTGGACCACTCAGCCTTGCCAGGCAGGGCGTGAGGGTCTGGCAGGACCTGTCCACTGCAGACAAATCCAGCAGCTGTGCTCAGGTGAGACGGTGAATATGGGCTTTTGCAGAGCTGTTGCTGCCCGAGAGTGGTGCTAATGTCCTGTGCTCACTCACAGCACTGTCTGACTACATTTGCACTCTGACTTTTTTTCCCAGATGATGAATGATTTTGGGGAAGGGAGGAGGATTAAAGGTTTATGGGATTTTTCTCAAAAAAGTGGAAGAGTACAGTTTTTCCTTCCACCTGATTCTCTTGTTCTCAGAATGAAAAAAATCCATATTTAGTCAATTTAGGGGAAGTTCAAGAGGGAGTGTGGCACCCCCAGGGCTCTGCCCAAGGACATGACATTAAACAGGAGGCCGTGAGGAAGAGGTAAAGGGAATGTTGATGGAGGCAGATTGCACAGTTAGCAGGGAGAGGTTTAGGTTGGAAGAAGCTCCTTTCAGAGCATGCAGGGAGGAATAAACAAGGTCAGGCAGAGTGAAAAAGCTCTCAGGTCTGTTTAAGAGGCCCCTTTGGGTGAATAAACACCGCTGAGATCTGCAGAAGCTTTCCTTGAGCCCTGACTGTGGAGGAAGGTGGCTCTTGGTGCTGGGCTGGTGGGTTTGCTCCTGAGATGCTGGCAGAGGGCTGCAGCACACCTGGGTGGTCCTGGCTTCAAAGCAGGTGTCTGAGGAAGGCTGTCCTATGAAGGCAGCATCCTCCTGCTTGCAGGTGAGTGCTTGGTGCCTGCTGTCCTTGGCACGGACAGAAGAGTGGCTGTGTCCCCCTGCACCAAGTCAGGAGGGAAATGTGTGGGAGAGGGACAGGGCAGTGCCTTTTCCAGGTTGTGCTGAGTGGGAAGGATGGTTGTGCTGGATGCAGAGAGGTGCATTGCTCTGGCTTGTCCCCAGCTCAGCCTGGCCAAGCAGGACCCTGGAACCCCCCAGAAATGTTTCTGTGCCCCTGAGCAGGCAGAAGTGGCTGTTCTTAGAGCTGCCACGTGCTGTGGGGAAGTGCAAATGTGTGGACCCCTAAGGATGCTGTGCCTCCAAGGGATTAGCAGGAGAGGCTGCCTTTGTGCTGGTGAGTTTCCTGAGCTGATGTGGCTGAACAACATCAGGGTGAGCATATGTGGGTCTTCTCCATTGTGCAGCCTCAACATGTTTTGTGTTCACAGCAGGGAGCAGCACAAGCTGCTGGGGGCCGTGCTGTGACAGCAGGCTGTGCTGCCATCCCGTACCTGTTTGATCTCGTGGTGCAAAGACGTGTGTGTTATGAGCTTGTGATAAAGTTCCTGTGATAAAGCAGCGAAGATGTGACAGCTCCAGCCAGGCCCCAGCCGTGCTCTGGGATACAGATGTTGGCACTGCTGGTGGATGGTCCCAGCAAAACTTCATCAGGAAGAGTATTCAGGACTTGCAGAGGTATTTGGAAATTTGTTTCCTTTCTGATGGGAGGTGAAGTCTGGGGTGCTGTAAGGTGCTGTATGGCTCTCCCTGAGGGGAATCAGGGTATGAGAGCTGCCTGCTGAGTTGTGCCAGCCCCAAATCCTGGGTTCCCCTTGCCCTCCCTGAGAATGGACAGAGGAGCCTGAGCAGGTTTCCCTTCCTAGCCGGGACTCTGCTACTTCAGCAAAGAGATTTGATTTGGATGACACTGCAGGGTGTGTGTTTGCTCAGGGCCATCCCTTCCAGCTCTGACCAACATTCTCCCTAAGGAATGGGGAAACTGAGGCACAGGGACACCAGTGTCCCTGCAGTGCCAGTGGGTGTGGAGCAGCGTCACCTGTGTCCTACTCTTGGTCCAGGGCAGAGGAGGGGCTGCACACAGTTCTGCTCCAAAGGAGACCTGGTCTTCCCAAGTGCTCCAGGGATCTCTCAGGCAGCCAGAGCCAGCTTCGCTTCCACCGGCCTGATGGCAGTTCCGCTCCTAATAAGTTAATCTGATGGGTTTTGTCATGAGCAAAACAAGAAATCACGTTTTTAATAATAAAAAAAGGGTCCTGCATCTTGTTAACATCTGGAGTTCAATCATTTCTGTGCTCAAAACTGTGGAATGCTTCAGCACAATATAAATCTTGCCACTTGCTGTACATGGGCTCCAGATGGGGAGGGAGAGTTCATGTTCACTTGTAACCCAGATGGGTGCTGGAGGCTCTGCCTGGAGCCTCCACGGCGTGTGGATCCCCTGCTCCCACGCTGGGTGAGAGGGCTGAACATCCCTAAGTGGGCAGGGCTGTAACTGGAGAGGGGGGGATGTCTCCCCACTGCCTAAAAGCTTGTGCCAAAGGCTTCTCAGCACCATGGAGGGATGGAGCCACAGCCAAACACCCCCAAGGGGCCAAAGCAAGGGCCAGGTTGGGCATCTCCACTGGAGGATGCACAAACCACCCCTGGGAGCCAGTGGCAGGGCTGGAGCTGTTTCCCCTGACTGCACCCAGTGCCCTCAGACAGGACCATGCTGGGGCGATGGCACCCGAGCCCCCGTGGGCTTGTGTCCTCTGTATCCACCTCATTTTGCACCCAGATCACTGATAAATAGACCAAATCCTGGAGCAGAGCTGGGGGATGCCTGGCTGTGAACACAACATCAGGCTGGAAAAAAAGCATTTATCCTTGCTCTGCTCCATTGCCAGGCTCTAACCAGTTCCTTCCCTTTTGCACAGCAACTAATTTCCTTAATAATCCCTGGAGGTGGAATTTTCTGAAAATCTGAGTGTGCCCATCACACCAGGAACATTTTTAATGAAAGCAAGAGAATTTATTCTCTGTGGAAGTTTAATTTTCACTAAAAAGACACGTAAATTGCATTTTTGTTGTTGTTGTTGTTTAAAACCAAGATTGTTGCAGCTCGAGACCAAAACTCTGTCTTTTTTTCCTAGGTTTTTTTGACCTTTCAGACAAGTCAGGCAAATTTCCACAAAAATATTTTCTGTGCTTTAAAAAAAAAAAAAATTTGCTTTTGACTGAAAAATGACCTGCTATGAACTGTTTGGATGGAAATTTTTCAAGCAGCCGTAGTCAGGGTATTGATGTGAGAAAGGCAGGAGTAGGAAATATGTGCTCAGAGAGTTGGGGAAGGTCTGTGCTGCTTGTGGGTCTGTTGGTGTTGTAAGTGAGGCACAGCAGTTTGGCTTTTCCACATTTTTAGAGGTTTTGGGGATGACTAGAGTGGAGACACCACAACCAGGCTGGGGGTTGGGTTTTCTGGGATAACATGAAGATTTACAAGCACTGATAAACAACCTGTGTGTCTGAGTCTCTTCAGGAAAGCCACTAGGAATGTTTTGGTTGGGTTTTTTTTTAAGGCACCTGTGCACTTCAAGACCCGGCTCACAAAAGTAAGCTCTTAATTTCCATTAAAAACAGTTTGCCTGAATATCTTCCTCCAAGGCTCTGGGTTTGCCAGCTCGTATCTAGGTCTTATCTGTCTCTTTAGGCATTTAGATATCCTTAAACTGCCTGCCTCCCAGGGACTTCTACAGAGAGTAGAGATGTGCCTGCTGGTTTTCCTAAATAGAGATGCTTTCCTGGAGCAGGGCTGGACCAGCGTTCTCAGTGTGGCTCTGATGGATGACCTACTGCTCTGACAACCCCCTTCCCCAATTTCCATCCTGGCCTTATTTATGGGGAAATCAAGCCCAGGCATATGAAAAGCATTTTTCTTTTTTATCAGTTTGGCTGGAAAACTCAATCTGCTCCAGTAAAAAGTCAGTGCTGCTCGTAGGCAGCTCTTGGTCAAGAGGACAGCAGTGAAGGGAGGGTGTCGAGGGTGGGTTGCTGCAGGCCATCACAGAATTTCCTCTGCTGGAAGGCTCCCATGAGGATCATCAAGTCCAACTCCCTGCTTCTTGCAGGACATCCCAAAACTACTGTGCTGCATCCTGCTGGGTGGGACCTGCTGTGTTTGTCAGGTCACCTGGAGAGAGTTTTGGGATCTGCACGAGCTGAGATCACCTGAGATCACCATGTGTTTCCCTGTGTCAGGCTAAGTCTGCAGAGGAAGATTTTGGGATCTGCTTTGAAGCATGGAACTGTTCTGAAGGAGGAGAGGTGATTATTACCATGGATTGATGCTGGGCTGATGGTAAGGAAAGTACATGCATGTCCCTGCCTCAAGTGGAAGGAAGGAAGATCTGGAGGTGCTTGAGGAGGCAGAGGTTGGTTGCCAATTCAGCCAGACTGATATGACAGCCTTTGAAACTCCATTTTCCACCCAAGCAGACTTGACTTGCCACAAAATGAATGGTTCTACATAAAATGTCTCTTTTCAAAAGAAAAAAAAAAAAAGCTCCAGTTTTAACTAAAAAACCCAAAAGAACCAAACCGGAAATTAAAATATTTGGATTGTTAAACATTGGATTCCCAGAAGTTAAAAAAAAAAAAAAATAGGCTGGATTGTTTTGGTTCCCAGATTTGGTTTTTCTTTCCCTTGGGAAACCATCTACCCTTGATCTGACAGAGAAAGAAAGAGACAGGCAAAAAAAATCCATGACAATCTCTACCAAGCTGATTGTGGGGTGGGGGGCAAATATTCCTTCCTGACCTCAAAGTCAGAAATCTAGTAGCCCCACATAGTAGCAGGATGTTCACCCAGCCCCTGGGGTGGTTTTCCAGCACCCCAGGACTCTCACCAAACCCCTTTAACTATCTTAGCTGGGATCGAACGGGGGGAGAAGATGGATTGGAAATCGTCTCCCTTGGATCAAAGCCACTTGAGGTTTAAGAAGCAGGCGTGAAAGTTTTATTTCTGGCTGCCCCAGGGTGGGTTTGTTGTTGCTGACCAGGCTGTGGCTCTTCCATGCTCTGATAACCCAGTGAGGAGGAAGCATCCCAGCTCCTTCCTCAGCTCTTGTAATGGAGCTGCAAAAGGCAACTCCCTCAGTTTGCTTTTCCCCCTGTTGATGGTTGAATATCTGTAGATGTTGTTTGCTAAACAAGAGCGCCGGTGGCAGAGGAATTAGAAGAAATCCCTTCTTAATTGGAAACAGTGAGTCTGTGTATTTTTTCAGTTGTCTATTTTGGGCCTTGTAAAATTAAAGTTATTAACTGTAATGCAGCGGTTTCCAGATTCCCACAGCCCTTTACAATAGTAGGGAAATTCATCCCAGGTCACTGGGAGCCTTTAATGAATACATTAAGGCTTATTATTAAAATAAAGTACTTGCAGCTTTATGGGAGACATCTGGCAAGGCTGCTTGTCTCTCTGAAGGCTCCCCGAGTGTCCTCTCCCGGCTTGCACCACGTCAGGCCCGGCTTGCAGGAGCTGTTCCCCGCACAAGGATTCCCACAGGAGCCTCTGGGAGACACAGAGAGCCTTGGCTGCATGTGGTGGAGACCAGTTGTGCCAGACCTGCCCCTGTGGTGGCTCCACAGATGTTTCTGGAGCCGAGCTGGCACTGCAGGTACCGGTGTGAGCCCTGCTGGGATGCTCCAGCTCAGCAGAGAGGATGCACCGGGGCGAAGCTGCCTCGTTGACCAGCGAGAGGTGCAGGCAGAGTTGAGCTGGGCTAACCCCGGGCAGGAGGAGGAGAGTCTGGGCAGAGCCAGCTGGCCTGGGTGCAGGCAGGCCAGCTTGGAGCCAGCTGCTGGCCAGCTGTGCTCACCCAAAGCAGGGCGCTGCAGCTGATAAACGGCTCTGTATCGCACGGTGCGGCTGCACCCACACACCGCTGCACAGCCACATCACACAACAACTTGGTGTTGCGTGAAAAGCTGGGAGCCAAATCCTGGGGGTTTAGGGCCAGAAAGTTGCCCTGGGCTGGCACTGCTGGGGGCAGGAACCTCGCAGCCAGGGTGCTCGCGTGCCACGAGAGCAAAGCGCGGACCTTAAATGCTCGGAATGGCTGTGATCTTATCGCTGCTTTATCTCCATCCAGCCCTGATCCCGGCAGAAATCGGGGCCACGTGGCAGTAATTGTGTTAGGAAAACAAACTAATCTCCGAAGGGACAGAGAGCAGCTGTCGGGCTATCGGTGCTATCAGGGAAATGGATGTGGCCTGCCAGCTCGCAGGGCTGCTCTGCCAGAGCAGGGGCCAGCCAAGGGATGGAGGGGGCAGAAAGGGAAGGAAAATAAGCTTGGGCTGCCAGGTGAGACTGTGAAGGTGTGTTTGTCGTGCCATTCACCAAGAAGCTCTTTGCTTGCCAGAATGTTTGTGAGACGTGGTCTGGCGGGTCAGGTGTGGCAGTGAGGAGAGCCAGGTTAACCCTGGCAGATCCCTTATCACCGCCTGCTCGGTGTCTCCTCTGTGCTCCTTGTCTTACTTAGCAGCAGGCTTGAAGATCTTTCTCTTCATGTGCTCCCCCCAAGGATGGCTCTGTGCCCCAGGCACCCCAAAACCTGCTGCTAATGCAGCTTGCCCGTCCCAGAGTTTGGCTTGCCCTCCCTTGCTATCCTGCTCCCCTCTTCAGCCCAGCCTGGTGCCTCCAGAAAGCGTGCAGGGGCCAGACCCCAAGAGTGCTGGGGAGATAGAAGAGGTTCCTGGAGGCTCATGTGGAGATCAGGCTACAGCAGGAGGAGCCTTCCTCTGCAAGATTTACCCAAACTTGCAATGAAGAGGAGCCACGCAATGGTCAGGCTGGTTTTGAGCTGGTTCTATCTCCTGTGAAACCACTGGCAGGAAATTATTACAAAGATCCTCAAACTATTGTGCTTGGCCCTTCCCCACACCTCTCCTCTGTGCCTGGGTCTCCAGCCCAGGCGCTCAGCCATTGCCATACAGGGAAACACAAGATCTTTCCCCAAATTCTGAATTGAATTCCACTTTGGGTGGTGGAAGGTGGGAGGAAAGCAAATGGCAGAGGCAGGGCAGCCCCACAGGTCACATAGGTCTGCCCCTCTCCCCAAAAAGCTGAATCAATCCCCTGGCTCTGGATAACCCCAAACCTGGGGAAGGTTAAAATCTAGCTCTGAAGTGTCTGGCTCTGACCCAACACAAGCATTGTTGTTTCTGGATTATATGTTTAAGAGAAAAGAAAATTCTATCATGAAGCAATGCCAACAGGATACACAATTGTGTCTCGTATTTAGTCTGTCCTCCATACTCTACTAAGGCTCCAACTGAGATGGACTTGAAAAATAAAAAAAAAGTTCCCAATTACACAGCTCCCAAAAGTGTTCCTGAAAATAAATTTTTGCCAGGTTCTTCCCCAGCAGTTAATTAAGACTTCTATTAAATGCTGACAGGAGCTTGATAGTGTTATATGTTGCAGCAGGCTCTGTTCCTGGTGTTATAATTATGGCAGTAAAACAGTTTCCATTATAGTCCTCCTTTTCATAAGCTCATAACTTCTGAAAACATTTACTTTTCACGTTGAAACTTTTGCATGCCTGGTCTTAACCAGGTGGGAATTTTTTTTTTTTTTAACTCTGAGAAAAAAAATCCATGTGGTCCTTTTTGAGTTATGGGGGAGAAAATATGAGGTTTTTTCAACTGGAATAGAGGTAAGGCAGAAAAGCTAATGACATAATTTTTCTAAAGAGATGGATAGCAAAAGCCTGTGATATCTGATGCTTGCTTTGGAAATGGATAGGCTGGGCTTTGCAGAGTGCCTGGGGCATTTCCCAAGGAAAAAAAAATCCTATCTTTGATTTTTAAAGCCTTGGTGAAGCCAATGGCAGAGCCCTGAGGGAATACACTTGTCACCCATTAGAAGTGACTCTTGGTTGCAGGTTAAAAATAGAGGTTAGTAATTAATAACTCTTCCCTTCTGGCAGCATTTTTGAGGTACTGACAGTATTTCTCATCTCTCATGAGGATGAGGAGTCAGTTCTGAAAAATTTTGTGAACTAGAAAACCAAAGGGTAAGATCTTTTAAGGTCAATGAAAATATTTTTCTTTGATAATTTCAAGCTTCCTGTTTTGATAGGATTTTTTTTCCCTCTAAGCAGCTTAATTCTGAAGAGAGAAGACCTTTTCAACTAAAGCCCTGGGATGTGTCACTGAAGGAAGTACAAAAGCCAAACATTTGGACAATTTGGGCGAAGGTTTGAGCTTTTTTTTCCCAGTTGAAACAACTGTCCAAACCACTCTTGCCTGCAAAAAATAAAATGGGTATTTTCCCACTGTTCCCCTTCCCAGGACCATTGCACAGGGAGTTTCCCAGCTGGCCCATTGACTGGTGGGCAAATGGGATGGAGCCACAGTTGCAGGAGCAGCTTGGACCACCGTGAGATCCACTGGACTCTTGATTTTAATTGTGGCTCCAGGATTTTGTCCTCCTTCCCAGCCACCACCGTTGTAGTCCCTCAGCAGGGATTTCAAAGGCTTGGTGTCACTTGGGGCACTGAAGATACAGATGAGATTCCACTGCAGCCTTCAAAAGCATTTAGGATGATTAAAAGTCTGCCTCCTGATGGGGCCTTTAACCGCACAGAAAATGGGATTTAGGTTCTTAAATTGTTTCTCTGCTTTTGAAATTCGCTTTTTCGGGACTGGTGGTTCTTAGCAGCCAGTCAAGGAAGGACAGCTGGGAGTGAGATCAGGTGGGAGTATGGCTGGAAAGCAATTTGTCCCTTGGTGCACTGAGATGCAGTTTTTCAGGCAGAGCCAAGAGAAAAGGTGCCCTGGAGGAGGATGGAGAGGATGAATGGAGGCACAGACCTGTCCCTGAGGGCTGGCAAATGTCCTTTGACAACACAAATGAGCGATAAAGCAGGAGTAGATTGGCTGCCCCCAACCCTCCTGGTCTCCAGAAGTGGCCCAAGGAGCACTAAACACAGCAGTTATGTTCTTTTCCTCCTCTCTAAAACAGGGCCCTGACCACTGAACTCGGTTATATATTCATGTACGGCTTCACATTCCCCGGTGATGGCTGCGGGGAGTTTCCAAAGGCTGCCTGGGATTCCCACAGCTCCTCTCCCGACCCAGAGGGCTGGTGGGGATGTGTGTGTGGCAGAGAGGTGGCTCTGTGGCTGGGCTGGCTTTCCCGTGCCTGGGGCTGCAGAGGGACCGCTGCCCCCTCCCTCCCCTCCCGGTGTGCTCTGCACAGCCCCTGGCCGGCCTGGCTGCTTTCTTTGGCGTGCTGGGAGCTCACTCGGCTCTGGCCAAAAGCTGTCTTGACACTGATGTAATCGAAATCCAAATATCGCTGAGGAAAGCTTATCTGCAAACATGCCCAGCCCTGGAGCCAGCACCCCCAGCCCAATCACGCTGCCTGGGGCAGCGCCAGCGGGGTTGCGAGGCTGCTGTGAAGTCGGCTCGAAATGAAATGATGGTGTGTAGGCACGCAGCTGAGGCCTGGGGAGGAGATTAGAGCTGGAAAAAGCTGCCTTGACTGCCAGACCCAAGGGTCTTTGCTGACCTGGACCCTTTGTCTTTAGGTTTTGCTCCCAGAGGATTTTCCTGTCAAGGAAGAGGGATGTGTGCCCCAAGTGCTACTCAAATACCCTCTCTGCAGCAACTCCAAGGAGAGCCAAAGGCACAGGCAATGGAAGTCTTGGTCTAGGTAGCAGACCCAATGTGTGTCCTTGCTAAAGACTGCAGCCAAGGAGGGATGTAGGCTGCTAGGGAGGATTTAGGCCAAATGCACAAACCTGTAACAAAAGAGAAAAATTCTCCATTGATGGGAGAAAAGAAAAACCTTAAATGCTCGAAACTGTTGCTCATGGTATTGAGTTGGACAAAAATGGAATGAGGAGAGAGGTGTCACAAGGTAGGAAGTTACACCAATGCTGCTCCTGTTGAGGGTGAGGCTGACTCCAGAGCGTGAAATTTTCAAAAGATTTGTGAATGCTACAAACACCTTTGGGTGGACAACCAAAGGTGTGGGATGGTGGAAAGGAGCTCCAAAACGAAGAATGTCATATGTCAGGATGATTCAGTCAGAAGTTTCTGGTGTCTGTGCACAGGCAGCAGTCACCCCTCGGCGATAGAGCACGGGTGCTGTGACCTTTAGAGCCAAAGGCTGCACCTGACCTGTAGTTTTCAGCTAGTTCCCAACTGCTTCCTTGAAGTGTGAATCCTCTCCTCCTCCATCCCTCCATGCCATCCTCTGGTGTCAGACACAATGGGACTCTGTGTCTGTAGGAAGCAGTCTCTGGCTTTTGAGCTGCTGGAAGCGGCCCTGGTGCTAATTTTCATCTTCTGACCCCACATTTCCAACAGGAGTGGAAGAAACTCGAATCAGTGCTGTTCTTGGTGGGTCCATGTCACTTGGTGCACTCCGAGAGGGTTTATCACTGAGTGCTTGCCCTGTGGCATCGGGCTGGTTGTGCCTGGAGTCTGTGCTCCTCGTGGCTGGGTTCAAACTGCCCTGCTCTCCCACTCACCCGCTCCCCCCAGCCCAAGTGTTTTTCCAGACTGCACCAATAATCGAATGTGCAGAGGTAGCAGGGCACGAATCTGTCTGAGCCCCGCTCGCCTACAGTGCCCTGGGAGGGAAGAGAAGAAGTGGGGGCGAGGGAAGGCTTTTATCCCCTTTTCAAAAGCAGGAACATGGGATGTGCATTAGGCTTTCTTCTTCAGGGAGTATTGCAGCGTTTCGCCTCTCGCAGCTGTCCCTCCCCGCGCATTCCTGCACAAACCCCTTTTGTTCGCTGCCCTCAGCCAACATACAGGCAGCAACAGCAGCCCAGATGTTCCCTATCAAACTCAGAGCCATGCCAACAAACTTTGGCACACATGAAAGTGTGCTGAGGAATGGGCCTCCGCAAATACCATTTCTTTTTTTTTTTTTTTTTTTTGCTATAAAGAGGCTATGTCCAAAACCNTCTTCCCCCCACCCTTCCATTCCTGTAAGTATTATTTAAGCGCTAATGGCTTCCACGCCGCCACAGCCGGCGGGGGGCGGCCGGGCCGGGCTCCGGCAGCGTCTGGCAAATCCGTGCCGCAGGTACCCCCGGCGCCTCGGCAGGGCTGGGCTAACCCTGAGCCCCTGCCCTGTGTTCTCCCTGCTGCCCTTCCAAGGCCGGGCCGCCTTCCCCTGGGCGATGTTGTCTGCAGGCAGTGACCCGCAGCCCAGCCGGCAGCGGGGAACGCAGGCGATGATTTGAGGGGATTTGCTGTGAATCTGTTTTCTGCCGGCATTGTCCGGGCTGGCTTGTGACGACCTAGAAAAGCAAAATTAAAGATACTCTGGGGGCTGAGTGACCCCTTTAGGCTTGGCTCTACCAGTGCTTGGTGGGCGTGTGGAAGTGAGTTGGGTTTTTGGCTGGGGTGAGATGCAGTTTTTCCTCATCTCTTTCTCAACATCTTCCCTGCAGGCAATTCCTGCTGCTGCCATTCAGCTGTGAGCCCTGGGTCATGGTGCAGATGGGGCCACTGCTCATCCCAGGAGCCCTGCTGGCACCACAGGCTGGCAGAGATGACCTGGAGGACCAGGAGCTGAGGGACAGCACAGCCAGGATGCAGCTTTACAGACCAGAATGGACCTGCTTTGGCCATGAGCAGATGGGTGAGCGCACAAATGAAAACCTTCCTCTGTCCACAAGACAGAGAACTACTTATAATGAGTAGAACACAATCTCGAGGCTGTGCTCAGATGTGCTCTGATGGAAGAGCTCCCTGTTGCACCCTGATGTGTAAATGTGGTAAAAAGTTGCTGCAGCTGCCACCCCTCTCTGCTCCTGTGCAGGCTCAGCTCTGGCCCTCACCCCAGGTCTCAAAGGCAGAGCCATGTCCCACCTCTCTGGCTCCACCACTGAACTCCATGGGCTCAGTGCCACGTTTGGTGCCCACTACCCCACCTGTGAAGGGAAGGGCTCAGGCAGGAGACAGCAAATGCTATCCCTCACTCACTGAAGCAAAGGCCATTTCTGGCAGAAAAATCATTCTCATCTAACTTAAACAAGAGAAGCCCATTTGTTTCAGCACCAGGGCTCTTCAGAGACAGCTTGAACTGCTTTTTTACCCCTCCACTACTATGGCCGTGGTGTATTTTTTCATTCCTCTCTCACGCTGTAAAGATTGAAGCATTTTTTTGCTCAAATTTAAATTTAAAAAAAAAAAAATCTCACCTGGATGAAAACCAGAGCTTGCAAAGTTTCCATGGAGGGTGGTGAACCTCCCTCCCCAGCGGTGGGCTTATCTGAGATCATGTGCTTGAGGAGTGTGCCAAGATTTCCATCCTGGAAAAAGACCCTTCTCAGAGGGTTTTGCATAAGAAGGGATGGAAGGATCCATTGCACATGGAATTTGGTTAAGAGAGGAGGACGCACTCAAGGTCCCAGGGGAGGGAGAACAGCTCCATTCCAGCCTGGAGTTGAACAGAGATGAAGCAATGATTGCAGAGAGGTTCAGAGGAGCCACCAGATGTGCAGGCAATAGCCAGGGCTGGGGAAGGGGGAGAAAAGGAGTTTGCACAGCCTGGGGGTAGGACTCAGCTCTGGCTACAAGGACATGCTCTGATGGCAGGAACTCCAGCTGCTGTGGAGGGGCCTGACTGGGTGAACTGGGCTGGGGGAGGGCAGGGGCCATTTCCAAAGACATCCTTGCCCCCAGGTTTGTGCCTCTTGCAGTGCTGACAGTGATCCTCCAAAGGCAGTGTCAGCTGCACCCTCTGTATCCTTGTCCTGGCCGTGGACCTCAGAAAATAAATGTAACCTTTGAGAAAAGGTTAAGATAAAGAGGTGCTAGAAGAAAAATGGTCTGAGCTGATGAAAACCCCATCTAAGCGGGGAGAGACAAGAGGAAAAAAATTGTGGTTATTTTTCTACAAAGATTTGTAGGTACTACTTCTAGAAAGTAGAGAAATTGAGCTCTGGTCATTTTCTCTGGTTCCCTTCATTAAGGAGGGAAAGCAACACACTGAATTTGCCATTAAAATTGTAGGAAGAATAATAAGAAGAACCATAGCCCCGTAATTATCCTATTTAAAAATAAAATAAAATATAAAATCAAGAGGTAGTTGCCATTTCACACGTGGTCTGGTTTAAATCCTGGGAGCAAGGTGGCCCCTGAGATCTAACCTGTTGGAGTAGAGCCCTGCTGTGTTCAAAGGCGAGGGCGAACCCTTGAATTTGCTTTCAGACTTGGGCTGGGGCTGCTGAGGTTTTCTCTGAGGTTTTCTGAAGCCCTATGCGAGTTGGGGAAGATCTCTTTTCATGACCAAACAGTCTGTGGGAAAAATCCATCAGCAGATTTGCATGGAGGGAACAGTTTGGGATGTGAGGCAGATGCTTGCTGGATTGTTTCGTGGCTTACACAGAAAGTCTGCAATCTTTGGGGCTTCCTATAAAACCTGGAGGACAAAGGTCTTCTCTGTAAAGTCAGATTCCCCAAATGAGGCTGATTTCAGCAGTTGATCTTCATTTAACACTCCCAAGCAAGATGAAAAATCGCAGACTGAATGGGACCACATGTACTTTGGAGGGGTTGCTGGTTGCTGGTGCACAGGTGTTGCTCCAGGCAGGACAGACGTGCCCTGACATACACTGCTAAATAATCCTGCTTTTCTGAGCTGGACAGTCCATGCTGGACTCCACGTTAATGCTGCCTTGTTCTTAGAACTCAGAATATCTGTTTGTCCTCCCCAACTCATCTTCAGTTTCTCTGTTTGTGAGCGCATTGCTACACTGAGCACGTGGACAGGGATTGCAGAGCCTTTGCTCCTGCTAGGAGAGGGGTCTGGAAACAATTACAAGCTGCTCATGCTTAATCACTCGGGTAAATCTTAAATGCCTGTCTTAATATGTTGCAGGACTGAAGACGGCATCTGAATTTTTGTGGTGTGCAGGTTACCCAGCAGAGCACACAGACTTTGACAGTTCTGCTCTGTGCATGTTTTGGGGGTCTTGAGAACCCCCTGGCTTCTTGAAATTCAGGTATAATTTCAAAGGAAAATTAAAATGCAACGGGGGAAAAAACTCCTGAAGTTTGCCTGATATTTTGTGCAAATTGTCAGCTTGGTCATGAACCTTTGCTGAACCTGACCATTTGTACCTCGAACTGAACAAGAAGAGAGTATTAAATGAGTTGAAAAATAAAAAGATTAGGTCCCCTGTGAAAATGAAGGCAACCAAAATAACTCACAAATCTGAGCTGAAGTCAGTCAATGACAAGACAAAACAATAGAACTCTTCCTTTACTTCCTTAAATATTGAAATATTTCACTTTGGCATTTTCAGACTGAAGCAGTTTGCTTTATTGAACATTATTTAGTTTGACGCTTTCTTTTTTATTTTCATTTTCAATAGACCTAAATTTAAGAGGAAAAGGGTTGTGGTTTTTTACATTGACTTTTTAAAAAGATGGAGTAGTCTCCAAGCTAACCAGAAGATTTTGTTACCGGTCAAGCAAAATGTTTTTGGTTGACCCAAAATGAATCGAGCTTTCCTCATTATATTAAGTCTTTCCTCCTAGTTCAGCTCCAAAACCAGAATCTTCCACCTCTAGAAGAAACCAGTCACCCTTGTTTTCACCTTCCTGCTGCAGCAGTCAAGGGTCTAATTTTGGTTGTTCCTATTTCAATCTTTATTCCCTTCTGGATGTATTGCAGGCTGAGCTCTGTGATATCAGAGTCTGCAGCCAGGGTGTGGTACAGATCTCTCTCCAGCTATCTGAGATACCTCACCAAAGAGCTGCTAAGCCTCCCTGGCCAGCAGCCTGCCTGTCTGCAGGCTTTACAGCTCCGCTTCAAACCCTGCAAGTGACACCAACACTTGGAAACCCTCATTAGTTCATGGCCCTGGTAAGCCTGTGGGTGTCAGCTGGTGTGCAGTCATGGCATTGTTCAAAAACTAAAGTAAACACTCTCTTCCACAGAACGTGCTGAAAAAAAAAGCTTCTACACAAACATTGTGAAAGGCAGCAGACCACTGATGGGGGGAACTTTCCAAAGCCATGGACGTACTAAAGCCTTGGTGAGATCCAAGCACAGCAATTCTTTGAAAACCTCCTCACAGATCCAGCCTTGGCAAAGAGCAGTTCACTGAGAGCATCTATAAACACGTGGGGTTTTATATCTTCTTTTTGTGTGCTTGTTACAGAGACAAAGCAGCGACATTTTGTGAACTTTATTGCAGGAAAGACACAACGATTCATCTTAAAGACTTCCAAATTGTAGCAGCCATTTTTTGTGGGGTGGCCAAGGCTGCAGGTGGAGGCAGGAGCTGGGAGGGCAGAGTTTGTTCAGGGCGATGCTGGAGTGCTGCACACACAATTTGCTGGGCTGTCTCTGAGCAGTGCTGAGGATATCCTGCCTGACCTGGGATCCCCTCACCCCTCCTTCTGGCTGCAGGGCAGTACCAGGCAGCTGAAGGGATGGTAAGATCCTAACCCTGCACATCTGCCTGGTGCAGCTTAAGTGTCTCCAGGATGGAGAGGGAAAGCAAACTGGTGCATGTCCTGAGGTGCCTGCAGCTTGCTGGTCCCCAAATGGGTTCCTTGGTTCTCCTGCCTTGTACTTCTTCTTTGTATTTGTGTTGCAGATACCTCCAGAGACCCTGAACGAGATGGCTGTGCTCTGAACAAAGCTTCATGGAGAGTGTCCTGCAGCGAGGATACAGGAAAAGTGAGGGCTTGTTTAGCAAATAGGTGAGGTGTTGTCACACGTCCTCCTTCGGCACTGAACACGTGGTGTCCCTTCAGCCTGCACTGCTTCAGACACAATCAGCAGCACTTCTGAGGCTCTTTGTGAGAATGCAGCAGGATGGGAGCAGCATCCCCCGCCGCTCCCTGAGGGTCAGCAGCATTTCACTTGCAGAAGGGACTTGTCTCAGCCCAGTGAGTTGCTCTGCAGAGCTGGGAGAGGTGAGAGGACAACATCCTCCTCGTGCAGCTGGAAGGAGACACGTGAACTGGCCAACACATGCCAGGCTCGGCTGCCACGTCGGGGCTAACTGGCACTTGACGGTAATAAAGTCATTTTCACATCATGTAATACTCTACTGCAAATACATCTTACAAGCACTGCTGGCTCTTGGGTTTGGCAGCCATCTGTCCTTCTGTCTTGCCCTGAAAACGCAAGAATTTCCCACTCTTTCAGACTCTTTCAGAGGTGAAACTTTTGTTTTTCACAGACTTTTTCAGGAGCTTCACGACTGACTGGCACCCAAAGTGGTCCAGCTGTTGGTGCCAATGTGAGTGCCCACAGAGAGGGTGATGGGGCTGTGACAGGAGTGGGAAGAGGTGGGAATGGTGTGGGAAGCACCACAGTGACAGGAACAAGGCTGGCAGAGGTGTCAGGAGCTGGCAGGCGCTCAGACCATAAATGATGCAGAGAGCAAGGTCCAAAGTTGGCAGAGCGGCCCGAACCCACGGCGAGTCTGTGGGTCCCCATCTCCTCTGGAACCTGTGTGGGGATCCACACACCCAAAATCTCCAAAACCTGCATCTTGCTCTCCCAGGGCTTTACTGACCTTGCCCAGAAGATGTTTATTGTTAAAAAACCTGAATGGAGACTCTGTGGTGGTCTTCAGCCAATTCTGTCCACGTTTTGCTGCCCTTACTCCTCATCTCCAGCCTGAGCCTCGCTTCCTTCTTCCCCTATCCTCCACAGGCCCTGAAAACACATCACTCTGTATCTTTACAGCTGGGCTTTATATATTTAAAGACGATTATCATGTCCTCTCCCCCACACTTCTCTCTCATCCAGACTAAACAAGCACAGTTCATTCTCTGGAGCGTGTAACAACAATAAGTTTGTTTGATGAATACTCAATTTGTTTAGCACAGCGGTTCTAACCACTCAAGTTATGCCAAAGATAACAAACCTCCAGCAAATTTCTCTTCAAATCTTTAGTTTTATCAACTGTTTTGACAGCTAGATTATAGTTTTTTACACAAAGGGTTAAAATGAAAGCAATTACTTTCTAGTTTTTCTGTATAAAGATTTGAATTAGGACTTTCACATTAGGCAATGCAATTAAATGCATTCTAGAACTGTCATGAAATATTAAACTTGGGGTTATAAAAAGTATTCTTTTAATGATTTGTAGTATCTTTTAAAAGGAATTAGCTGCAACAATATTTCTTCAACTATATAAAAATATATATCAATATTTGTTCATTTCCACTAGTTTTGCTGTTCAGCTCTGACTGTGACAGCCAAAATGGTATATTTATAACTTCGGATTATTTCTGGTAGTAATTAATTTTATTTTACCAGCTTTTTTTTATGTTGCTTTTAATTAGCCAGGGTTTAATCCTGTTTAGCTCTTTTTTACACAAATATTTTAAGATGAGGAATTATTACACAATATGTTTATCTGTATGGAAAATGTATCTTAAATACTCACAGTGAAGAAAGAAAGATTCAGAAAAATATTTTTTACACTCAGAATTTATTTTTTAAAAAACATTTATGTTGCATGCTGAGCTTCCTTCCAGTTCAGATTTTAGTTTTTGAAAGCTGAACTTATCTTAAGGTAAAAGCTCAAAAGTTGAAATGTGAAAACACGGGGTGGAAGGGAGGGGCCTGAAAAGCTGAGAACTTTTGAGGCTCAGTTTCAAAGCAAACACGTCGCTGTAATGAGAAGTGCCCTGCAAAAACACCCATCTCTGCACGGGCTGCAGAGAGGAGCAGGTTCAGCCCTGCAGTGCTGGAGTCCCTGTGGGACCATCTCCCCTCAGTCTGGCTGCTGACAGCCCAGAGTACCCTTGGGAAGTTTGCCTCTTCCCTAGAAAATGTCTGCAGACCCACAAATCAAAAGATGTTGAAAACCTTTGGTTTATCTTGTTTAAAAAACAGGGAGTTTTATGTCGCTTTTTTTCACTCAGTAGCTCTTTAGATAAGTGGATTTTGGTTTCCCTCTATGAAATTCTTACAAACCAAAAGATTGCCTTGCTCCCAGAAATGACAGTGCTGACTTAATCCCACTTACCAGGCAGTTAAGGGAACAGAAACTGAGGAGAAGGAATAATGCTGTACTTTTTAATTCAGTCTTCTGCTAAGAAATTAAATTGTTCATCTCAGGCTTTGAAGCCTGACATTGTCCAGCAGAAAATCAACAAAATAAGTTTTCATGGATCTCAAAAGTGATTTTAAAGGACAAATTAAATCCTGAGTTATTATCAAAAGACTTGCTCCTTGCTTACATAGCTTATCTGGACATGGTGGTTCTTCCTAAGCCAGCCTGTGTTATGATCTGTTAAAGGATGGGTTAGTATTGACATGGATACAGTTTGATAGATCTTTTTTTGCATTAGAAAAAGAGCTAAACTGATTTAGGAATTTTTGGCTCTGTGATTTTTTCAGGATGTTTTTTTCCCCAGGTCTCTTGAATTATATGCCAGAGCTCTTAGAAGCTCATGATAGGGTCTGAAATGCAAGCAGAAAGGAAACTCTCCCTCCCTATGCAAGCCTTTCCCTGTCTCACATCTCACATCTCCTTTCCTGGGAAAATGCTGCTTTGTGTGTTACTGTGGCAGCGTGCAGAGCAGTGTAAGAATGAAGTTTTAAATATACATTTAACTCAGGGAGCCCCTTGATAGAAGATCTTCTTTGGCTCCTAAAAACCCCTCAAGTTTTCAGTACGAAACCGATGCAAATCAATGTTATACCCGGGTACAAATTGCTCCTCTCCTGGGTTGAAATGTCATCTGAGCTCTGACCCTGAGCTCTGACCTGGGCAGCCCAATTTGCCAGCCCATGATGACATTTCCACGCTGATTTGGGAGCTGCACAAGAAAAGATGGTTTTGTGATCTGTTGGTGCTGGCTGCTTCTACTCACCAGACTCCAGGGCAATTAGGCCTCGAGAAAACGGATGCAGCAGTCACGGAGGTCTCCAGGTCTGCTCATGACAGAGCAGCTCCTGAAGCACAAAAAGATACAGGACTCAAATCCAGCCCCAGATGTAGAAGGAAGGTTTGTGTTGTTCCTGGGGATATCAGCCCAGGAGGTGGAAAAGGTTTTTCTTTTCTCCTCATCTTGCCTCCTCCAGCCTGCTCTGGAGCAGCATTTACCTGGAAAACTCTTCATTCCTAGGTGGCATGTTCTGCTCACAGGACTTTAATCAGCCAGAGAACACGGCCAGCCTCTGTTTTCTGAGCCTGCTGTTGGTAAATGCTCCGTGAAATGACTTCACCACGCCGTAATTGTTCCTGGAGCAAGCTGGCCCAACGACTGGCAATTAAACCTGGGGCTGATGGAAACTGTTAGCAGGGATTGCTGCTTTGCCCACAGCCTCCGAGTTAACAGCTCCAAACTCTTTCTACTTTTTCTATAAAACATGTGGGAGCTTTGTGCCGGGAATATCTGCAGCAATAAAGTGGATACGGTGCTTCACTTTTGTTTGCAGTGCTAAAATTTGCAAGAAGAAAGAACTGAGCTTCAGGATGAGATCTGCTATTTGTACTTGGTGAAGCACATTCAGTCGATATCTCTGGGGTTGGTGCAGCCCATTACTGTGATTTAGACACCAGATTTAGATTGATGATTCTTATGTAGCCATCTAAAAGGGAATTAGGTGCCTACACCTTGTTGTAAGCCAACCTTGTAGGGCTGGCCAACACTGTTCCGTTGTAAAATTCAAGCTGACACCTGGTTCTGCCATCTGGACTCCCCAGAGTTTGAGAGCCTTTCAGTCAAGGTTGGATTCTGGTTCTCATTCCCATGTCTCCTGTGCCCAGCCAGGTTTCCCAGAGAAGCCACAATCCTGCGTGAATGGCTGCTTGGCATCCCTCTGCCCCGGGTTTACCCAGGAAGGACTTCCCGCATGAGCCAGCCACACCCTCCTTCTCCTCTGCTGGACCAGCAGCTCTGCTGGGCACCAAGGCTCAGCTGCAGGTGAAAAATGGTGGCACTCGTGTTCCCCCAAGGCACTCAGATCCCATCAGAAACACGAATGCCTGCAGCTCAGGGAGCGCTCCCCTCCGAGGTATTTATGGGAGGCGTTAGTCACGGAGCTGCTGGGGGCACACAGAGTAAATGGCAGAGCCCTTCGTGGGCCTGGAGCCATGGGCTTGCTCAGGGAGGCAGCAGTGCTTCAGAGGTTGACTGTTGCCTGTAAAGGCTGACCCATAAACAGAGACTAGGCAGAGTAAAAGAATAAAAAGGGATTTATTGAAAGGATCCAGCTTGGGCCGTGCAAGAACCCCTTGGGGCTACACCCAAGCAATCCAGCAATGGGCCCAAAATGGACGCCCGGGCACGAGGTCTCACACTTTTATAAGCTCTGCTCCATTGGCATATTGGAGTTAATTGTCCAGTTACAGCCTCAGGTTATGAAGCTCCATCCACTTTGTTCTTCCTCTCTTCTTCACTGTTGTTTGCACTCTTGGGCCTAAAATTTGTCCTTGGTCCCCAGCTAGAAAGGAATTGTTTTGTCTCTACCCTGTGAAGAGAGCTCACCAACCCTTCATATGAAACCCAGAATGACACATTAAAACAGCACAGAGTCTGAAAAAATATAAAAGCTAAAACTTAAGGCATCGGACGAATCCTCACAGAATGGAGCCAGGCAGGGATGTGGCACTGAAAACATCCCTGTTTACTGCCCATTATGTTTTATTTAAGGCCTGCTGCAGCTAAGCCAGGGGCTCACGCCTTTATGCTCCCACCGGCTGTGTCCCAGTCGGAGATGAACTTGTCCATAGGGCCTCTGACAGGCTTGCAGCAGCCACAGGAGCTTAGGACAGGCAGGAAAATGTTTCTTTTTTTCATGGATACTGAGGGATAATGCTGTAAGTTGTGGGGTCTTCTCAGTTTACACCTAAGGGTGAAAGCGAGTGTGTGTGTGCTCTTGTGCACAATGGTCAAAGATCTAAAATAATATCAGTATGGGCAAAATAATATTTTTCCCTGATGGCCTCCCAGCGGTTATAGAAAATGAAGGGGAGTGACTTTTAACGTGGGCAGATCGTGACGACACAAGAGGTAATGGTTTTAAATTGAAAGAGAAGAGGTTGAGTTTAGATATTAGGAAGAAGTTCTTTCCTGTGAGGGTGGTGAGACCCTGGCACAGGCTGTCCAGAGAAGCTGTGGCTGCCCCATCCCTGGAAACGTTCAAGGCCAGGCTGGACAGGGCTTGGAGCACCCTGGTCTAGTGGAAGATGTCCCTGCCCACCGCAGGGGTTTGCAGCTGGTTGAACTTTAAAGTCCTTTCCAGCCCAAAGCATTCAGGGATGCCCGGATTTCCTCGCAGTGTTGTCACTGTAACTTACTAGACATGCTAGAGCAGGATCTCACCTGCTCACAACCACTTAATTACGAATTATAAATTGCGTGGGGGAACGTGTGATGTTCCTCGAAGTTTGTCAGCTTTCTTCGGGAGCGGCTTCTCCTCTCCATTTCAGCCTCATTAGCGGAGACCCACTGAGCCCTGTTCGCTCACAGGCTGGACTCGATCAGCTCAGAAGTCTTTTCCAACCCAATTGGCTCTGCGATTCTTTACGGCACGAGGTTCTCAGGAGCCGCGGGGACGTGCCCACTAGGGCAGCCTTTCCCGGAGCACGGCCCGTCCCCACCCTCAGCGCCTCTTTCCCTCCCCTCAGGCCGCCATCTTGCCCGCCCCGCCCCGCCCCACGGCCGCGGCGGCGCGAGGCCC
>VXBQ01016485.1:486326-517162 GCA_013400175.1 Phainopepla nitens
ACACCCCTGTCCTTCCCCTCAGCCTCTCCACCCACACCCCTGTCCTTCCCCTCAGCCCCTCCAGCCGCATCTCTGTCCCTCCTCTCAGCCGCTCCATTCACGCCCTATCTCTCCCACCAGCCTGTCCATCCACACCTCTAACCCTTCCCTCAGCCCCTCCATCCACACCTCTGTCCCTGCGCGCCTCTGTCCGTGCCCTCGGCTCAGCTGATCCATCCCCGCACCAAACGCCTGCGCTGTCCCAGGCAGCGCCTCTCTCCCTGCTCCCCTTATCCAACCCCTCTCTCCACCCGCAGCTTCTCCGACAAAAATCCCCAGCACCGTGTCCCCAGCGCCTCCCTCATGTTCCCAGCCTGCTCTTTGCCCGCGGGTCACCTCATCCTTCCCCGTTCTTCACTCTATAACCTCACTTTGTCCACCAGGCTGGCAGGGACCCTTCCTTAGCCCTAGATCTGCCTCGTCATGATTATCCGAAGAGTCACCTCACTCCCATCTATGGTTTCTCTTCTAGGCCTGGCCTAAAAAGGCCTAAAGACCTTTTTCTCTTTTAGGTCCAGGCCTCTTATTCCTCTCTCTCCTCACTTAAGGATACCGCTATCATTGAAAATTCCTGAACTTTAGGCTCACAAAACATTCCCAGCTTCCTGAGGTTTCCTCCACATTGCCTTCCCGTGACACCCTGCCTTGTGTTTTCCTTGCTTTGGTTTTTGCTTGCCCAGAGCAGCTCTGTCAGAGCCTGTCTTGGATGCTGAGGTTTGTTTTTAATCCTGTGTCTCCACCGGCAGATTTGTACGAGCCCTCGCCGCCGCAGCAGCCGCAGCAGCCGCAGCAGCCGCAGCAGCAGCAGCAGCAGCAGCAGCCGCCGCCACGCCCCCAGGCTGTGCCCAAGACTCGGAAGCAATTGCAACGGGAAAAAGCCCTCCAGCAGCAGAGCCAGAGGCTGGGGCTGCAGGGAGGAGCAGCCTCTGTCACTCCCGAGCAGCTGCTTTCTGCACCACAGCCCAAACCTTGTCCCCCCCAGCGGCCTGGGCCAGCAGCTGGGGAGCAGAGGGACAGCCCAGAGCAGCAGGAGGGAGTGACACCAGCCGAGGCTTGCAATGGCAGGGACAGTGCCCAGCCCCGCCCTGCTAAGCCCAGCCAAAGCCAAGCGGAGAGAAAGAAAGTGGAATTGTTAGTAAGTCGGTACAATCAAGGGGTGGGGTTTGTTATTCTGCATTGATTCATTCTTTGGTTGTGAAGTCAACTTCTGTGTGTCCGATAGGAAGCTCTGAGAGATCAAATCATTCCGTTTTCTACGAGGCACCGTCTGTGTGGAGAAGCTTCTCTCAAATCCTGAACTGAGAAGGATCCAGGAGGTTCTGTTTTGCAGAGATGGGTCCTGAGAGGCTGTGGCTGGTGGCTGTGCTGCCTGTGATTTCCCTGCCCAGCTCCAGGCTGGGATCACCTGCCTGCACCCCCTGCACCAGGGCAGCAGCACTTTGAGAACTCAGATTCCTCCTGTGGGTGCAGCTCACCGGCAGTACAGGCTGATAATCTCATTTTTGTGATGGGAAAAACACAAGACACTGTTTGTCTGGGGAGAAAACAGCTGGAGCTCTGCTGAGAGTTTTTTCACACTGGTGAAAGCAAATGACATTTAGCTGCAACAGTCACCCCCTGAATCTCCTGGATTCTTTTCAGCCTGGATGCTTGAATTTAAATCTTTCTAAAAATATTTCTGTATGTGAGATTTTAGGAACAGTGTGATGAGGACAAATCTGAAGAGATGTGCAGAAATGTTTGTTAATAGCTGAGTTATTTGGGTATTTTTAAGTTCGGGCTCCTTGAGTGAGGTCATGAAGAACACAATGGGGTGGAAAGCAGCAAACAGTTCTTTGTTTCTCCTAAATCCTGGCACAGGTTGTGCCCCCTCACCTGAGACCTGGTCTTCCATCCTTTGGGATGGTTGTATCTCTTAGGAGATGTAGCCTAGGAAATGGAATCGATACCAGTCTTTCTTCCTTGCTGCTTAGTTTCATCATAACTCATACCAACCTTTCATTTGTATCCATTTAATTATTTGGGAGCTGTATTGTAAAGCCGACCTGTGAAAGAATCTGTTTTAGGGAAAAAACCATTTCCAAAAAAGAGGTTGTGTTGTCACAGATGGTGACAGCAGCCAGTGGTAGCAGCTACTAAGAAACTTGAAACTGCTTCGACCTGATAGAGAAGCACGTCCTCTAAATGAAAAATTCTGAAAAAGTGCTCCATGCAGCTTATTTGGTTATGCAGATTTTAGTTCTGATCAGCAGATTTCATCTGGAAATGTTTTATTGGTCTGAGTGGCTTCTTGCAGATGACTCTTCTTTCCTCAGAACCAAAACCCGTTTATTGTTCCTTTGACTTTTTTAAGAGTTTGCTCCAGAATACATGACGGTGAATACTTGTGTTACAATAGGGGCAGCAGGGAGAGAAGTGAACTTTCTGTTAATGGTGATGTTCTTGTCAATGAGCAGGCAGGAGAAATCCCGATGGGAAATCCTCCAGCAGGAGCAGCGGCTGATAGAAGAGAAGAATAAACGCAAGAAGGCACTCCTGGCCAGAGCCATTGCTGAGAGGTGGGGCTGAGCCTGGGCAAAGGCTTACTCTTCATCTGCAAACAGTTTCATATCTTGGATTTAATTTCACTTTTTCCTCTTCTCTGTGCTCTGTGAGCAGCTGTGATGGATATTTTCCCTTGGATGACAAGTGCTGGCTAAGAAGTTGTGACTAAGCTTTTCACACTTCCCAAGCTGTAGCTGTGTGCACAGATGGTAAAGTTATTACACAACTGGAGGATTAGCTGAAGTCCTTAAATTTGTTAGTGAGGTCATGTTTGGAAGTTGGGGTGCTCAGATGCTTGTCCATGTTCTGGTCCTGATTTGTTTTTGCTGTATGCAGTGGAAGTTTTTTTGATTGGTAACCTGTGAGGAGAAGCTATTTCTCTTTGGACTTTTGGCTCATTAGTGTGTGAATGTTGAAAAGAGAAGATGATCAGCTTTAATTAAGAAGGTGCTGTTTTACCACTGGATGACTTTAAATTATAAAATTGCCCATATTCTCACAGTTGTTAGCTCTTGCTCTTCAGGGGACCAGGCTTTATGGCACCAAGGTAGCTGAAGACTCTAGGGAGGGCAAAGTTTGTAGGGAGGCATGTTGGGACAGCTGATAACACTGGGTCAAGGACAGTCATGTGAACTTCTCAGGCTTGCAGTGCTCTCCCAGGCCTGTGTTATGTTCTGCCCATCAGAGCCCTTGGGTAGCACAGGTGAACACAGCCTGTACTGTGCTAAAGTCCTGAAAATTTCATTTTCCTTTGCCCGGCAGAGATAAAACACAAGCACCTTTATTCTGAGTCACTGTGGGACATCACACATGGGTGTGGCCACCAGGTTTGGTTCTTCCACCTGGGAACAAAGCCTGAGGAGAGACGAGACATGGAAGGTGACAGCTAAGGAGTTACTTGTGTCACTCAAAGGCCTTCCTCAGGCTCCCAGCAACACCACAGGATGTCTGTTTCCCTCCTCCTGCATCAGCTGGTTGAATGAGAGATGCTGGCACTGCCTGCACACCTAGTCTTGCTTTCAGGGACCTGCCTTGGGTGTAAAGCAGTGGCTGAGAAGCATCATTTTGCTGGTGGTGATGAATAATGGCGAAGTGACGTGGTGTAAAAGCTTGTTGAAAGTCACTTGGCTTGCTTGGGAGTGAAATCCATCAAAGCTTGTTGCCCTTAGCAACATTTCGTTTTCAGGACTTAGGAATGAATGGCCTAGTTGAAAAAGGTTTCATAAGGCTTGATTGAAATCCTTTGTGTTTGATGTAAAACTTTCCATTCACTTCATTGGGATTTGGCTGGGCCTTTTGGGAATAATTTTACAAAATGGAAATCAAGCTTAGGTTAGGTGACTTTTTGGCCTCTACTAACTGGGCTCCTTTGAAAGGGGATATTTTGCAGGGTTAAAAACCCTTCCCCCTTTCTCTTCCCCCTCCAAGCCATTTCCTGTTTCCTTACACTGAGAACTACTTAGATACAGCAGCTTCTTGTGTGTTTCCACAGTGAAGAAACACAATCCATTTTAGGCACTTTGATTATAGTCATTACGTAATTTTGCCATAGTCTTTTAATAGCAGGCATTTTAGATCCCTGTAGATGCTAAAAAAGATCAAAAGCCCTACACCATAAAGGAGAAAACTTCTGAATAGGTCCTAAAGAAGTCAGTTGTTCTACAAGTGAAATGGGGCCCAGTATGTCAAGAAGAGGGGCTTGAAAAGGAAAATAAAGCCAAAAAAAAAAATCATCTTCCTTTTGCAGATCCAAAAGAACTCAAGCTGAAACAGTGAAGCTGAAGAGGATTCAGAAGGAGCTGCAGGCTCTGGATGACATGGTGTCTGCTGACATCGGGATCCTGAGGAACCGCATCGACCAGGCCAGCCTGGACTACTCCTATGCCCGGTAAGGGACACCCAGGGAGGAGGGAATAGGGAGCAGCCCTGCCTGAGGGAGGGGAAAATGCTGTTTCCTCTCACTGGAGCACTGATGAAGTCCTGTCACTGTCATAACGTGTAGTTGAAGCGCTCGCAGGCTGGGGGGCTTTCAGATCTGGAAGTAAAAGTATGCTATTTATTTCCTAATTTTTCCCTTGGAATCTGGGAAGTGAAGCAGGTTTTCTGACTGGAGACTGCTGTCACAAGACATAGGTCCTGCTTGAAGTGTCCAGTTGTCCATAAGTCCTGCTTTCTTGTTTCAAGGGTTGTTTATTTCTTCTCGGGGGAAAGAGGTCTTTCTTGAAAAGTCCTGAAATGAAAATCCTGTTCGGGGAAATCTGCTTGTTCATGACAGCTCTGGTCCTGCTGGAATCAATGGGACCAATTAAGCTCAAAACATATAATCCTGCTCAAGTATTTTTGCAGCTAGAACCAAAAACTGAAGGAAGAGGGAAGCTTTTAACCCTTCACAATGTGCCTTTAATCACTCTGGGTGTGATGAGTTCCTTAAAGGCAAGACATTAACGGGAACACCCCATTAGCTGTGGGTAAACCACAACATCAGTAGATAAACAGCAGCATGTTTGTGCAGCCGCTTCATAAAGCAGAAATGTTCACTCGCGGTTTTTGGTTCACCATTCAATGTGTTAAATGCTCATTTCTCCTTCTGACTTCTGCCATACCATGACCACAGGCCAATAAAGCTGGTAATTAGTCTTGAAAAATTAGCAGTGGTAGCTAAAAAAATTGAGATTTCTTTGGTGTAATTAGCATTTGAAATGTCTGAGATTAACCCTAGTTAGCGTAGCTGATTGTGTGCGAACCCAGAGTTTTGTGTTCTCAAGAGGAAAAACGTTTCAATGGATTTTAGGTTTCTTGTGGTTTCTAAAAACATTAAATGCTCCTGAAATCTCCTTAGCCAAGTTTTGTAATAATGTATCTATTTGAAGTGCTTACTGGCTAAAGAGCACAAGCCTGTCTTTACATTAGGAAAGCAGTTTTTAATGACAACAGCAAAAGGAGATGCTAGGAGCACAAGTGGGTAAAAAAACTTGACTAAAATCATAATGACTTCCATTGATTTAGTAGATGTTTTCATGAGGGAGGGATTTGGCAATGTGAGGTAGATGCTTCCAGTGTTGTAGTTTTTATGCATTATGAGCCAAAGCAAATTTACTTTTAAGTGGGGTATTTTAAAGCAATTTCTTATTATCTGCCTTTTGTTCTAGGGCTAAAACACAAAGCATTTCAGTGGGTCACAAAGTGCAATATTAAACAGTCCTGAGCATATACCTCGTTAGCAGCATTTGACAATTGCTGTGGAATAGAATTTTTGTAAATGCAGCGTGATTAATAGGTGGGAATTGAGCCCAAAGGTTTTTTCAACCTGAAGTTTTGCCACTTCAGGTATCTGACCCAGAGAAATTTTGACTTTCTTGAGAGGTAAACATAAGTGGTTATCTTCTGCCCGCTGCAGACATAGCCTTTACAGCTGGGTAAAAGTCATGTGGTTATTATATAAAAGAAGATATTTGGGAAGGCTTTTCTATGTCTTATTTCCTTCTGTTTCACTAAGAAAAGGACCTCTCCTGTCTTTCTGTTGGTTTGTTTAAGCAGATAATGGAATCTGATTTTATAAAAGAGATGGATTCTTTATTCAACTACCTTACTAATACTAGTTTTATGAGTGCCCTGTAGTCAGGCTGCAGAAGCCTTTGTGTGTTTCCTTTCCTGATAAGCAAGATTGCATCTATCTTTTAATTAGAATTAATACTCAGGTTCAGTGATGTAGTGAAAGATGCATCATTAATGTGAGCACCAGCCATTAAAGTGCTAGATATTCTCTGTGTGTTAACTCAATAAATACTTAGAATATTCCCTTTTTTGCTGTACTTGTCATGACAGGAAGTGCAAATTGGCAGGAGGTGAGGGTCGAGACGGATGCTTGCAATAAAATTCTGCATCTGTGTTGATGTCATGTGCTGTGTCAGTCTGTGCTGCCCCTGATTTTCTGAACATGGATATGGGTGGCCAGAAAAGCACATGATCCAAATGTCACTGTGCTCCATCGAGCATCTGTATCTGTGGGGAGTGGTTGGGTTAGAAAAACTCCTGACTACTTTGTGGTGCTTCAGTTTACTGAGTGGGTGTTCATTAGAAGTGTGAAAACACTGCAATTTCTGATGGGTTCTTCCTGCTGCCAGTGATGCATCTCTTGAAACAGGCAGCAAAAATGGGTGTTTGTGATTCAATCTGAGCAAGTTAACTCTTGTAATACGCAACAGCAGAGCCCCCAGTGTCCAGAGAAGTTTTGATCAATTCACTCTTATTTTCTTCTCTCTTGCTCATGTGGCAGCATGCCACGAACAGCTGGCACAGTGCACTGCAGAGCACGTTGCATTCCAGAGATTCCTAAAGTCCTTGTCCCTGTGTCAGGCTGTGAGGTGCTGTGAGAATTAACCCTCCAGGCGTGCTGATGGTTTTGCAGGAAGCGCTACGACAAGGCCGAGTCGGAGTACGTGGCAGCCAAGCTGGACCTGCAGCACAAGACAGAGATCAAGGAGCACCTGACAGAGCACCTGTGCACCATCATCCAGCAGAACGAGCTCCGCAAGGCCAGGAAGCTGGAGGAGTTAATGCAGCAGCTGGATGTGGAGGCAGATGAGGAGAATCTGGAGCTGGAGATCGAGGTGGAACAGATGCTGCAGCAACAGGAGGCTGAAGCAGGGAGACAATCCAGCCATGCTGGGACAGCCCAGGAGAGCCCCGCTCCCGGTGGTGTGGGACAGGAGAGCCAGCAGGCCAACCATGCAGCTGCTGCTGCTTCTCCTGCAGTTTCTGAACAGTGTCAAAACCCCAGGACCAAATCCCTCTCCAACGTGGACAGCCAGACTCAGGCAGTAAGTGTGACCTCAGGAAGCTCGCCAGCTTGTTCTGCCACATGACTGCTGGATGCAGATAAGCCAGTGGTTATGGATGAGGTACTCTCTGCAGGCTTGTATGTTGTATCTGGGCTTCAGCAGTGCCAGTAATATGCACTTCATTTCTCTTTTCCTTTTTATTGTTTTCCAATTTTAAAGGCTCTTTCCTTTCCACAAGAAGCATTTGGGGTTCATCATCTATCGTCGTTCTGGTGTATGTTCATGTTCTATTGCCCAGCTCTTCATGGGCTTTTGTACCTTCCTGAAACAGAACATTTGGAAGTGTACAGTAGGGTTTGTCCAAAGATTTTCAGCTTTTTGATACCCACAGATTCCTGTTCTGATCAGTGTGCAAGAGAAAGGTACCTACAGGAGAAACCTCAGTCTGCTTCAGAACACATTGTGACAACTGCAATAGGATATTTGTCTTCCTTTGTATCCATAAGGGATTAGTTTCCAACGGTTTCTCATGCTGTGAAAGCCAAGTGCTTACATTAATTGCCTTTGTGGAGGCTACACTTCCCTGGTTTAAGGGAAATTTGCATATTGAGGCAAACTGCAAAGTCAGTTGTAATACCTCGTATTTGTCACTTCACCTATTCCTTGCAGACAATGCTGAATCATGAAGCTGTACATTGATAACACTATTAGCTAGGAAATCACAGCTGCTAGGGTTTAACAAAAATGATGGGTTACAGTTTAAGACAATGCAGAATGTAGACGTAGAAGCACACAAAAGAGAGTGTGTTACATTTACAGTTGTTCCATTGCAGAGATTTTCTCTGTTGTAGTTGCCTCAAAATGCCAGTAATTAGCCATAATTAGCCAATAACTCATCTTGTAATGAATAATCCCCACAGTATATTGGAAATAAGCCTATTTTTGTAGAACATTTAATTTTAACATTTAAATTTAACGTTTAATTTAATTTTCTTGCCTGAAGAGCAGGTTAGTACCCCACAAAAGTTCAGCTGATTTGCTCTATTTCTGTTGAATGGCTTTGAAAAGCTATTCCAGGTGGAGAAAGCCTCAGGAATTAAGAGAAGACAGGAAAATCTCCCATAGACTGATTGCAGCTGCAAACCTTGGGGACTGCACTCACAGTTGACCTCTTGGTACCATGGAAGTGTGGGAATGGTTCCTGGAATACCTGACCTGGACATGTTGGGTCTGAGTTTATGAATGAGTTGCTGAATGACGCCACTGAGTCTATAAATGGGACAGTGATTGTCTCTATGGCTTGAACAGTGGAAAAACATGTCACTACATTTCAGTTTTATTCTATTAATAAATCAGTGCATCTTGTACGCAGTGTGTTTACTTTCAGTTGTGATATCTGAGACTAATACAGGGATCCAAGCCTGTTTTTCCACAGGAGATGATAAATGGTAGAATCAGATACGTCCTTTGGCGACTTTCCACTGTGTGAAAATAAAGCCTCAAAAACGGCTGTTCCAAAATATGGAAATGCATGAAGTAAAGACATGGCAGGATACAGCTTGGCAGGAATCTTTTCAAGTAACTGGCTCAAGGCAACGGTGGAAAATCTCTCCTGGTGCTTTCCATACACAGAAGAAAGTGGGATAAATATGTTTCCCAGAGCAGCCGCTCATAATTTGGGCTAGTTGGAGTTAGATTCTAACTCCAAAGTAGTATTAGAAATACGTACGAAGCATTGCTCTGTTGTTGCTGGTACACTGCATTCCCTGTTATTTGGCTGGAGAACCTGACCTAAAAACAGAAGATTTGATGGTATTGTGAGAAAATTGTGACTGATTTCCTTTGCTGTGTCTGCTGTTGGAGGACACCTTGCAGCGACCTGCTGATGGTTTTCAGAATGAGATGCCAGTAAGTGCAGTAATAATTTAACTGTACCATTCTCGTTTCCATCCTCTGCAGCTGTCCCCATTTGTTCCTCAAGAGATTGAAAGGCCTAGAGGATAGGTCTGTTCCTCATTACAGTTGTGTTCAGCTCGTCAGGGACACACAGAAGAGCTTCTGACAGAAGAGTTGAATTGCAAATGGTATTTACAGAAATCACACAGACACCATTTTGCATGTAATTTAAGGTTCTCTGGTAGGCTAAAATGTGGTTAGAATATTTCTACACCTTGTTGTCACAGGTAAGATTATTGTTTGAACTCTGAAAATGGTGTTCCACAAAATTCCAAGTTCAAAGATTTTTTTGACAACTGCTTAACTTCATGAGTTTCCTAGAAGGGAGTAAGTTTATATGCAACGAAACTCTTTCAAGCCTAAAACGTTCTCGTGTACCATTGTGATGGTACAGTGCTGGTGCTGTTTCTGCCTGAGAGGGAAGATGCTGTTGCAATCAGCAGTTTCTGTTCTCTTACAAGTCCCTCGTTGAAGTTCTGGCCAGTTCTCTCTGTATTTAACTTCTGAGCCTGCAAAGTGAAGTGGACTGGCTGGAAGCCGCGTGAAACAGCCGTGTGGAATAACAATAGCAGCCCAGCATCAGGCTGCTCTTGCTGGACAGGGAGCTGAAGAGTTAACTTGTTTGATCTCAGTTATGAAGCCTCTCTGTGACGTGTGATATAAACCACTACCGTGGTGTCAGTTCCACTTTGGAAGTTTGCGAATGTTTTGATGGGTGCCAGTGTGCCGGTTTAAAATTCCCCCTGTGCCGGAGCCAAGGAGTCCAGTCCTAATTGTAACAACATGTGTGCTGGTCAGAAATGCCAGGAGATGATTTTGGTGCAACAAAAGGCTTGGGGTTTTTTTTTTCTTGTTTGTCCTTGAAGGAAAGAACGGCCGGAGTTGAGGCTCTTCAGGTAAATCCATTTCTGCCTTTGCAGTAGCTGATGTTACAGTGTTTGTCCCGCTGCCCCAGGTGAGCACTAAGGGCAGGTGTGCTGTCCACTTTTGTATCTCTTCAGAAGAATGGAAAAATGGAAAGCTCAGCACAGCTCAGGAATGAGTAGGCATATTTTTAGTGAGGACCTCTTGCACAGGTAGAGGTAAAAGTCTGAGTGTGAAGTGCACTGGGGTTGAACACCCACAGCAGGGAAAACAGAGACGTGTGATGTCTAACTGTAACACTGCAGAGCTTGGCACAAGGGACTCTCCTCTGGCAACGTGGCCATTTCTTGTGTTGGATCACCACATTATCGTTATGGGAAGAACTGGAAAACACCAGTGTACACCACTGAGCATGTTACAAAGCACAGTATAATTATCCGTGTTGCATTTTGGCCAGGATGTCGGGATTAGCACTCCCTCCTCTGTCAAGAAATGTTTAAATGAGCACAGATGGTCATGACTCAGCCTGGGGTTCCCATGGATGTGTAGAGCATGGTGTAAAACACTTGGACAACCCCCAATCTGATTGTACATCCAGCCAGATGAAGCTGGGCTCTCAAGAGGTTTGAGCTTAGGGGAGCTTTCTGGGGAGGGACCCAGGTTCTCTATCAGCCTTTTTTCTTCCTAATACCTTCTGTGATGCAGGGGAGTCTTTCCTTTGGGCTGGATCCCCTCTGAACCAAATGAGGAAAAACTAGTAAGAGGGAAATGTAGAGACTGGTCTTAGTGGTTGGAGGTACTATGTTTCTTGATCAGCTGCATTAGGAACATGCTAGAGAGGAATGCTCATGGCAACTTAACCTCTAGGGGAAGTTCTGGAGCCCAAGAACAGGGCAGAGCACTGTCGAATTCCCTCCTTTGCTGGGATTCTGTCTGGTCTGTATTTTCTGCTTAGGACAGTAGGACCTCAAGGCTTACTGTTCCTAACTCCCTTCTGTCAAGGTTCAAGTTTAGATTTAGCACCCATACCTGAGGCCTGGAACTTCACCACATGCACCTTACGTGGGATCTTTGAGCATCTGCGTGTCCTGGACCAAGCTTGGTACTTCGGTGGGGTTCTGTGTAACAGTGTCCTGGGTATCTGTGCTCCTCTCCTGCACTTGCCATGGCTATGTAGAAGAGTTCATGCAATTGTTGAGAGATAGCTAAAATTTTTCTGCAGGCCTGATACATCCATCCTAGAAATCCTATGTGCAGCACTTTGGTATTATATCACAATCCCTTTCCTAATTCCATGGGTATCAGCAGGTGTGGTGTGTAATGGACAAAGGGTTTTGCCAGTGGCAGTGCAAACAGAGTGTGGAGACGTGGGCTGGCATTATAGAAACCACATGCTTGTTAAGTGCCCTGTTTAGGCTGATCTGCACAGTCCCATTAAAGTGAGAGTTGGCTCCTTTGATGGGGCACGAGACTGGTTTCCTTCATGGCTTCCCTGATTTATGTCCCAGCAGAGAACTCGGACGTCAACGGGGAAAGACCAAGTAACGAGAGAAGTGAGCCAAGCCTCACCCCTCGGCATGATAGGACATCAGATCCTTCAAATCCTTGGCTTTGGCAGCCTGTTAGTTACAGGGTTTAAATCATGCCTTTTAAGGCTCAGGTAGAGACACTAAAAAGCTTGGGCCTTTCTGAATTAGGGCCTGGACTGTGTAGTTAGGGTCGTTTTCTCAATTAGCTAAACATAAATCAGTCTAACGAGGCACTTGGGAGCACTGGGCAGGTTTAGTACCTTGTCTCTCCTGCCTCTGTCCTTACCACTCCCACCTGCTTGCTTGGCTGATCAGCCAGTGATTTTATTTTTCCACGCTGCCAGTGCTGAGCAGTGGGTTTTGATGTCTGAACTGGTTTTTACACTTGGCACATGAGTGCAAGAGGGGAGAACTGGGAGAAATTGCTCTTGGGCAAATAGGTAAAACACCTCTTAGGCATGGCAGAGGTTCAGCAGTCTCAGCACTCCAAGCCACACTATCCTTCAGGGGCTGGGAACAGGGTCCTATTGAATGGGCAGTGGTGGGGGGTGACATGAGTGCAGAAAGTCCAGCAGCAGCAGAGATGTGATATCTGGGAATGGAAAGCACAGGTTGGGGCTGCAGCTCTAGAGCTGGGTAATGGAACATGTGATTCCTTTCCCAGGAGCCTTTTCCTTGGCTCCACCATGTAAGGACTGTGCTGTTTTCTGGAGACTGATGGGAATTTGGGATGGGATAGGTTGCCCTGTACCCAGTTCAGCCCAGTGCTCTGGTGGAGCCTTGGGATCCATTTCTACAGGCAGCAAAACAAAAGCTTGGAGGTTCTTCACAGCAAAGAATGAAACCCTGAGAGATGAAAGAACCCATTGCATGACTTGTGATGCTATTGAAGTGGATAAAAATCATGCCAAGGGAAAGCTGCAGTATTGGGGATATCCCTTCAGTCTCCTACACTGTTTAGAATTGAGGAGGATGTGGCAGAATGAAGAACAGACTCACTTCACCCAGACTGTGCATGGGCTGAAGCCGTGGCCCTCTCTCAGTCAGCTCTCAAGGGCTTGAGCTGAGTCAGACAAAAACACCCAAACACCAAAAAAAATGCTTTGTGGGTAATAAAAGTGAAATATGAGTCATAAATAAATCCCTGAGTGATGGGCCTTTTTAACTTCCCCGCGCAAGGTTTCTTTACTCTAGCAGTTGGTAAGTGCTGGTGATGTATCTGAATGTGATCAGCTGGTGTGATCCTCTCATGTTCATGTTATGAGAGCTGAAACTCACCCTTCAAATGTCTGTCTGACGTTTTTCTCTGCAGTAATTGGTCTTTGTTCTGGTTTGCTGGTGTTTCCTGATTATGCAGGGCCAAATTGAGCCCCACATCTCAGCCTGGGAAGGCATTGCTCTGAACTTGCTATGGCTTGGGAGCCCTCAAATACTGTGATGGGTTTGTAATGGAACAGCTGCAGACAAGGACACGCAGCAGGAGCAGCTCTAAATGCTCAATTGCTGACCTTGTGTTGCTCCTGCTTTAGTCCCTAACTGTCCTGAAGGAGTTATTTCTCCTCACTGAGTTATTTCACCTCCTTCATCGAGCCAGTAAAGGAGGAGCAGAGCAAAGGACAGAGTCACTCCATGAACCACAAGCTTGGCAATGGTGATGGATACCGAGTGAGGCTGTGGCTGCTCTGCAGTCCTAAGTCCAGCAGCAACAGAAATAGGAGCCCTTGAGCTGCCTACCACGTAGCTAAAGGGCAGCTGACCTTCTTGGCCATCGCCTCCTCATGGACCACTGTATCCCCAGGAGAACTGAAGGGAAGGAGAGCTCTGGGAGTCATTCCTAGGCAGCAGGTACCAGCACCTCCCTGCTGGTGTGACTCCTTCACAGGTAGGAGCTGGGTGTCCTGCAGATGGTGTCTCAGCAAGACATGTAACCTTGCTGCCTTCCTTTTTCCATGTGGGAGGGAAGCCCTTTGTGCTGCAACTGCCATAGGAGGTCATGAGCCCATCAAGGCTACCTCACTAGAAGTGTTTGTTGACTGTGTTTAAGAGTCACAAACTGGCTGTCCCTTGGATTGTTAGCTTGGGCAACAAACACAAACAAATCCCACAAACAATATCCCTTGGATTGTTAGCCTGACAGAGCCGTGTTGTGAGCCTCCACCAAAATCTCTGCTGAATACACTCACTGCTTTGGGTACATGAGCTAGGTACAGCTCTCCCTTTGCAGGCTTAATCACTTTCCCCATTCCAGTGTAGACAGACTCTGTCCCTGTCCCAAGGAGGGGTTAATCCAATTCAGACATCATTTTCTTCAAAGTTCCCCAGTTTGCATCTGGAGTAGGTTTCTGAACATCACCCCAAACCCATATCACGTCTTAAATAGTTCTGTAGCTGTTTAGGTGATGACTCTGGTTGCTGATGGTGCAGATTTCATTGATTGTGGTGCTGATGGTCTCCCAGAGGTTGTGTCTCTGGCTTGGCTGTCGTGTGAGCTGCAGCTGCTCCCACGTTTTGGTGGTTTGCTTCGTGGAGAAGATGATACTCTTTGGCGTGAGGATGTGCTCATGAAGAACCAGGTCCATTCCAGGGTTTTCCTAACGTGCTTCTCTGAGCCTCCAAGAAGAACATCCTGCAGCTGTTTTAAAAAGTCATGCCTCATTCTCTGCAGGATTTTCTTCTTGCTTCCAGATCTCTTTTTCCCCCATCTGCTAAAATGCCAGTTGTTTTCTTTTCTTCATTCCTCAAATCAAAATATTTAGCAGTGGACTTTTCTCCATGACATCCCACTGCATCCTTTAACTACTGTGGAGTGTTCATCAGTCGCATTGACATTAACCAGTTCTGCAGGAAAACAGCACTGCCAAGCAGGCAGGCTCCACTCCTGGACAGTATCTGGTACTGTCAGTGACAGTCCCCCTCTGAGTCTCTCAGGGGTGATGCTTTTGCTGGCAGAACTTGAGAAGCTGTTGGAAAATACTTTCCTTGGCTTGGCAAGTTGCACTTGGACCGTCACGGTGCTCCTTCTGGCCTCAACATTAACGAAGCTCTATCTGCTTTTCAGAGAAGGCAGTCACCATTTGCTTTTCAAGGACTAGTCAGTCTCCTCTGCCCCAGCTGCCTGCCACACTGGCGCCGTTCATTACTCGCACCCTTTCAAGCCACCAGTTTTCTTTTCTCCTTCTATCTTTCAAACAGTTTCCCTTTCTACTTCCAGCAGCTGTCAAGAAACTTCATGGACCCATCTGTCCTCCAGGTCAGGCAAATAACCAGGGCTCCCCAGAGCCACCAGGCTGAGCAGAAGGTGGGTGAGCACACGGTGGTACTGTGCTTTAATGGTACAGTGGAAATGCTTTAATTCACAGAACTAAAACTCAGTAGGATTAAACACACAGCCAGTTTTAGAAGCCCACGTCCCTGCTGCTCTTCCCACTTCTCCTGGGCTTTGGGGTTATCCATGTTCGCCGTTCCACCCTCAACACTTGCAGTCAGAAATCACTGCTTTCACCTACCGTGTCTGTAACCCCAGAGGTGGCTGGTTTGAGTTGGTCACCTCTGAGGAGGAGACAAATATTAACCCACCTGGGCATTCCTGGGGAGAGCCAGGAGACTTCCTGGTGGAGGCGAGGCCTAGGGAAGGCATTTGGGATGGCTGCTATCCTCAAACACATCAAAGGTGCGAATGGCTTTTATCAAGAGGCAGTAAAACTAATCCAAAGCCCACTTTAATGTATTTGCCACATATTTGAAAGGGAACTGACTTCAGAAATGCTTTCAAGAGTTTTAAAAATTCTTCTGGACCTGTGTCTTAGAGCTCTTTCCACTCTGGAAACCTGATGCTTTTGTTTCTGGGATCCCAGATGTTCTGGATTCATGACTGAGGGAAGATTGAGAACTAAAACTGTTTCTAAGTCTCTTTGGAAATATGGGCACAAATAGTTGGGTTTTTTCCCCCTAGCTCTAAACCCCTGTTAAACTCGGGGGGGGGGGGGGGGGGTTTTAAAACCCAGGCCATGCTTACAGTAAATACCACCTCCTCAGTCAGCAAGTGAGACATCTTCCTATTCAGTTGTCAAAAACCCCTCATTTCCACCTTACTAAGCCTGCAAGACACTGGCCTTTTGACCTGCTGGGGTGCTTGCCCCTAGTCTGGAGCTTTAGGCCGGTCCTGTTCTGCTGGAAGAAATCGACCTTTAGTGTTTAAAACAGGAGCAAATCCTTGGCAAGATCAGAGGAACTGTAGTCTTTCTCATTTTCTTTCATTTTTTCTTTCTTTTATTTTTTCTTTCTTTTTTCTTTTTTTTCCTGCAGGAATGTTTAAGCATCACTGCTTTCATTTGGAAAGGGCGAGTGACTTTCCCATGGCGTAATACCAAGCAAGTGTTGAGAGAATGTGGTTACATAAAACCATATTTTTAATACAACCGACAGACTGTCTTGAGAGCTAAGTGTTTTTTGACAGTTTTTATGCACCTGTTAATTCAAAGCTCTTAACATGTGCCAGTTAAAAAGAGCCAGGCACTAAAACATCCACCCTGTGGACGGCCGGGGCTCAGCTGCACACCAGAGCCCAGGGAATCCGTGCAAGGTGGAAACTTGGCTTCTCTCATAGCACCAACTGGTACAGAGGTAATTCAACTCAGAGCTTTTGTTTCCCAGTCCTGCTTGGCCTCGTAGATTCCTGCTTGTGCTTTGGACCTGAAGAACAGCTGACATTTCTTTGGGTTTATTCTGTTTGCTTTTCCCACCTATGTCAGAAAGAAAAGATGCCAAACTTCCTGTCAGGGCTGTGTCCTTAAAAGACAATACTGACAATACTTCCCCAGGCTCCTCTGCTGAATTTGTGCCTCCTTGTTTTCCTGATAGTGGAGTTGCTTTTGGTGATCAGGTACAGCCCAGATGGAAACCTGCTGCACTGTCCTCCAGTGTGTCTGCTCAGGAATCATCTCCACTCCCTGCTCAGGTGGTCTCTTCAGACAGAAAGGAAGTTCTCCTCCTCCTCTTGTCTAATATCTTCCTTCATCTCCACCCCTTCAATATTACAAAATGTCAATGTAGAGATTTTTCTCAGGGTCATTTTAAACCCCTCACAACCAGGTCTTCCCTCTTTCTTCTACAACTTTCTCCCCACACTGTATCTGCTCACATCACAACTCCCCAGTTTTAGGGTTAGGGTCTGGCTCTGCACTCTGTGGCCTCATCCCTGTGGAGAAAAGCTTGAAAACTCAGCACTATCTGACATAAAGCCTCAAAAAAGCCCAGAAGGCAGATAAAAACAAGAAAGCCTGAGAATTTTAAATACTTGCAGATGCTGACACAGTCCTTTCTGTGGTAGAAATGACCAGCTAACCCTAAAATGAGTGGCCACTCATTTTTTGTGCCAGTGACTGTGCATTTGGGATGTGTTTCTGTGTAAGGAAGGGTTAGCATGCCCCTGCCACTCTCCTGATGTGGAAATTTCGTCAAGCTTAATCAAGCCTTCAGCTGATAATTGCACTGCCTTGAGGAGATGGGGCCATGGCAGCTCTAGACCTTTCCTTTATCTCAAGGCCAAGAGGCATGAGGAGAGTCTCTGGTGTTAAGCCCAAAGCTTAACAAAGAAAACATCAATATTCCTCCTTGTATCTCTGCTAAGTTCCCTACAGGCTGCATTTAGAGTTTTTACTCACAGTGACTAACCTGTCAGAACAGTATTAGAGTCCCTGAATGCTGCACATGAGCTTGAACTGACAGGAGGGTTCTTTAAGCATGAAACACGAGGTGAGGGCTTGTCAGGACAATAGATGGGGCTAGGATTCCACCTCAGGAACACTCAGAGTATTTATTGCAAAATCACCTGGCAGGACAAATCTGCTCCACGTCAGGTGTGTGTGCACTTTGTGTTGAATTAGCTAGAACATGGTATATAGTGTTTTTATTGGCTTTACATTTTAGACTGACTGCAGGAAGACATATTATACCCCATTTGGCATAAATCCTCTTGGACCATAGTTACCCTGTGACAATTCAGAGAATAAATTGGACCAGGCAGAGTGGTATACACTCCCATCAGTGTTTTGCTGCATGGGATCTCAGCAGTTTTAATCATGTCCTGGGTACCCTTAAACAAAATTTTCTGCCTCACTACTGCCCAACTGTGCAGGTATGTGTTATGCTTATGATGTTTCCTTGAAAAATGTGACTCTGCTCCTGCTGAAAGGTGGCATTACTGTTATTTCTTACACTGCTACTTCAGCAGCTGCTGTGCATGGACTTGACCTGTAGCCTGTGTCTTCTCAGGGTGTACCTTCCAAGCAAAGATTAAGGTGTAGCTAGGGTGATCTCCTGTTCTGGAATGACAGAACTAGAAATGATCTCAACATGTCCTCTTAACTCACAGCCACAACCAAGTCCACCTTGTGTGTCCTGACTGGTAATTGTCTGATAGTCCTGCCTCCTGCAGTGATGGACAATCTGTCTCTCAGCCGTGGAAGCTGAGCAGAACCCAAGGTCTAACTGGAAACTTCACAGCTACACTTGAACCTGGCTCTTCTCGCCCCATTAGCTGTGTTTGAGGAGAATGGTTTTTCTCTTCCCCAGGCACAGCCCTTTAAAGCACTTGCACAGCAGGCTCTGCAGTGAGGCAAGGAGTGAAGTATTCATGCTGGGAAGCATCTCAAACTCGCTCAGATCTGTTGAGATTCCAGCAGCAACCGAGCCATGTGTGACTCATCTTCATGCCTGTGCGTCAGCTCGTGGAGAGATCCTCAGAGCAAGCGAGGCTCTGATTGCCTGCATGCTCACCCAGAAAACAGCACCAGGTTCCTGGTGGTTTGTCCTCACGAGGGGACAGGGCTATGATGCAAGATAAGTTCATGAGAAAAGTGTGGTGGTTGTTTACTGCTCTGAAATGCGCTCCATTTTCAGCTACAGGAAAATTATAAGAGTCATAATCCTTGCTTAGAGCTGAGCTGCTTCTCCAAACTAATTGACTCCATTTCCATCTGATTTAAATTTAAGAGAACTGCTCGTGTCCCAAAGCTGAATAATTTTATCACCTCTTCACCAGCCCCAGTGTATGATGACAGGTTTTTTTGATTGAACCAGAGAATAACTTTGCTGAGAGATCTCCCAGTTTTCACCCATCTGAGGAGCCATGATGTTTCCTTAGAATCCCTTTGCCCTTTTGTTGCAAAGATGGGTTGCTCTGAGGGCATAACAGCTCTCTAGGGATTGAGAGCAAAGGGAGGCTTCAGCAGAGGCTCTAGATCAAGATTGAAGGTAGGAGTTTCTCTCCTTAAGCTCAACAAATATGTGCAACTTTTAATTTTTTGAAAGTGTTGTCAACAGCATTTGCTTAGAAGAACTGCTCATGGGGCAAAATGTGCAAACCTGAGTTAGGATGCTAGAAGTGAATTGCATTGCCTAAAAATGTACAGAGTAAAATCTAAGGGGCTTTTCCTTTGGCATGCTCTTTTTTCTTTGGAGAACTTCCTGAAAACCCCTTCCTTGGATGGATGACCGTGCACTGACTTGGAGGCAAAAAGCATTTGGCAGAAAGGTAAATCCGAAGTGTCAGCTGGCAGAGAAGCACTGGAATGCTGCTGCAGGTCTCCAGATTAATTTCCAGGACAGATGCAATAGCTGATCTATCCTGGACAAAGATTTTCCTTTGCACAACCACGTGCAGCAATGAAAGCAGCAATTTCCACTGCTACTTTCTGCCCAAGAATAGATCTGTTGCAGACTTCACATCCCCTCGATTAAAGTATCTCTGAGTCCAAACTGGACAGCTTGGTTCCCTCGAACATCAGAATGTGGCTGGTCCTGAGGATCCTGGCTGGAATTTCTCACTGTCAGCCACAGAGGGAGCCGTGATGAGAGGCTGGGATGCGGCAGGAACTTCAGCACAATAGGAATTGCCCGGTTTGGAAGGGAACTGTGCAGCCCTTGCTGCAGGGAGAGCCGGGCTGAGCTGCTCCTTAGGGTCTCTGTTCTGGGGTGAATGACGACGGCGACCTGGGTGGATAAAGGATAAAGGATGCTTTGTGCCGTGGTCAGATTCAGATACCTGGGGGAGGGGAGCAGGGAATGAAGCAATTCTGTTTGTTTTGAACCAAAACAGTCCCCCCCCCCCAAAAAAAAAAAAAAACAAACGAGAAATACTGAGTCAACTTAGGACATGGTGTTTGATCCGAAACACAATGTTCCATTTTAGAGTTTAATTTCTTTTTTTTTTTCCTGAAGTCGGGTTTTTCAATAAAACCTCCAAAAGGCTCATTTCAGAAACACCTACATGAAGTCAGCCCCTTTGCTTTGAAAACACTTTGGAATGAAATGTTTTGAAGTTTAAAAAAGAGCCTCCTGTATTAGGCTTGTTGGTTTTGTTTGTTTTTTTGGAAAAAGATGCTTGTCAAATTCAGCCCAACTTTGTGAGTGGTTTATGTCTCTCCAAAATTAAACTCTAGTCAAAATTACTGTTCACTGCAGAAGTTCACCCACTGTATCTGTGGATGTGCTGTGGGCAAAGTGGAGCCTGTGATTCCACCTGGAGCTGTTGGAACCAGGGAGGAGAACCCAGGGTGTTTGCACAAAGGAAACTATTCAGCCCTCAGCCATCAAACCCCAGGTCTTGCTTCCTTTCCAAAGGCATCTGGAGTCCCCTGGCTCCTCGTGACCAGAATTCCCATTGTCTCCATGAGGAGTTAAAACATGAAATGGAGAAAACACCAAATGAAGAAGGGAGGAGAGCACGGGAAGAAATGGCCCCAACCCATCTTATTTATCTGCTTCCAAGAAAAAAAATACGAGCGTGAGACATGGAAGTTTCTTTTCAGGCACTTTCTAATGACTTGGATGATCCAGTGAAACAAATGAGAGCAGCCAGGAGAGTGCTCTGCTCCGAAAGGGCAGGGAAATATTTGCCAATGCAGCAGCTCTGCAAATGTGTGAGGCTGTTAAGCTCCTAATCCCATGTCTTATTTTTATGAATTTTCACACTAGTGGGATATAATGAACGTTGAACCCAAAGACATTAATTACTCGGGTCCTTTTTTTGAGAGGAATTTCGATGGAGTGTAACGTTTTAAATTACAAGGTGTGAAATAAACTCTACAAAACTTACAGCTTTAGTGGAGGAACTCCAAAATCAAATAAAAATGCAAAACCGCTGATGAAGTCCAATTTACTGTAAAATGCCCTGGATGGTGGTGTTCCAGTAATTTTTTTTTTTTCCCCCTACATACTTTGGTTAAAATAATTTATATCCGCTGCAGTGTTTATGTACCTTAAGCTTTATTTATTAAAGGATATGTATATTTCAAACCCAGTTTTAATGAGACATGCTGAAATCTGTAAGGTACAGTGCGACTTTTGTTCTAATCAGCACTAAATCTCTTCTCTTTACTTTTTCTGTGTTGAAAATATTCATGTTGGACGGAAAGAGCCGTGCATGTATATAAATTTCAGAAACGTATAAATATATACGTAAAGTAATAAGCAAAATATATTTCTTTTTTTTTTTCTATCATCAGGGCAAATAGTCCATCATGGTTCAGTCTCAGCACTTAAAATCGTGGATGGATTTTATCCTTGTTCTTAGAATGGGACAATTACTTCTTTTTTTAGGTAAATTGTGTATTTGCCAAAGATTGTGCTTTAGGTTGGCTGAAAATGTTTGGGAATTCACATCAGCTTGACGAACTGTTTTGGCAAAGGAAGAAAAAGAAGTCCAAGCATTTTGGCTTTGTTTTCTAATGAAAACTTTTGAGATTTCATTTTGAACCAACACCCTTAAACTAACGTTAACATGAACTAAAAAAAACTTGGGAAACTGAGAAACTTCTTAAAATTCTGAATTAAATGGGAACTTAGGGATGTTCCTTGGGGGAGCTGATTTGAAAGTTTCTCCCTATATTTTTGTTCTTGCAAGGAAACAGAAAATATTTTTGCTTAAATAGATGAATTTGAAAACGGTAATGTTTATGGTCGTTTCAGTGTAGCATTAGCAGTAAGTCTGAAAATTATATTCAGTTTAAGGAACTTAATCAAACTGGAGCCATATTTTCAAGACATTGTAGAAAGCCTGTCTTTCACTGACACCTGAGGATGAGATAAAAGGTATTTAACTGCTTAACCCTTACTGATAGCACTCAAATATGGATATGAAGCAGGTCATGCAAGTGTCCCATCTAATCCCTAAACCACTACTGAAAGTGGTACAATGGTTCCTAAATCCCTTTAAATGTAGTAAATGGTATCATGGGCAGGAAAGTGACTCTCTTTCCATAAAAAAACAGCCTTTGATGAAAAAGAAAAATCCATTTTGCCTATTTTTGTTTCAATTTAATGAAAGAAAGAAATAGAAAAATCTTCAGATTCCTACCACAAAGCAGGCAAAACCTCTTTTGTTTTAAGAGATGTGTCAAACGGAAAAATTTCTGGTAAAAAACAGCTTTGCTCAACCTTTGCCCAAATATCTGTGTTTCAGAGGCAATCTGTAAAGTACAAAAGGTTTCATGTCTGATGAGCTCGATTTTCTCACCACGCTTCCCTCTGCAGAGAGAGCCACCTATTTTCTGATGGACCTGAAGGCACAAGTTCCTAGCAAAGCAAAGTGAAATCTGGGAGCAGGGTGGGGAGACTTCACTCTCTCTGTCCCATGGAAAATGTTTGCTTTAGGAATGAATGCATTTCTCAGAAGAGAACCCCGAAGCCCAGAAATGGCTGACCAAGGAATTTAAAGGGAGAAACGCTGGGAATCAGGGAGCAGAGTAATAAAGTACAGGTTTGTTCTGTAACAAATTCCAGCACTTGTGAGACTTTTAGACATATGGAAGTCCATTTAGGAGGAAAATTGGTTGCAGCCGCTGACTCAGAACCTGTTGGAATCAGTGGAAACATTTCCATTGTCTTCTGTCCTGAAGAAATGGTGTTTCTGTCCTTCCTTCCATCCCTGGCCTGTGCTCACTCTCTGGGCCATATGGATTTCATCTCCCTCAAAGACATGTAAGAGAAGAGGCTTTGGCTGTTTAACAGCACCATGGAGCTGTGTGGACAGGAATGGCTGATTTCTGCTTGATTTGCTACAAATCAGGTAACCAGCACCTCTGGAGGAGTCACCTGGGTGCATCTGGCTCTCGTATCCCAGAGCTGAATTTGGCTTTAATCACATCAGCATGTTAATTGTGCCCCTCAAGACGAGCTCAGAGGAGTGAGGCTCTGTCTTTCTGCAACCATCTGATTCCTGGATTCTGACCATAACTGCCAGGCTGTCCCTGGGAAAAAGCACTGGGTAATTGCTTATCTGGACTGTGCTCCCCTTCAGCTATTTCAGACTTTTCTACTGCTAAACCCAAAGCTCCCTGCAGGGAATGAGTGAACCAAGCCCATCAAGAACTGATCTTAAAGCATCGACTCCTGTTTCTCTTTCTGCAAGGCAGGCTCCCAGAAATGGGGTCACAGAAGGGGATGGATGCTCCCAAGCACTCCCCAATCTCACAGGGTGTCACCTCCAGACATTCTTGGCATCACTCTCTGCCTCATAGCACCGAGGCCAGGACAAGTCCTCACGGAAGGGGTGACAACCTGCAGAGCAAGAAATGTTCAACTGTTTCAGCCTCTAGAAGAAAACATTGATATTTTCAGACTGGAGCTAGGCTTGAGGGAATGCATGAGAACAGACTGATCATTTCGCCCCCACTGCCACCTCAGACTCTCTGTGTTGCCCAGACAGGTCCCTTCCCTTCCCTTCCCTATCCCTCATTCCCTTCGGTTCCCTCTGCCTTTCCCTTCTGGTGCTCCATGTGGGTAGGAAGTGCCTTGCACAGAGGTGCCTGTCTCCTGTTTGTAATGACAGCCCCAGTGTCAGCTCCAGCAAAAGTGGATGTGCCATCACAGAAACCCTCCCTGAAACCAGTTCTGGTATCAGCTGGCTCTGCTCTCCTCCTCTCACCACTGAACTGCAAGTTTCATGGCAATCTTCTCTGGGTATTTTGGACAATGAATATGTTTCTTGCCATGTAATTAAATTACCCACTTGAGAAAGAAAAAGATGTGGTTTTGTTCCCATTACAAAAACAAACAAACAAGGACTGATATTTATTACAGGCTAAGGCTACTCAACAAGTGTTTTCTGGAACTCTAATAAATTGCTGAAGAAAGTTTACAGCTGAGCCCTAAAGATGGTTTAGTTTTCCAAGGGGCTGGGATGTATTTATTTCTCATTTTCTTAACCCACAGTATGGTGAACAGCTTAACATACTCTTTCCAGGGTTCAAATGGTGTCAACCCAAACCCATGCTCTTCACCCCGAAACAGTTAACCACTTTTTAATTAAAACCACACCAATTACTCATTTGCAAGTTTTGCATTTATTTTTCCCGTTTGCTCAGCCTGCTATTTGGTTTTGCTCCCACTTCGTTAAAACAGCTTCCAAAAAAATTTAAAAAAAGGAAAAAATAAACCTAAAACCTCCAGCCACGCAGCAAACCCAAACAACAGAAGTAGCCAGCAAGGAGCCTTCTAACCAAAGTGAGGATCTTGTCCTGTGCAGCTGCTGTGGGGTCTGTCCTGTTGTGTTCCCCATGCAAGGAGCAGCCCAACAGTTCAGCAGCCAGGGACTCTCACCCTGCCACAGTTTAAACCCTCTCCTCCCTTCAGGCACATCATTTGTGCACAGAGATGAGTGTGGACAGATGTGGGAGCAAGGCACTTAAACTCAAGTTGGTTGTTAAGCACGTGCTTAAGTATTTGGCTGGATTAGCAAACTGGTTTTGAAGGGTTTGCATTTAGAGAGAGCCCCCAAAACATTAGAAAGTTGATTTTTTAAAGGGTTTTTTTTCAGTTCATTACTGGGCCTGCCAATGACATCATTCGTTTGCAAGATGAGAAAAAGTGTTTAAACGAGATTTTTAAAAAAATTAAACAAGACGCAATTTTAATGGCCACTTACAAAGGAGATTTATGGACGTGCATAAAGCTGCTTTCTATGGGAGAGGGACTAAGCTTTTAACAGTTACCTTCCTTTGGATTTTTTTTCCCCTCTTGCAATATAATACCCACAAATATTTGTGAGTTGTGACTGTGCTCCGAAGGGTTAGTCCTCTTCCAGAAAGGGGGGGTGGAGGGAGAAAAGAGTGGTGCCAATTTGTCTGCCCAGACTCTGATTATGGGAGGTGGTGGGGTTTTTTTTTTTCCTTTCCTGCAGGGGAGAGAAGCTGGTGGGACGTTTTCTCTCTCCAGGGTTAGGGATATCTGATACCCAGCCCAAGAGCAGTCCAGCAGACTGAACTTTCATCTCCAGCAGCAAGGGATTTAAAATAAAAAACCCAACCAAACCTTGTGGATAAACTTCTTAGTTAAATTTGCAGGAGATCTCGGACTTTCTGCTGGGGAAATTAGGGCCATTTGAAGGTCTGATTGTAAGGAGCAGAGTGTGTACACGGAGAAGGGGAGAGAGAGAGCGAGATCATTTGGAGGAAGGAGGTGGTTTCAATACATCTATTTATTTATTTGTGTGCCCTGGGCCCTGCCCTCCTCCCTCCTATCCTGCTATCCAGTGACCCTCGGTGCTGATTAAAGTGCCCGGGTGACCTCTGAGTGCTTTTGTTACCCTGCCTGGTAATAAAACCCCAGTTAAACGGCTGGCTTATCCAAACCCACGGCTCCTTGCAGCCAGCTCTGGAGCCAGCTCAAGTCTGAGCCCTTGGGAACATGCAGCTTAGCCCTCATTTAGCTTGGCCAGTCCTGCTTAGCTGGCCTGGGCCAGGGGGGAGTGGCTGGAGGTCCTGGTGGCTGTCTCAGTGCCACCAGGTCGCTGTCACAGGGGAACAGGCAACCTGAAAGTGCCACAGCCTGGTTTCTTACCAGGCAGGTAAATCAACTGAAGTCCTCCAAGGTGCTGGAGCAGGCTCAGAGCAATAAACACAGGCATCATCAACCTGTAGGACTCTGCCCTGTGCTCACATGGCTCACAGCCACTGCAGCAAAACTGTGGTGAGGAGGTGATTGTGCTGATACTCCTGTGGTTTCCTGGTGGAACCCACGGGTATGGACAGTCTTGAGAGGCCACAGTGTGTGACATCTGCTCCCTCCACCCCAGCTGTGGTGCCAGCCCTGGGGCCTGAGGCAGGGCTGACAGCCCCATGGCATCCCTGGCAAGAGCAAAGCCACGGGAGCGGAGAGCTGAACTCCAGTTCAGATCCACAGCCAGCCAGGCAAGAGATCAGGACATTCCTCATAGCCACTCTCCCACTGGCTGGAAAGATGATGGTAAAAGGAAACAGAAAAGCAGTTCTTGCCATTGGCAGCTGGTGAATGTGCCTGTCATCTCTGTTGAAAGCTAGGTGACAGCTGTGGAAGCTCTCTCTTGGAATCTAAAAACTGGGACTAACGCAGACAAACTGATAAACAAATTTCCACTCTCTCAGCCCCCTCCTCCACTTGTGTTTCATAAATTACAAGACAAGGGGAAGGCTCCAACCCAGACTGGATTGGAGGAGGTCTGAGCAAGGTAGGTTGGAGCCCTGTCAGTGAAAACTCCAAACCAGGTGCTGCACAGCCACCCAGCTGCCCCTACAGTGAAAATCAAACCTCTGAGACTTGGGTGTACTCCCAGGAGCTTTCCAGATGGGACTTGGCAGAAATACCATTCAGGAGGAGTTGTCCCTGGCTGCATTGGGCACAGAACTCCCTCCCCAGCCCTTAGCTGAGCCTGTTACAGAGTGCCAGTTCCCCTCAAGGTCCTGTTGCTGTGAGGTGGCTTCATCCCCACCCTGAGTAACACAAAGCTTTCCATCCTTCCTCCCCCACACATGGCCAGGGGAGATGGCAAAAAAAAAAAAAAAATAGAAAACAAAACCTCAGCTGCTATTCTGAGGCACCTCCCTTATTACACTTGGTGCACAGCAAAAAATCTAAGTGCAAGGCTTTGCCCCACCATCCATATGGGGCTGGAGCATGTGTGCAAGTGATCTCCTGCCTCAGGTTCTAAATCTTGTACAGTGTCAATGCTGCAATATTCCTAAATATGTTCCCAGAACCCAGTATTTATCACCCCCATGAACCAGTAACAAGGCACCTTGCTCTGATTGGAGATGTGATAGCACTTCCAGGAATGATTGTGTGTGATGTGAACTCAGCCTCTGGTTCAAAATATTGTGCAGAGGAATAATAAATCTCAGTACTAAATTGCTGCCCCATTTAAGCTTTGATTAGACTCTGATGGTCTGTTCACCCTGGAGCTGCTGGTATTAATCTGCATGCTAAACCCTAATTATAAACTGCTCATGGCATTTCCAGATGACATCAAGATGTTTGGGATTAAAAGAAACCCTGAGGTTGAGTTTACAGCTTGAAGGACTGTAGACTACCTGATCCCCACAGATGTAATAACACACCTCTGCGTGGGGAGGAAAGAAAAAAGGGAGGTTTGGTCCAAGTGTATAGCAGGAGTTTGTGGGGGACAGGTCTGGCTCCAGACCCCGATAGGTGCACACACCCCCAAAATCTCCCCCACACCTGTAAAGGGATGTGAGATGCACACACGTGTCCCTGCAGGTGCTCCCTGTCTCCAGCTCCATGCAGATCTTATCCATCCCTGACTGGAGCAAGTGCAGAAGGGCTTGAGGCCAGGCATGAAGGTGAACCAGCATGATGGGATGACTGGGGAAAAACTTTTCAGGGTCAAAGAATTCTGGTTTGGCTCCCCAGCACGGCAGTATCAAGGAGTCCAGCAGTGGGGACATCACTGGGCAGGGCATGGGACATTGTGGATGCAGGCTGAGAAGAGCCAGAGGCAGAGAGATGCTCTGAATCAATGCCTCTCATCAGCTTTCCCCTAAGGAGCTGTGGCTGATGTTTTGGAGTGCAAAGGGGTGAAAGTTTATGTTGGAGCCCTCCATCTCCAAAGCTGCCATGGGCCTAGGAGAGGGGTAAACACCATTTGTGCCCTGCTGCCCTCTGAATCACCAATCTAAAATGCTTGCACCCCATCAAGCACTTCCTGCTTGTACCCAGGCCCTCAAGAGAACAAAGCTGGAGGGCATTCAGCATGTCTTCAAATAGCTGAGTATCTTGCAGGGAGCAGGAATAGATGGTGTGTGCATTTTGGTCAGGTTTCCTACAGGCACAGGCTTGTGCAGTGGTTCTGGCTGTCAGTTCCTGCTCCTCACTGCCCCCCTGCATTTTTTTTTTTTAATTTATAGGATGAAACACATTTGGCAGATCAAAAAAGGGCTCCAAGACTTTACACACTGAAAATGAAGTAAAGGAGACCCAAAGGACTTCCCTCACTGAGCAAAATGCTTCTTCACCTGAGTGCCATGATATGATCAGCCAGCCGAGGACACACACCTGGGTATCACAGGTTCTTCTGCCTGGTTTCTTTTATTTAAATCCAGGTGGAAAAAAAAGATATTTTGGGCCCCTGAAAGAAGAGGGCAATCTATGGTAGTAAAGGCATGTGATGTGGTAGTCAGCGCAGAGGAGTTGGCTGTGAGGGCAAAGCAGAGGAAGGCTTGGCTTTGTCAGCACTTTGCACCTTCCTGCATCCCACTAATGCCAACCCCAAGGTGTTTGAGCTGCCCTGAGGATTTTACAGCTGCTCCTCTGCTCTGGGTGTTTCTTGTTGGTTCCAAGACCTTTGGGAGGCTTGTCAGGTCCTGTTTGTTGTACATGAAAAGTGTCACCGAGACTGTGGTGCTACAAAGCTGCTGTTCAGACAGATGTGAAGGTGAAGGGAATGTTTCTGAGGGTTTATAACATACTTGGGCAGCCCACATTTTGGAGCTGGGAACCACAGGAGCTGCCAGTACATGGGAAACTTCAAGAATCAAAAATACACTCCAGTTAGGGACTTTCTCACTGGCATTGTGGGGTGCTTGTGATTTTCTATGAGAAAAGAAAGCAGAAGCAAAATGTGCTGGTTATCTGCAGAGATGCAGATATTTGGGTTTCCCCTTCTTTAAATGCAACTGGGGAAGGGAAGATTGGGGAGTTTGTGGTTTCTGCTTCACTTTCTCCCAGTGCTGGACATGATTACAGCATAGGGGAGGTAGATTTTGAGGCAAGGCTCCAGCTGGTGAGGCTCACTGATGTCCTTCAAAATGATAACCACTTTTGGGAGCAAGAAGGGCTGCAGAAACTGGGGTGTGGCTGTGGCGTGAGGCTGGGCCTTTCAGCTGTGGGTGCTTTACCTGCCAGACTTCTGGCTGTTTCGGGACTTTTGGGTTTTTTCTTCTTCTCCTTTGGTAGAAGTGGCTCAGAGGCTCCTGCCCTGCTGGGAATGTGAGCAGAAGGCTGGACAGCTGGACAGCTGGGAAAGGGAGGAATGGGGCTGTGGGCAGCCTCTGGGCAGGTGCACATTGGAGAGGAGAAGTGGGATGGGAGGATGGGGGGCAGGGAGCTACCTGTTCAGCTTGACACCAGAGCTGCGGTGAGGTAGGAAATAAATGTCTGATCAACTTCTTGGCGGCCTGTGGGATGTTAAAAGGGAACCTGCCTTTGCTGCCACAGGCCATCTGTGGCATGAGAGTCCTTCCCAGCCTCAGGATTGCAAGAACTGGGGTATCCTATCACTTCTGCTTTGGGTTTGGTGCTGAGGACAAGCACCATAAGCTGAGGTGGCAGCACAGGCACTATCTCTGTCACAGCCCAGGGGGTTCCTACTGCACTCATTTCCAATCATAATTGTGCCTTGGCATGGGGGCTGTGTGGTCATAACTGAGATAACTGAGAGATGAACTGAGCCCTGTAATGCCCTGTGCAGTCTTGAAGGCTGCCCTCTGCTCCCAGTCTCCTTCCTTCAGGGACAGAGCTGTCAGAGTTCCCCTGGGATTCAGCTTCTCCCTCCCACCCAGTGACTGACATCCAGTCGTGTTGCAGGAGGCACCTGGGAAAGGAGGGGCTCAGGTCACATTCAGAATGTGAATCAGGCACCCTGTATTGAAATTAAACCTGTGGATGCTGCATGTGAGGGGAGCACCCAGGATAAAGCCTCAGGCTTGGAGCTGGGTGCCTCCTCTTTCCGGTGGAAATTCAGGCTGCATTCCCAAACCCAGGGCTGGGAGGGAGCATTGTCTGAAGGGTGCTCTAAGACACGGGGAGATCTCATCAGGGATGTCAGCGAGGGCATTGCTGAAGGTGGCTCAGAGACCTCTTGGTCTGGTTTTGGTGGCTCCTCCTGACACCCCCAAGGCCAAAAGCAGACCCCATTGCCTGTGGAAAGGGATGTTCATGGCTGGGCCTCTGCAGTACCCACTCAGAAAAGCCAGCTGCAACATCCAGATGAAGCAGATCAGGCAGAAAGAGGGTAAACCCCAGCTCACCAGGAAAGGAGGCAGCAGCCAGATATCTGGGAGAGGCAGAGAAAAGGGCATTTCATGATGAGGGTGTGTACAGGTGACCACCTACCCTGCCTTGCCTGAACCTGGAGAGCCAGGGTACAAGATACAGCCAGATACAGCCTTGCATACCCATGTGAAGGCACAACTCCTTCCCCATCCAGCATGTGGACATGTACCACAGGACATCACACAAATCCTCCTTCAGATGCAGAAAAAGTCACTCTGTGCTGCATACATAGATACACCCACAGCATTTCGGGTGTTATTTATACCCACACGCTTCTGTGCGCATGCACGACTTGCCCCAAAGTTTGGGGTTTTTTGGCCTTTCCTCCCAGTAGCCACCAGTTTTGTTTACTCCCCCAACCCTCCAAACTGGGGACAGCAGAGCTCTGCAGCCCTGCCCTGCTCATTTGGGTCTTTGAGGCTGCAAAGGGTAAACTGGGACCAGGGAGTAGGGGGGCTGAAAGCAAACTAATGATGAAAATGTCTCCTCCATGCCTGTGCCTTAATTAAATGCATGGAGAGGCTCGGGGAAGCACATCTGTTTTCAATCTGGAGCCCTTTGATGGCATCAAATGTTCTTTCCCCAGATCAGGGGGGATGGAAATTCTGGGCTGGCTGTGGCAGCTCCGAGCCCCGGCTGCAGCCACCGGGAAGCTCCGGCCTTTCCTGGCCCGCGGCTCCGGCCCCGCTGTCCTGGGGCCCTTCTGCCGCACGCTCCGAGGGCCACTACCTGTCCCTGGCCACAGGGGCCACCAGGGCCAGGACACACCGTGGGGACCTCTTGGCTTGCTGGCCTGGAG